>LT934116.1:51683021-51721482 GCA_900231445.1 Triticum turgidum subsp. durum | reverse complement strand
CAGCGGGGCCGGCGGGAGCGAGCACCACGCGGTGGCGCTGGAGAAGGGCGGCGCGGGCGCGGCCTCGGGCACAAAGGCGCGCGGGGGCGGGCGACGCCGGCAGAGCGGCGGCCATGTAGTGGCACCGGTGAGGTCTGCGAGGCACGGCGGGGCTGGAGCGGGTCGGGCGGCGGCGGGATCTGGGCCCGGGTGGGCCCGCGATGGGCTTCCCCGGGCCGCGCGGTGGGAGGCGGCGGTGGAGAGGCGCGGGGTGATGTGGCGGCTCCTGATTCGCGAAGGGGCGGCGGCGCAGACATGTTCGGCGGCGGGGGAATTTGTCCGGCGGCGCGAGGTAGAAGGAGGCTAGGGTTAGACCGAGAATTTCGGGGGAGGCACACATATTTATAGGTAGAGCGAGCTAGGAGTGTCCAAATGAGGAGCGGTTTTCGCCCACACGATCGTGATCGAACGACCGAGAGCATGGAGGGGGTTTGGATGGGTTATTGGGCTGTGGTGAATAGGGGCTGGGCTGCAAGGAGAGAGGGGTTTCGGGCTACGCGGTTAACCGTTGGGGCGTCAAACGACCTCCAAATGGAACGAAATTTGACGGGCGGTCTACCGGTGATATACCAAGGCCACTCGGCAAATCTCGGTCCATTCCGAGAACGTTTTTATCCCGCTCACGAAACAAGGTCTGAGAGGGGGCGACGGGCGCGCGCGAGAGGTCTGGACTCCGAACGGACAACGGAGAGAACCAGGAGGATCCGAACGGATGCAAGTTTTGAAAAACATGAGGATGCAATGCATATGATGACATGGAAAAATGCAACATGCAAGCAAATGACATGGCAACAACGACGAATGATTGGGAGACACCTGGCGCATCGAATCCGGGGCGTTACAATGGTGATGGGTTGGATGAGATTTACCATGTAATTGAGTTAGTTTTGTTAGGGTTTGATCTCTAGTGTCCATTATGTTCTAAGTTTGATGCTGCTGTGACTTTGCCATGCTTAATGCTTGTCACTATGGCCCGAGTGCCATGATTTCATATCTGAACCTATTATGTTTTCATGAATATATGTGAGTTCTTGATCCTATCTTGCAAGTGAATAGTCACCTACTACGTGTTATGATCCGGCAACCCCGAAGTGACAATAATCGGGACCACTCCCGGTGATCACCGTAGTCTAAGGAGTTCGTGTATTCACTAAGTGTCCATGCTTTGGTACGTCACTCTATTAAAAGGAGGCCTTAATATCCCTTAGTTTCCATTAGGACCCCCCTGCCACGGGAGGGCAGGACAAAAGATTTCATGCAAGTTCTTTTCCATAAGCACGTATGACTATATTCGGAATACATGCCTACATTACATTGATGAACTGGAGCTAGTTCTGTGTCACCCTATGTTATAACTGTTGCATGATTAATTGCATCCGACGTGATTATCCATCATTGATCCATTGCTTATGAGCTTTTCACATATTGATCTTTGCTTAGTTACTTCTTCGTTGCCTTTGTTACGATTGCTACAAAACTACTACTATTACTTCTGCCACCGTTACCATTACCTCCATACTACTTTGCTACTAAATACTTTGCTGTAGATATTAAGTCTTTCAGGTGTGCTTGAATTGACAACTCAGTTGCTAATACTTGACAATATTCTTTGGCTCCCCTTGTGTCGAATCAAAAAATTTGGGTTGAATACTCTACCCTCGAAAACTATTGTGATCCACTATACTTGTGGGTTATCAAGACCTTTTTATGGTGTCGTTGCCGGGGAGCATAACTCTATTCTTTGAGTCACTTGGGATTTACATCTGTTGATCGAGGAACTTGAAAGATGAAAGAACCTAGATCTTTCCCTCAACTATGAGGGGAGGTAAGGAACTGCCATCTAGCTCTGCACTTGATTCACTTTCTGTTATGAGTAAATTTGTGATACCTACACCCGCACCCGCTATTGATTCTGATATGTCGCATGTTATTGATGATGCCACTTCTGCTATGCTTGATACTTATGATGAAACTACTTCTCTGCTTGATAATATTGTGCCATTAGGTGAATTTCTTGATGAAAAACTTGCTAGGGTTAGAGAGAATGAAATTATTGAAACTAGAGATTTTAATGAAAGTGATGATGAAGATTGTCCCCCTAGATATGAATTGCCGGTTGTGCCTGTGGGTTATGTTATGGATGAAGAAACTGCTAGAGACCTTTTTGCTTGCAAAGATAGATATGATCTTAAGAAACTCTTAGCTAAGCTGAAAGAAAACTCTTTGAATGCTAGAATGCAATATGACCCTGCTTTTGCTACTTCACCTATCTGTGTTACTGATAAGTATTGTGATTTCTCTGTCGATCCTAAGTTAATTACTTCGGTTGAATCTGATCCTTTTTATGGCTATGAATCTGAAACTGTTGTGGCAAATCTTACTAAATTGAACGATATAGCCACCCTATTCACTCGTGAGGAAAAAATCGCTATTATTATATCCTTAAATTGTTTCCTTTCTCATTAAAGGGTGATGCTAAGATATGGTTTAATTCTCTTGTCCTGGTTGTGCACGTAGTCCCCAGGATATGATTTATTACTTCTATGCAAAATATTTCCCCGCTCATAAGAAACAACCTGCCTTAAGGGAAATATTTAGTTTTGTGCAAATTGAAGAAGATAGTCTCCCACAAGCCTTGGGGAGGCTTCTCCGATTACTTAATGCTTAGCCTGATCATCACCTCAAGAAAAATGAAATACTTGATATCTATTTTAATGGACTAACCGATGCTTCCAGAGACCAGCTGGATAGTTGTGCTGGTTGTGTTTTCAGGGAAAGAACTGTTGAGCAAGTTGAATTGCTATTGAATAATATATTGAGCAATGATAATGATTGGACACTTCCTGAACCAACTCCTAAGCCAACTCCTAAGAAAAGGGGTATACTATTTCTCAATCCTGAAGATATGCAAGAGGCAAAGAAATTTGTGAAAGAAAAAGGTATTAAAGCTAAAGATGTTAAGAATTTACCACATATTGAAGAAATACATGGTCTTGATAACCCGACACACGTAGTAAAGGTAAATTCTCTCTATTGATTTAATGAAGGTGATATTCCTCGTAATAAGTCTGCTAGCCAATGCTTGGATAAGTTTGATAATTTTATTGTTAAACAAGAAAACTTCAATGCTTATGTTGGTAGACAATTGAAATGTAATGCTTATATGGTTGAACACTTGAGTGATTATATGTCTATAGTTAAAGGTGACCTTAAGGTTATTAGTAAACATGCATCCATGGTTACCACTCAAGTAGAACAAGTGCTTAAGGCACAAGATGAATGCTCCATGAGTTAAATAATAAGAAAAATGATAACGATGTTAGGGTTATGACTAGAGGTGGTAGAATGACTCAGGAATCTTTGTACCCTGAGGGCCATCCTAAGAGAGTTGAGCAATATTCTCACATAGTCCTTCTAAGAAAAAGAAAATTAAAAATGATAGGACTTTGCAGGTTTCTAGTGAACCTGTTATAGACACACCTGAGAATTCCAATGATATCTCTATTTCTGATGCTGAAACACAATCTGGTAATGAACATGAACCTAGTGATAATGTTAATGATGATGTTCATTTTGATGCTCAACCTAGCAATAATAATGAGGTAGAGATTGAACCTGTTGTTGATCTTGATAACCCACAATCAAGGAATCAACGTTATGATAAGAGAGACTTTGTTGCTAGGAATAACAGTAAAGAAAGAGAACCATGGGTCCAGAAACCCATGCCTTTTCCTCCTAAGCCATCCAAGAAAAAGGATGACGAGGATTTTGAGTGCTTTGCTGAAATGATTAGACCTATCTTTTTGCATATGCATTTGAATGATATGCTTAAAATAAACCCCTATGCCAAGTATATGAAAGATATTGTTAAAAATAAAAGAAAGATACTGAAGCTGAAATTTCCACCATGCTTTCTAATTATACCTTTAAGGGTGGAACACCAAAGAAACTTGGAGATCCAGGAGTACCAACTATACCATGCTCCATTAAAAGAAACTATGTTAAAACTGATTTATGTGATCTTGGAGCTAGTGTTAGTGTTATGCCTCTCTCTTTATATCGTAGACTTGATTTGAATAAGTTGACACCTACTAAAATCTCTTTGCAAATTGCTGATAAATCAACTGCTATATCGTCGGTATTTGTGAGGATATGCCTGTTGTGGTTGCAAACATTACTATTTTAACGGACTTTGTTATTCTTGATATTCCCGAGGATGACAGTGTGTCAATCATCCTTGGTGGACCCTTTTTGAATACTGCAAGGGCTGTTATTAATTGCAACAAAGAGAATGTCACTTTTCATGTTAATGGTAATGAGCATACGGTACACTTTCCGAAGAAACAACCTCAAGTTCATAGTATAAATTCTATTGGAAAAATTTCAACGATTACTATTGGAGGTGTTGAATTCCCTCTTCCTACTGTCAAAAAGAGATATGATATTCTTATTGTTGGGGACATGCATATCCCCGTTGAGGTAACATTGTGTTATTCAAAAATTCTCTGTTTTCATGTTATTCGGAAGAAGTTTGTTAACAAGACTTGATCAACCTTGTTAGTGGATTCCTTTTGATGAGCATGAGATGGATGAAGCTAGAAAGCACAACTCTCTGTACCCCCCTTTTACTTTTTGTTATTTATATTAAATAAAGCAAAAACATTATTTTCTGTCTGTTTTCTAAATTATTCGTGGAATAAACAAATACCCGGAAAATAAAAGTTCTCCAAATGCCCTGAAAATGAAGTATGATTTTTTGTAGAATATTTAAGAATTTTTGGCACTCAGAACACACCAGGGGACCCCACCATTTGGCCACGAGGGTACAGGGCGCGCCCACCCCCCCGGGGCACGCCCCTACCTTGTGGCCCCATGTGTCCCACTCCACTTATTCCAGCATCCACACACTTCGTCTTCCTCCAGAAAAATCATCATGTAGCTCAAACTCGTGTTCTAGCTTGTTTTGCTGCCATTTTCGATCTCCTTGCTCAAAGCACCATTCACAAAACTGCTTTGGGGGATTGTTCTTCGGTATGTGACTCCTCCAATGGTCCAATTAGTTTTTGTTCTAGTGCTTTATTTATTACAATTTTTTGCTTCTAACGTGACCCTGTTCTTGAGCTTGCATGCCAAATTTATATGGTCCAAAGTAGTTTTAATGCATGATTTAGCCTCTAGGCACTTGTGGGAGTAGTTATCAATCTTGTTGAGTTTGGTTCACTTTTATTTTGAGTCACTAAAAATTTCAGAAATTTTTCAGAAGAAGAAAAATGTTTAGGAAATGTACCAAGGTGGTTCCTCAAGGAAGCAAGAACCAAGGCTCGCGATATGTGAGCCGGACAATGAACCACCAAGGGAAGCTCAAGTACAGCCTTGTGAATGGCCGTCGGAAGAATTTATGGTCCAAGAAGGCTTCAAGGATGAATTTGATGCGTGCGTACGTAATGCTGAGCTTGAGGACTTCATGTCAGATAAGTGCCGATAGTACTACTACCTCACTGATTCCTTTGTGAGGAGGTTTAAATTTTCATCCACGCGCAATACTCACACTATTTTATTTGATCTCTATGATAAATCATATACCATGGACCTTGAAGATTTCAATACTGCTTGTAAAATCCTGAAGTGGGGCAATGTTAGTGAACCTCGCAAATCTGAATATAAAGACTTTCTTGCTAGTATCACTGTGGGGGAAACTAGAGAAATCGCATAAGCTACCATAGGGAGCATTCATTTCCCTTCCATACATTAGTTTGCTCTCTTTATAGGTAGATGCATTAACGGTAAAGATGAGGTTTGTCACATGTACATTCCAGATCTTAGTGTCCTCAAGAGTGCGGTATTAGGTGATAAACAATATAACTAGGGGGGCCATTGTTGCACGCAGGTTGCATCTTAATGGTACAAGTGGAGATTTGTTTGGTGGAATTTATGCAACTCGTGTAACTAATTATCTTGGTATACCCATAAATGGAAATGATATTGAGTTGCCACCTACTTATCTAGATTATAGTGCTATAGTTCGCCATCAGTTTCTTGAGAGGAACGAATAGTTCCTCCAGTACCGACTAATCTTTGATAGACGGCGTACTGTCCATGTTACTCTCCCTGCTCCTACTTTCTTTAACTTTCACGCAAAAAGGAGATATTTTATAACCAGGGAGGAGGCGAACGAATATGAGAGGAGGGCGGAGGCAGCTCGCCTCAAAGCAGCAGCTCTCCAGGCAGTAGCTGTTGCATCATAGTATAACCCCGACTACGACTTTGGATATCCGCTAGGCCAGCCGTGGGCATAGACCAACTTAGGCCAAAAGCCTAAGCTTGGGGGAGTATGTATTTCTCACCGACATTACATTTATTTTCACACACTCATTTTAGTTGTCAGTGCTCATACTTTTTCATTGTACTATCCATGCTAGTTTAATTTCTTTTCTTGTTTTCTTCTTGTGTGTTTGACAAACCTTAAGAAAAACCAAAAAAATTAGTTGTAGCCTTCAGCTAGTTTACATTCCATGCTTGTAGTAGTAATATTAAAAGAAAACCCCAAAAGATTTCTCGTTCTTCTTTTGCTTGTTGGGAGCTTTCCCGTATAAATAGTTTTGTTTCTTTTCTTTGGGGGTCGAGAGGAGAAGACCACGATGAAAATATTGAGTGGCTCTCATATGCCTTATTCTTGACTTAACCAAGAGCCCATATTACCTTGTCTTCTCCTTTGTATTAAATGCTTGCAGATTCCAGCTTAGTCCAATGCACATGCATTATTATTATTTTCCACACCATTTGGTCGTGCAAGTGAAAGGCAATAATGATGATATATGATGGATTGATTGAGATGAGAGAAGCTGGTATGAACTCGACCTATCTTGTTTTTGTAAATATGATTAGTTCATCATTCCTGATTCAATCTATTATGAATGAAACATGCTTGCAATGACAATTAGAGATTATAGATACTCATGCCATGCTTAATTAGCTAGGAGTTTATAATGGTTTACCTTGCGTGCCAACATACTATTAAAATGGGTGTGATGTGGTATGATAGGGTGGTATCCTCCTTTGAATGATTCGAGTGGCTTGAGTTGGCACATGTTCACGCATGTAGTTGAAACAAAATCAACATAGCCTCCACGATATTTATGTTCATGGTGATTTATATCCTACTCATGCTTGCACTCATTGTTGGTTAATCTTAATGCATGTTCATGACTATTGTCGCTCTCTACTTGGTCGCTTCCCAGTCTCTTTCTAGCCTTCACTTGTACTAAGCGGGAATATTGCTTGTGCATCCACTTCCATAAACCCCAAAGTTGTTCCATATGAGTCCACCATACCTTCCTATATGTGGTATTTGCCTGCCGTTCCAAGTAAATTTGTATGTGCCAAACTCTAAAGCTTCAAATGAAATTTTGTTTTGTATGCTCGAATAGCTCATGTATCAACTAGGGTTGTCTATATCTTCCATGCTAGGTGGGTTATTCTCACGATGAGTGGACTCCGCTCATCATTCATGAGAAAATGGCCGGTAATCGGGATGCCCAGTCCCATGCTTAAATCAAATCAAAATATTTGAAAACTAAACTCCCTCAGGATTGTTGTTAGTTGGATGGTACCCGTTGTTTTGGGCCAGCCATGGATTGATGCTCGTTGGTGGTGGGGAGTATAAACTTTACCATTCTATTTGGGAACCACCTATAATGTATGTAGCATGGAAGATATCAAGATCTCTTGGTTGTTATGTTGACAATGAAAGTATGTCGCTCAAAATATTATTTATCTCTGTTTCAAAACTCGAGCTCTGGCACCTCTGCACATCTCTTCTTCCCTCTGCGAAGGGCCTATCTATTTACTTTTATGTTGAGTCATCATCCTCTTATTAAAAAGCACCAGTTGGAGAGCACCGCTGTCATTTGCATGCATTGCTATTAATTTACATTGAGTATGACTGTGACTGGATCTTTTTTGCCATGAATTACAATGTCTAGTCAGTCCTTGATCTCCAGGGGTGCTCTGCATTTATGTTTTACGGTCTCAGAAAGGGCTAGCGAGATACCATATTGTTATATCATATTATGATTGTTTTGAGAAAGTGTTGTCATCCGAGATTTATTATTATTGCTCGCTAGTTGATTGTGCCATTGATATGAGTAAATGTGAGACCTAAATGTTATTGTGAATATGGTTAGTTCATAATCTTTGCTGAAAAATTGAATGTTGGCTTTAGATATTTGCAACAACAAGATCAAACAGAGTTTATATAAGTTTTTCTTTAACACTTTTAGTTTGTCAACTTAATTGCTTGAGGACAAGCAAAGGTTTAAGCTTGGGGAGTTGATACGTCTCCAACGTATCTACTTTTCCAAACACTTTTGCCCCTGTTTTGGACTCTAACTTGCATGATTTGAATGGAACTAACCCAGACTGACGCTGTTTTCAGCAGAATTGCCATGGTGTTATTTTTGTGCAGAAATAAAAGTTCTTGGAATGACCTGAAATCCACGGAGACACGTTTTGAAATTAATAAAAAATATTGGTGAAAGAATTAGCGTAAGGTGTCCCACACCCTGTCCAAGAGGGTGCAGGGCGCGCCCCCTGCCTCGTGGGCCCCCTGGACCTCCACCGACCTCAACTCCAACTCCATATATTCACTTTCAGGGAGAAAAAAATCAGAGAGAAGGATTCATCGCGTTTTACGAGGCTCCACCAAGCCCTAATCTTCCTCGGGAGGGCTAGTCTGGAGTCCGTTCGGGGCTCCGGAGAGGGGAATTCGTCGCCATCGTCATCATTAACCATCCTCCATCACCAATTTCATGATGCTCACCACCGTGCGTGAGTAATCCCATCATTGGCTTGCTGGACGGTGATGGGTTGGATGAGATTTACCATGTAATCGAGTTAGTTTTGTTAGGGTTTGATCCCTAGTATCCATTATGTTCTAAGATTGATGTTTCCATGACTTTGCCATGCTTAATGCTTGTCATATGGCCTGAGTGCCATGATTCCAGATCTGAACCTATTATGTTTTCATGAATATATGTGAGTTCTTGATACTATCTTGCAAGTCAATAGTCACCTATTACGTGTTATGATCCGGCAACCCCGAAATGTCAATAATCAGGACCACTCCCGGTGATGACCGTAGTTTGAGGAGTTCATGTATTCACTAAGTGTTCATGCTTTGGTCCGTACTCTATTAAAAGGAGGCCTTAATATCCCTTAGTTTCCATTAGGACCCCGCTGCCACCGGAGGGCAGGACAAAAGATTTCATGCAAGTTCTTTTCCATAAGCACGTATGACTATATTCGGAATACATGCCTACATTACATTGATGAACTGGAGCTAGTTCTGTGTTACCCTATGTTATAACTGTTGCATGATGAATTGCATCCGACGTGATTATCCATCATTGATCCATTGCCTACGAGCTTTCCACATATTGATCTTTGCTTAGTTACTTCTTTGTTGCCTCTCTTACGATTGCTACAAAACTACTACTGTTACTTCTGCCACCGTTACCATTACCTCCATACTACTTTGCTACTAAATACTTTGCTGTAGATATTAAGTCTTTCAGGTGTGGTTGAATTGACAACTCAGCTGCTAATACTTGAGAATATTCTTTGGCTCCCCTTGTGTCGAATAAATAAATTTGGGTTGGATACTCTACCCTCGAAAACTGTTGTGATCCCCTATACTTGTGGGTTATCACCACCCTACAGGTGAAGGGGAGAATCAGTTGGTTTATGCTTTGAGGAGTACATGTCTATGGAGGAAGGAGTATATCAAGCTTCCAAACTAGACGCCTCCTCCTCCAGCGAGTCACGGCACTCCGCCTCCTCCTCCGCCTCCTCCTCCGGTGAGTGATCAAGGCACTCCGCCTCCTCATCCGCCTCCTCCGGTGCGTGACGGCACTCCGGCTCCTTCTTCGCCTCCTCCGACGAGAACTCCGCATCCTCCGGTGCGTGAGGGCACTATGGGTCCTCCGCCGCCTCCTTCGGTGCATCGGAGCACTCCGCCTCCTCCGGCGTGTCAGCGAACTCCACGCCGTCAGCAACGGTGGAAGAGAGAGGCCGCCGCTCCGGCGGCTAGCAGTACAAGTAGAGGTGGGAAGTAATTCAAATATGGTCCATCTCTGAAGGCTCCGGAAAAGTTACCGTATGAGAGGACCGACAAGGAAAACGAGGGCATCTGTTGTGCCCAAGTGAGGGACCATTTTGCACGGAAACCTCCACCTCCGAAGGAAATGGTAGATCCGGTGAAAGTGAAGCGCACTATCGATGCCCTTAAGCGACCACCACCGCCTCCGTCGGATTCCAACTATGTGCGCACTATTGAAAGGACATATAAGAAAGTGGAGCGGTCAAGAAGTACTTGCAGTGATGAAAGGTTAGCAGAACAAAGAAGTGGGAAAAAAATTCCCCAGCTCGGCGAACAGGCAAAGCAATCGTGCCCCTGCTCAAGGTGTCTAGCGATATCATCGCTAATCATCCGGGGATGGTGCCCGGTACCAATCCTACTGATTAACTGAGTGATGATGTAGAGTTTGAAACAATGGAGGCGGACATACGAGTACGGGAAGCCTCTCGTCAAACCTGATCCTCCTCCTCTAACAACGATGATGTGAAGATTGCATGAATGGTACATGAAAATCTGCAGCTGGTCTGGGAAGGATACTGTGATGCTGAGAGTTAAAGAGGAGAATGACTGTAAGGGCATACTTATCCCTCAGGTGTTTTGGTGATTGATGATAATGCATTTGCGGACTAATCGTGTGCCTTGAGTTTTTCAGATACTTCATCTCTAGGCATGAGACGATTCGGTGCCCCTCGGAGACTATTGAAGTCGGCGTTGTTCTACGTTTCTCTTTGGTGGATTTGAGTCGTAGGAGAGCCGTACTATTAAGAGGGGGTCCGCGTTGGAAAGGTTTGGGTGGAATCAACACGTACACTTGTTCCTCCTTTCCCTGCATTCTGGAGCTTCCCTTTGTTATCTTGGTTGTGCGGAAATCTGACGACTACTGCTGTACTTGCGGTAGTACCGCAAGTACACGCGGTAGTACCGCTGTGTGTCACGGTAGTACCGCTCATCTGGAGCGGTAGTACTGCGGCTCCCAGGCCTTGTGCCGCTCCGGTACGGTAGTAGGGCCGGATGTAATTTTTTACATCCGTGCCCTCCATGGTAGTACCGCTCGTCCAGCGCGGTAGTACCGCGGGGGCCCATGGTAGTACCGCTCCCTAGGAGTCGTAGTATCGTGGCCCTCCTACCTAGTATCGTTGTGTCGCGGTAGTAGGCGCGGATGTAATTTTTTACATCCGCGCCCGCCCGGTAGTACCGCGCCTCGCGAGCGGTAGTACCGCGTCGGATTTCTGTACCACCTCTGTTTCAGCGGAAGTAGGCACGGATGTAATTTATTTCATCCGCGCCCTTCCCAGGCCGTGACTTTCCTGCCTAGCGATAGTACCGCAAGTGGGTGCGGTAGTACCGCGCCAGCGGTAGTACTGCCCCCTTGTCAGGCTAGTTCTGGCCTATGCTGCTGTCGCGGTAGTACTGTGGTCAGCCACGGTAGTACCGCACAGCTTCGCGGTAGTACCGCGCCCCTGGAGCGGTAGTACCGTGTGTCGCAGGCTGAACATGTGGATAACGGTTGGATTCTTTCCACGACTATATAAGGGGTGGCTTCTACCTCTAGTTGACTACCCCTTCTACCTCTAAGCTCCATTGTTGCTCCAAGCTCCATTTTCACTTGATCTCTCTCCCTAGCCAATCAAACTTGTTGATTTGCTCGGGATTGGGTGACAAGTGCCCGATCTACACTTCCACCACAGGATATTTGATTCCCCCCACTTATCCATTGCGGATCTTATTACTCTTGGGTGTTGAGCACCCTAGACGGTTGAGGTCACCTCGAAGCCATACTCCATTGTGGTGAAGCTTCGCGGTATTGTTGGGAGCCTCCAAGTGTTGTGGAGATTGCCCCAATCTTGTTTGTAAAGGTTCGGTTGCAGCCTTCAAGGGCTCCAATAGTGGAATCACGGCATCTCGCATTGTGTGAGGGCGTGAGGAGATTACGGTGGCCCTAGTGGCTTCTTGGGGAGCATTGTGCCTCCACACCGCTCTAACGGAGACGTACTTCCCCTTAAAAGGAAGGAACTTCGGTAACACATCCTCGTCTCCACCGGCTCCACTCTTGGTTATCTTGTCCCTTTACTTTTGCAAGCTTACTTGTGCTATATCCATTGCTTGCTTGTGTGCTTATTGTCTTTGCATCATATAGGTTGTCCACGTAGTTGCACATCTCGACAACCTATTTCATTGCAAGTTTTAAATTGTTAAAGAAAAGTCTAAAAAGTGTTAGTTGCCTATTCACCCCCCCCCCCTCTAGTCAACCATATCGATCCTTTCAATTGGTATCAGAGCCTCGTCTCTTTATTAAGGACTTTGCCGTCCGAAGAGTATGGTTGACAACAACGACGGTGCGGAGGAGCACTCCGGTGTGAATCCCGTCTCGTCTTCGGCCGGAGGGGGAACCTCGGTCTCTCGTGAGGAATTCAATGTGGCTTTAGAC
Source organism: Triticum turgidum subsp. durum (assembly GCA_900231445.1). Taxonomy (NCBI): domain Eukaryota; kingdom Viridiplantae; phylum Streptophyta; class Magnoliopsida; order Poales; family Poaceae; genus Triticum; species Triticum turgidum. Next base: position 51,708,880 of record LT934116.1, on the reverse strand, counting down.
ACATTGAAAACCTCCATGATGGCCGAGGTTAAAAGCATGTTTTCTGAATTCTTAGAGGGACTCAAACTATCTACCTCGCCAATGAAAGTGGGTGATCCCATTAACAAGGTGACGGATGCTAACCCTGACAAGGGGGAAGCTAAGAGTGAAAAGAGTCCATCTACTAGTGGTAGAAATGGCACCGGCATCTTTGCCAATGTGGAACCCCCGGTGTATAGAGGACCGATCCCCTCTACTCATTTGAAGCATGCCGGTCCTCCTCCTAAATATGTGAAAAATGAAGATTTTGATGCTTGGCTCTATCGCTTCAAGCGTCACTTAAAACATGTGAACACTAACCTTTGGAGAATTATTGAAGAAGGTTTCTATCCTCATGATCCAAGCAACTTCACTCCTCGAGAAGTGGACAATCAATTCAATGAAAGTGCTCTCTTCATCATCCAAGATGCAATCCTTCCCGAAGATCTCCCTCATCTTCGACCTCATTCCATGGCCAAAGAAGCGTGGAAATGTGTCGAGCGTCTCTATCGAGGAAGTGCTAGCATTCAACGCTCCAACTATGAAGTGGTGCAAGATGAGGCCGATGAGTTTGCAATGAAAGAGGATGAAGAACCTCGTGAGCTCTTTCGAAGAGTGACCAAACTCGCGGTCGCACTCCGAGATCATGGAAGCAAGGACATGGATGACAACTGGATCAAGCGCAAGTTCCTCAAGGACATGATGCCCTACAACAAGGCCATGTCCTCCGTCATTCACCAAAGACCGGACTTCCACTCCATGACCTCTAGTGAAGTGTTGGATGAGTTTGTTGCAAAGAGCATCTTGGACAAGACCGCCGACAATGCGGTGATCCGTTCCCAGAGGGCAAAGAAGCCCAATCTTGCCTTGAAGGCCAAGGTTAGTGTGGAAGAAGAAGAAGAAGAGGAAGATGAGGAGGGCATCCCCGAGGACATGAATTATGATTATCATGAGCACATGGCTCTTGCCTCAAGACAATTTTGGAGTAAGAAGACTACAAGACCCAACTTCAACAAGAACAACCCAAGTGGCCTCAAGGGGAAGCAATGAGTTAGAACTTGTTTCAACTATGGCAATGTTAGCCATTTCATTGCGGATTGTCCATACGAGAAGCGGGAAGACAATGGTGGCAAGTTCATTCAAAAAGACAAAGCCAAGTCCTTCCCCAACAAGAACAACTTCACCAAGAAGACTCCTTCTCGCGAGTTGGTGGTCCAAGAAGAATACCGTGAGGATGACGATGATGATGAAGATGGTGAAACAATGGCCATGGCAACCGTTGCCATTGCCTCAACTCCTCGGGTGTCTCTCTTCGATGCACCTAACGAGAACATCACCACCAAGTGCCTCATGGCTAAGGCCACCAACAAGCTAACCCCCAACATCAAAACCACCATTATTCCTAACCCTCCTTCAACGGATGACTTTGATAATGGTAAGGGGTCTAATGAGGAGATCAATGAATTTGAGTCCTTCATGAGTAAGCTCAAGGGCAAATCCAAGAAGCATTTCGTTGCTCTCTTGGAACAACTTGGTGAAGCCAATGACATGATCGAGGCTCATGAAGAAACCATCACTAAGATGGAAAGTCATAGTCGTGACTATGCCGATGAGATATCGGATCTCTCTAATGCTCTTGAGGAAGAGCGTGGGCATCGTTTGGCTCTTGAGGAGTCACACAACGATGGTCATGCTAAACTAAAGAAAGATCTTGATCATGCTCTTGTTGTGTCTCGTGTTCTAGCTTCCGAGAAGGCTAAACTTGGGGTTGATCATGTTAGACTCACGGAGGAGTTTGATGTACTTGACAAGTCCCACAAGGTCTTGAAAGGTGCTCATGCCACCCTCAAGGAGTCTCATGCTCAACTCCAAGTTAAGCTAACCAAGGAAAAGGCCACATTTCCTCACATGGTCTTAATTGATAATGCAAATGCTACTAACCCATGTTGTGAGCATGTGCATCTTGTGGAGGAAAATACCAAGTTGAAGGAACAACTCGAGAAAGGTCTTGTGTCATGCATACAAGGAGAGAAGAACCTAAATGACCTTTTGAGCAATCAAAAGGAAGTTGTGGGCAAGGAGGGAGTTGGGTTCGCACCCAAGTCCAAGAACAAGAAGAAGAACAAGGAGAAGAAGAGCAAGACCAATCGACCTCCTCCGCTCACGCAAACCTTTGTGAAGGAGGGAGAAGGTGCTCCTAAGGAGAAGAAGAACAATGGGAAGAGTGGTGAAGCCAAAGAGCGCAACGCCATCTCTCCCAACAAAGCCGGCGACTTTAACCCCTCTTATGTGTTGTGCCGTGCTAGTGATGGACATGTTTATGCTAAATTTGTTGGTTCTCCTTATGAGTACATTGAATGGTCTATTTGGGTTCCCAAGACCCTTGTTACTAACATCAAAGGACCCATTACTCAATGGGTACCTAAAACCAAGCATTGATCTCTTGTAGGTGTTTGCTTCCGGTGGGGGATCATGGTTGCTCGATAGTGGAGCAACAAATCATATGACCGGGAGCAAGGACTTGGTGGTCGACGTGCACAAGATCACATCTATGCCCACCAATGTCGAATGGGGTGATGCCTCACAAAGGTATTGGGTCTTGGCAAGGTTGTCATTTCTCATGATCTAACAATTGAGAAAGTCATGCTTGTTGAGTCCCTTGCGTTCAATTTACTTTCCGTTTGTCAACTCGCACTCATGGGTTTTGCCACCTTCTTTGATATTGATACAGTGTCCCTCTTGTGGAGCAAGACTCTTAAAGTAGCCTTTGTTGGGCATGTCGAGAACGGTCTCTATGTGGTTAACTTCTCGGAGCAACCCACTAACACCGCGACATGCCTAATGGCTAAAGTTGATGTGGGATGGCTTTGGCATCGCCGTTTAGCCCACATCAATATGAGATCTTTGCAAAGTCTTCTCAAGGGGGACCATGTTCATGTACTAACGAATGTTAGTTTTGCCAAAGATCGTGTTTGCAGTGCTTGTATCGAAGGAAAGCTTCATGAGACGGCTCACCCTCCCACGACTATCATCTACTCGAAGAGACCCTTGGAGCTCCTCCACATGGACCTCTTTGGGCCCCCATCCTTTGATAGTCTTGGGGGTAGAAAGTATTGCTTGGTGATAGTGGATGATTATTCAAGATACACTTGGGTATACTTCTTCAAGAGGAAGAGTGAGACTCAACAAACCATCATCGACTTTGCAAATAAAGCTCAATGTCAACACGATGCAAAGATCTTGACAATAAGAAGTGACAACGACACCGATTTCAAGAACTACACCTTGGATGAGTTTCTTAGTGATGAAGGGATCAAGCATCAATATTCTGCACCATATACCCCTCAACAAAATGGTGTTGCGGAGAGGAAGAACCGGACATTGATGGATGCGGCAAGGACCATGATGGCGGAGTTCAAGTCTCCATACAACTTCTGGGCCGAAGCCATCAACACAGCTTGTCATGCATCCAATCGGCTCTATCTTCGCAAAGGCTTGAACAAGACTCCGTATGAGATACTCAGTGGGAACAAGCCCAATCTCAAGTACTTCCGGGTGTTCGGGTGTAAGTGTTTCATTCTCAAGAAAGGTGTTCGTTTGTCTAAATTCGAAGCTAGAGCTCATGAGGGCATATTTGTTGGTTATGCTACAAACTCTCATGCTTACCGTGTTCTCAACAAGTCCAACAGACACATTGAGGAGACGTGTAACATAGAGTTTGATGAAAATAATGGCTCCCAAGTGGAGCAAAGTGGTACTTGTGATGTAGGTGATGAAATTCCTCCCCAAGCCATAAGAAGAATGGGTATTGGTCATATCCTACCCATTGAGGAACCCCTTGTGGCCGAAGCATAAGGACAATGCTCCACTCAAGTGGAGCCATCACCTCCCCAAGACCCACACGCTTCCAAAGAACAAAGTGAAGGCCCTCACCCTCTTGAACAAGACCAAGGGCAAGATCAACCTCAAGATGGTGGTGAACCTCTAAATGATGCCCAAGGTCAAGTTCTCCCCCTCGAGCAAGTTCAAGATCATGAGCAAGCTCAAGACGGTGCTCAAGATGATCAAGTTAACCTTCCTCCTTCCTCACCCGAGGAGGAATTAGAGCGTCGTGCCGCGAAGATTGCTTCCAAACTCACCACACAAGGCCATCTCATGGAAAACCTGGTTGGAAGCCTAAGAAAGGGGGTAAGCACTCGTAGACAATTAGCTAACTATTGTGAACATCATGCATTTTTCTCTTTTGTTGAACCCCAAAAGGTCTATGAGGCGCTCGAAGACTCGGATTGGCTCAATGCCATGCATGAAGAACTCAACAACTTCGAATACAACAAGGTGTGGAGATTGGTGCAAAGACCTTCGGGGAACCACAACATCATTGGAACAAAGTGGATCTTCAAGAACAAGCAAGATGCTCATGGGAACATCATTCGCAACAACGCAAGATTGGTAGCACAAGGCTACTCCCAAGTCGAGGGTATCGACTATGGTGAAACCTTTCCTCCCGTTGCTCGTCCTGAATCCAGTCGTTTGTTGATTGCTTATGCTTCCCATCACAACTTTAAGTTGCAACAAATGGATGTGAAAAGTGATTTTCTTAATGGTCCCATTAATGAGTTGGTTTGTGTCAAGGAACCCCCCGGGTTCGAGGACCCCTACTTCCCGGATCATGTGTATCAACTCGATAAGGCACTCTATGGCCTTAAACAAGCCCCACGTGCGTGGTATGACCACCTTACCGAGTTGTTACAAGATCGTGGATTTGAAGTAGGACAAATCGATCCCACTCTTTTTACTAAGAAGGTCAAAGGGGAGTTGTTTGTATGCCAAATATATGTTGATGATATTATCTTTGGTTCTCCTAACAAAGCCTTCAATGAGGAATTTGCCGCTCTCATGACCTCCAAGTTCAAGATGTCTTCGATGGGAGAGTTGAAGTTCTTCCTTGGCTTTGACATCAAACAAAGAAGAGAAGGAACCTTCATCAATCAAGCCAAATACACTCAAGACATGCTTAAAAGATTCAAGCTAAGTGATGTCAAGCCCGCTTCTACACCAATGCCTACCAAGTGCTAACTTGACATCGATCCCAATGGTAAAGCGGTGGATCAAAAGGTATATCGCTCCATGATTGGCTCCTTGCTTTACCTTTGTGCATCTAGACCAGATATCATGTTGAGTGTGGGGATGTGTGCACGGTTTCAAGCCACACCAAAGGAAAGTCACTATGTGGCGGTCAAGAGAATCTTTCGATATTTGGCTCATACCCCAAACTTTGGCTTATGGTACCCAAGAGGAGCAAATTTCAAGCTTGAAGGTTTCACAGATTCCGATTGGGCGGGGGACAAAGTGGATAGGAAGTCCACTTCTGGAGGGTGCCAATTTCTTGGTTGCTCTTTGGTAAGTTGGTCCTCCAAGAAGCAAAGTTTTGTGTCTCTCTCGTCCACCGAAGCGGAGTATGTGGCGGCCAGTAGTTGTTGTGCTCAACTCCTATGGATGAGGCAAACATTAAAGGAGTACGGTGTCATTTGTGACAAAGTGCCTCTTTGGTGTGATAATGAAAGTGCCATCAAGATTTCTCTCAACCCGGTACAACACTTTAAGACGAAGCACATTGAGATTCGGTATCACTTCATCCGGGATCACATTAGGCGAGGGGAGATCGAGCTCAAGTATGTCAACACTCATGATAACCTTGCAGATATTTTCACGAAGCCCCTGTATGAAGCAAGATTCCGCGAGTTAAGGCATGAGCTAAATATCATTGATTTGAGCAATGTGACTTGAACCCGTACACCCCCCACCAGACTCAACGTGTTGTCTAGTTTAGGTGTAGGCATGGACATAGGGGGAGTGTTGTTCTCTCAATGAACTCTCCCTCCCCCCATTATGCATAAATCGATCACCTCTTTCACATTAGCCATTTTTAATGGTACTTGTGCTTCAAAGATGAGTTTTGGTCATGGGCCCAAGGATAATTCTTCGCGGTGCCATACCATCCAACTCAAACATAAGTGGCTTCGGCCACCGCCCTCTCTCCTCGACAGGCTTTGTCGCTTGGTGGTTTCTTGTTGTCTTTTTTTGCCTCTGGTTTGTGCGTGTTCTTGTGGTTTCTTGTGTGTGAAAAGTTTTCGTGCAAAGGCTCTTTCTTCTCGTGTTGAAACTTGCGGTGACTTGAGCTCACGGTACTACCGCAGCCAGCTACGGTACTACCGCAGCCAGCCACGGTACTACCGCTTGCGGAAGCACGGTACTACCGTCACCACGCGGCAGTAATTTTTTACTGCCGCCTGGTTTGAGCGGTACTACCGCCTCGGCGCGGTACTTCCGGCCGAGCGGTACTACCGCGATGATATGCGGTACTACCGCGCTGGTTCGAGTGCGTGGGGATAAGGACGGGCAGGGGGAGTTTTAACTCCCCATACCCATTCGCTGTCCTCTCTCTCCACGTCACCTCCTTCTCTCCCTCGCTCAAGAACGGAGCCGGCGTTCGTCACCGGATCTCCTCCACTGGCTGCCCTGCCATAATTCCGACCGGTGGGATCGTTCCCCACCACGTGCTCTTGCTATGGACCAAGGTTTTTCCCCAATTCCCTCTCCGTGTTGATTGTGTTTAGTGTTTTTAGGTTTTGGGGGAGGCTTGTGCGTTCTTGAGATTCTTAGGCTTAATCTCTGCAAGAGTAGGATGAAGGAGCGTGGTATTACATAGGATTTATACTTGTATTGTTGTCTTGCGCTAGACGGATCACCATAGCACCGCCATTGTTTCGCGGTTCTTTTCAGATTCAAACCGCCGCTTGGATCTAACGCGACGCGGTACTACTGCCGGTCTGGCACGGTACTACCGCCTGTCTGGAGCGGTACTACCACTTGCACGGTACTACCGCGCTTCGGGAGCGGTACTACCACGCTCTTTGCGGTACTAAAATTTTACTTCCGCTCCAACCACGGTACTACCGTGTCCTCGCATGGTACTACCGCGTTTGGAGCAGTACTAATATTTTAGTACCGCAGGCAGTGGCAGTTCTACCGTGGCTCACATCTATCGCATGCCAACTTTCTCGTATGCCTTCTATGTGTTTCTTGTGCTTTTTCGTGGCCTTTGCATTGATCCTTTCACGTCTTTGGTGTTTTGCGTGTGTGTCTCAGGTGGTGGGTCTCGCCGGTCCAACCCCAGTCGTGACACTGGTTCCAAACGTCTGCGCAACCCAGGTGATGTACCAAAGGGCTCGTCTGCCTCCAAGCGGAATGTCAAGCACTCAGCTAGCAAGCACAAGGAGCCCGCTAAGGGCATGGATGAGATAGCCCAAGCTGATTATGTCCGTCTCAGGCAGCTTCACCCGTATGTGCACCCGCGTTCCACTATCAGAGGCTGTGAGCTGTTCTGGAACAAGCAACAGACCAACATCTATCTGGATGTCATCAAGAACAAGAAAAATACCTATGTGGAGGTGAAGTGGATTGATATGCATCACATGAGGAAGGACAAGTTCCGTGACTACTTTGGAGAGGCTCTGGACTTGGTGGAGCAGTTTGGCATTGAGCATGTGTTAACCTTCCACCTCGACTATGACCCTGAGCATATCTGTTAGTTCTTTGCCTCAGTCTACTTTCACTCCGATGAGGAACGGAGGATGACCTGGATGACAAATGGCCATAAGCTATCTGCTACTTGGAAGGAGTTCATGGATCTTCTCCCGGTTCCTGATGATGGGCTATACTCTCCAGTGGGTGTTCGCCCCCATGCCAATGCTGACTCTGCCAACAAGGACAGGCTTGCACCATTCATGGTTGAGAAGGCGCTCGCCAATGGCAAGACAACTCTAGTGCTCAACCCTTTTCTGGATATCATGTATCGCATCTTCCGCAACTCCTTGTTCCCTTGCATCGGTGACAAAGACAAGGTTCATGCCTATATGGTGGACATGATGCTCATCTGCGAGGAGGCTCGTTCGTCTCAGTCTCAGCCACTTGATGTCTCACACATTTTCATGGAATTATCACGTCAGATGTCCTTGTGAAAGGACTTAGTCGTGGAGCCATCGCAACGGGTTAGCTTGAAGGGGTTAAACCGGACAAGGGACACGGGAGTTTTATACTAGTTCGGCCCCTTCGAGGAAGGTAAAAGCCTACGTCTAGTTGTGATGGGATTATTGGGATCTCGATAACCAGGGAGCAAAACACGCTATGCCTGGCTCTCGAGTTGTTGTTTTCTTGTCCCTGAACCGCCGCCGGGTCATCCCCTTATATACACGGGTTGACGCCCAGCCGGTTTACAGAGTCCCGAGGCCGACTCATACAAGTGTTCGGCTCGGTCTCTCCTTTCCTTATCTTACAATACAAGCTATATGACTATGGCGGTTTACCACTATGGGCCCTAATCTACCTTTGGGCTCTAGGCCTCTAAGCTTCATAGTAAAGCGCCACATTCCGGGTCTTCGTGGGCTTCAATATGGTTGAGTGTGAACCGGCCCCCTCCTGGGGCGGTTTATACTCAGTAGTTATATCCCCAACATTGGGCCCCAGATTGATTTGAACCTGTTCATGTTAATCTTTGATACCTAGCAGAATCCTGTGAACGCCTTCCTTCATTTCTCGTAAACCGCCATGATACCTTCTTTTATAAACTTTGTTAAACCGCCGTGACGTCATCCTCTGGATACAGCAACGGATTATCATGACGTCATTTTTGTAAAAAATAAATAAAAAGATTCCCTTTATTTAATGCCATCCCGGACATCGAGGCGACAGCCGCGCCACTTGCCGCTTTGGACTCCTCGATTCTCGAGCCTGTCACTTATCTCCCTGCCTTGTTATAAATACACTCGACGGGTACTTTCATTTTCTCCCCTTTCTTCTCTTCTTCTTCCTCGCGACCGGAAGAAACCCCAGCGCCGCCGCCGCCGTCGATCTTTGAATCTGCACCGACCAAGGCCACTGCATCACCCTGTTCGTTCCAGAGACCCTGCCGCGATCTTCCGCCGCCGTGTGACCCTGGTAAGTTCGCTTCCCTGTAACCCTAGATCTCCATTAGGGTTTCAAGTTCATCTGTGTTCATCGCCGTTCGTCAGTTCTTTTGTGTTCCTCCTTCTGGTCTTCCTGTTGAATATACATATGTGTGCCTGATAGTTTTGAACTACGGCTAGATCCATGTTGTTAGTTCACCATACCGTGGTATCTTACTGTTTCTGAATAGACTCCGTCTGGTTCGTCTCTGTTCCTCTTTAGCGCCATTGTAGGGCTCGGGAACATTTTCTTAGATTATCCATGGTAGATCCAAAATTATACTGCCATATTGTGAAACCTGTTTTTGTAACACTTAGCAGAAATTTGAAATTCTGGCCATCCTGCCTATAGGCGGTTTAACTCCTTAAAAATCAATCCGCCATATAACATTAGCCCTCTCTTAAACCGCCAACTGAACTCGCACAGTACCCTTCTCGGGTTTAACACTGAATTAGACGCCTTAAACCGACACTTTTTATTTTCAGTTCCTCATTCTGGAATGTCGAAGCAATTTTCTGCTTGCAATTGGGTTCCATCCCGGATCACAGAGACACAGATCAATGGTTACGTCATCACTGGCGCTTTAGCTTCGAAGAACATTCTCCACTGGCGAGTTCCGGAATCGGAATGTCCACCAGAACCTCAAGAGGGAGAGGTGATTGTTTTTATGCAACATTTAGACTGGGGATTTAGTCCGCCTGGATCAAAAAATTTCCGGGATGTCCTTGCCAGCTTCCAACTCCATCCGCAAGATATTGGCCCGAACTCTGTATCAAACATATGCAACTTTCAAGTATTCTGCGAAGTTTACCTTCAAGAAGAGCCAACCGTGGAGCTGTTCCGGAATTTTTTTCATCTGAACCGCCGCACAGAATTCTCAGATGGCCCCAACACAGAGCTTGGTGGTGTATCAATTCAAAAGAGGAAAGAAGTTGATTTCCCTCATGCCAAACACCATAGCCATCCTAAAGATTGGAACCAGACCTGGTTTTACTGCCGGAATACTGCTCCTGATGGAGAAAATCCCTTGCCGGGCTACCGCCCTCACCGGCTTAGCAACGGCCACCCAATGCCTCCGCGTCTAACCGCCGCGGAACAGAAGAATTTCGCTCCTCAACTCGCCAAGCTCCGGGCTCTGATGGCCAACAGTTTAACCGGCATTGATCTTGTCCGCTACTGGGTTTCATGGGGCATTCTGCCTTTGAGCCGCCGGCCCGGATTGATGCATGAGTATACCGGAAGTGTAAAAGATCCTCAATGGCATCATGAAGTAATAATGACCGAGCTTGAAATCACTGAATGTGTAAAATGGATGCTTGATGAACCGGTCACTGCATGCAGCCAAACCGGTTTGGCTCCGTTTTGCATCTCCAATAAACCGCCGGCGGTAAGTTCATGTACATACTTTACTGATTTCCACATCGACCGTTTACTAACCTTTCCTTGCCTTAATTTCAGGCCAACAGCTCTTTCTAGAAACGTAATAAACCGGCACGTGCTCCTCGTGTAAAAACCAAGGTCACCAAGAAGGCCGGAAAGAAGAAAGCTGCCGATTCTTCTGAACCGCCGGAGGAAGAAGAATCAGATGCTGAGGTAGAACTTGACTCACTTGGCTCCTTTTTTATACATCTTATTGACAATGATCATCTTCAGGATGATGCTGAAGCAAGCCATGCAGATCATGTTGAGGTAATTCTTCTTTCTTCCGACTCGGACCCTGTGCCGGTTCAAAGAACTCGCCGTATAGTTCGGAAAGTAAAACAATCTCACCCCCTTGCTCATTTGGATCCAAAATTTTCTTTGAAGAAACGGCAAGAAGAAGAACATCGCACAACCCGGCATAGTGGTCAACAGATCACCTCATCCGGTTTAGCTGATACGTCCCCCCCCCCGGAAACGCCGTCTAGAGGTGATTTGTTTTCCTGAAAAACAATACCCTTTTAAAGGTTTCTTCCGATGCCCTCTCAATCCATCTAACCCGAATTACCAGGCTTCTTCTAGCTCGTCTGGCGGTTCATCGACCACCCAATTGCCTCCTCTCAAAGTAGTTGTCGGGTAAGTGTTACCTGATTTATAACTTTATTTTGTCGGATTGTCATACTCTAACCTTTGGTGTTATAGCGCCAAAGCTCGATTAAGAAAGAAGGCCAAGACCAGCGACCCTACTGTTGAAGTTGATCCGGAAAAGACACCCGAGCATCATAACAAAAACCCGGAAGTTGCCATGGATAGCTCTGCTGGGCCGAATCAAGATGGTAATGCTAACCCGCCAGAAGCTGTACCGACTACAGAGGCTGATACTTTAAATCCTCCTGGTCGCCCGAGCCCGGCAATGGAACAACGGGACTCAATTGCTGATCCGCCAAGTCCAGCTAACAAACCGCCAAGCCCCGTTCAGAACCTTGACTCTTCCAGCCCGGCCAAGGATGATGATGTTGTTGTTACAGGAACTAGATACACTGCCCCTGGTAATCTGGTTGCTCTGTCAAAGCATACTGCTAAAGATGAATTTGCTGCCGTGAACAAAGGGAAGGGTAAGACTGATTTGTCTCCTTATACCGATCTCTCTGCTCAAGACCTTCATTCCGGCTTTCTGAACCGGCTATATACAAGCCGTGATTATGAAGCCGGTTTAGTAAATCTAATGAAGGAACACTATGAGGTAAACATTGTACTTTAGAATTTCTGCACCTTCATTGCATTGTAGCCCCCAAGGGCCGGTTTGTCTTGAGAAAGTCAGACCGGTACTTTATATTCTTAATGCTGTACCTTGTGAACTGTTCTTTGTCTTGATCAAATACACATTAGCCCCCAAGTGCCATGATTAAAACTTGTATTAATCCTTGGGACTTGAAGTATCCGCATAAAATGATCCGCATTAGCCCCCAATTGCTGAGTGTATAACTGGTTATACGCTTAGGACTTTGAAGAAAGATATTAACATGCTCTCTTACTGTTGCAGAGTGAAATAAATCAACAAACCTCACAGATTGCTGATCTTCGAGCAAACCTTGAGACCCAACAAGCAGAAACCACCAAGGCCAAGGATGAGCTGAGAACCGCTTTGACCACCATGGAGCAACTTAAAGAATGGTTTAAATCTGAGCAGGCCAACTGGGACAGCGAGAAGGCCGGACTGGTGAAACGGACAGAGACTGCTGAATCGGCTCTTAAACCGGTGGCAGAAGAATTATCTGGACTGAAGCGCCAAATTAATGCCATGGCCTTTGCCATATTTGGTAAGTAGTGGTTGCCAAAAGTTGTATCCCCTTGAAATTTCATCGGTTTAACATGTATTTCTTGAACCTATATAGGAAATCGCATCGCTCACCTGGGTTCTGACATGCGGAAGAATCTTAAAGCGGCATATACACTGAGTGAGCAGCTGTATACCGGCGCTCAACGGGTTATATGCACAACGTCATATGATAATGTGGCACCAACACTTATCAAAGATACACTGGACCGTCTTTCAATGACGCCAACACAAATAGAAGAGCTAAAGCGATCCGCTGCTCGGGCCGGCGCTTTGCTGGCGCTGACTCGGGCCAAGGCATGGATAGCGGACCTTGACCCGGCTGATATATCCAAAGGCTTCCCCAGTGCCCAAGAAAATGGCGAAGAATTTGACAATGACGCCCTGAAATGGGTAACAAGGGAGATGCGTCCTTTGGTGAGTCAACTAGCCGAAGAGGCGAACCTGATGGTTCACCGATCGTTCTATGATGCAGTCAACAAACGGGTTGAAGATGTGATTCGTGAAGTGCAGAGCCTCATTCCACCAATCCGTAAGCATACTTACGCTCCTGACGTTGATCCGGCTGAGCTTATAAGTGAAGAGGCTGTCTTTTAGGCCTTAACCCGGATTGACTGGACCACCAATGACTTCCAGTCAGTGGATAAAGAGGAGGTTGAACCGATGCCAGATGATCCATCTACCTCACGTCAACCCGGTGACGAAGCTTAATCCATCCAGGCGGTTGGTACATCAGGAACGATCCATGAATATTTCCATATTTTGGGCCTTGGAGTGCCGTGTAATAGGATAGCAAGAAACTTATGCTGATCTGCTGCCGGCGTGCAAGAGATATTTTGCGTTGATCCGCCGTATCAATATCAATTTTTGTTCCAAGTATCATAATATGCATTTCCTGTATGCATAAAAAGACAAAGGGTCCTCGCGGTTTACCGCCGGACGGGTCATAATGCACAAAATATGCCGGATTGATAATCAAATCATAATAATATGAAATTATACATACCGGTAGTACAAGATCCCTGGCTAGTTGACGAGCCAACTTGAATTGCGATAAGGGTGAAAAACCCAAATCTGAAGTATTTGTATCGCCATCATTTTCTGATGTCATAGATTAAATCACGTCGGGTGATGATTCACGGCAGACGATCCGGGCCGTTGACAGGAAATCAATGCCAAGCCGGTTTATGAAAACTCCGGTTTAAAATAAAGGTCTGTCAATGTAAAGTTGCAAACCAAGCTGGTTTAAGAAATGCCAGTCTTAGAAGACAGTTGAACAAGCCAAAAAAATCGGTTTAAAATTCAGCCAAAGTTCAAATGGAAACCGTGTAGTCGAGGCTTTTTGGGGGCTGCTAGGCCCAAATGCGAGGCTTTTTGTGGGCTGCCAGGCCACTGAGTTGAACCATTTAACAAAGCCTTTTAAGATAGACCTCCAACTAGCCAATCACCGTTTTAACTTTGACAAGTTCAGGGTCTCAAGGAGAGTAACTGTCAAACGTTCGGAGGGCCGTGCCAGGATGACCTGGATAGGAGTGTGTTACTTGATGAAGGCAGGTTAACTCAGGGTTTTAGGTAAATATACCAGGCTTCCAAGCCGTGGGTCGATACCCAGCTACAAGGGTCCATTCAGACTTCTTGGTATTGGACCAAGGAGCCCCCAAGTAACGTGATGAGCGGTGCTCATTAGGTGCCTATGTTTGAGTTGTGCATAGCATCGAAACTCTCTTTGGCCCTTTGGGTGTGAAGCTCCCAAGCTCTGTGGCGTGATAGCTGGTTCAAGGAATAATACTTCGCTTGGTCAGCTGAAGCCCCCATGTAACTCAAAGAATGTTTGAGAAAAAATAGCAGAGGCCCCGCTTTGAAGCAAGGATGTTGATTTATTTATTGATGATAATATATACATCGTCAAAATATGTACATAAAAGAAAGCCTATGGCTCAAGTGTAATAAGGCCGGAGGAGAGCTATGTTCCAGGGCCGCCGGGTCTCCTCCTCAGATTTGCGTGAGTCATCTCGAACGTCAATGAGGTAGTATGATCCGTTGTGCAGATTCTTACTGACCACAAAGGGTCCTTCCCAAGGCGGGGATAACTTGTGTATACCAGTCTGATCCTGGATAAGCCGGAGCACCAAGTCACCTTCTTGAAAGGCTCTTGTCCTAACCCGACGGCTGTGATAGCGCCGCAGGTCTTGTTGATAAACCGCCGAGCGTGCCAAAGCCATATCCCGCTTCTCATCTAGTAAATCCAGTGCCTCTTGGCGAGCTTGCTCATTGTCCGCTTCAACATAATTAGCAACCCAGGGGGAATCATGACGTATATCACTTGGGAGAACCGCCTCTGCTCCGTAGACCATGAAGAAAGGCGTATATCCTGTTGATCGATTGGGGGTGGTGTTGATGCTCCACAACACAGAAGGTAATTCTTCCACCCAACAACCCGGCGTCCGTTTCAATGGAATCATGAGCCGGGGTTTAAGACCCTTTAAGATTTCTTGATTAGCTCGCTTTGCTTGACCGTTGGATTGAGGGTGCGCTACAGATGCTAGATCAAGCCGGATATGCTCTCTTTGACAGAAATCCTCCATCTCACCTTTGGAGAGGTTAGTACCATTATCCGTGATAATGCTATGTGGATAACCAAAGCGGACAATAATCTTTTTGAGAAATTGAACCGCCGTCGCTGCATCACAATTGCTGACAGGCTCCGCTTCAACCCACTTGGTGAATTTATCAACTGCCACCAACAGGTGGGTTTTCTTGTCTCGGGAAACGCTTAAAAGGCCCCACCATATCAAGCCCCCAAGTAGCAAAAGGCCAAGTGATTGGAATCATCCGTAGCTCCTGAACAGGAACATGAGCTCTGCGGGAAATTTTTTGACAAGCATCACATCGCTTTACTAGATCCTCCGCATCAGCATGAGCTGTCAGCCAGTAAAACCCATGACGAAAAGCTTTTGCAACCAGGGACTTTGAACCGGCGTGATGACCACAATCCCCTTCATGAATTTCCCGGAGGATCGCTTGGCCTTCTTCCGGAGAAACACAAAGCTGAAATACGCCTGAAACGCTACAGCAGTGTAACTCGCCATTGTGAATAACCATGGATTTAGAACGCCGGACTATCTGTCGGGCCAGGACTTGATCATTTGGTAGCTCACCCCGGTTCATATATGCCAGATACGGAATCGTCCAATCCGGCACGACGTGTAAAGCAGCCACCAACTGCGCATCCGGATCAGGAACAGCCAGATCCGCTTTTGTAGGCAATTTAACAGACGGGTTATGCAATATATCCAGAAAGGTGTTAGGAGGTACCGGTTTACGCTGAGATCCAAGTCGGCTCAAAGCATCTGCTGCTTCGTTTTTGCGCCGATCAATATGCTCAACCTGGTAACCTTTGAAGTGACCCGCCACCATATCTACCTCATGCCTGTAAGCCGCCATGAGTGGATCCTTAGAATCCCAAGTACCAGAAACTTGCTGAGCCACCAGATCAGAATCGCCGAAGCAACGAACTCGAGTTAAGTTCATCTCCTTAGCCACGCGGAGACCATGAAGTAGGGCTTCATATTCAGCTGCATTGTTAGTACAAGGAAACATCAAGCAGAGGACATAGCAAATTTTATCACCTCGGGGGGAAGTAAGGACAACTCCAGCCCCCGAGCCTTCCAACTGCCTTGATCCATCGAAATGAATGGTCCAGTACGTATTATCCAGTTTCTCTTCCGGTGCTTGTAACTCGGTCCAGTCATTGATGAAGTCCACAAGAGCCTGTGACTTAATGGCTGTGCGAGGCACATACTTCAAACCATGTGGTCCAAGCTCAATTGCCCACTTTGCAACCCGGCCAGTTGCTTCTCTGTTTTGGATGATATCGCCCAAGGGATCCGAACTAACCACTGTGATGGGGTGACCTTGAAAATATTGCTTGAGTTTTCGACTGGCCATAAAAACCCCATACACCAACTTTTGCCAATGTGGATAGCGTTGCTTTGACTCGATCAGGACTTCACTGATGTAATACACTGGACGTTGAACTGGGTATTCCTTCCCAGCCTCTTTACGCTCTACAATGATAGCCACACTGACTGCTCGGGCGTTAGCAGCCACATATAATAGTAAAGGTTAATGATCAACTGGGGCTGCCAGAACTGGCGGTTCAACCAATTGCCGCTTTAACTCCTCAAAAGCCGCGTTGGCTGCATCACTCCAGACGAAATTATCCGTTTTCTTCAGCATCTGATACAAGGGAATGGCCTTCTCACCCAAACGACTGATGAACCGGATGAGAGCTGCGATCCGGCGTGCGAGACGCTGAACATCATTGATACATGTCGGTTTGGCCAAGGATGTGATTGCCTTGATCTTTTCCGGATTAGCCTCAATGCCCCTGTTAGACACCAGAAAACCAAGCAGCTTGCCTGCCGGAACACCAAAGACACACTTATCCGGATTAAGCATCATTTTGTAAACCCGGAGGTTGTCAAACGTCTCTTTGAGATCAGCTATCAATGTCTCCTTTTTCCTGGATTTCACCACAATGTCATCCACATAGGCATGAACGTTACGCCCAATCTGCGTGTGAAGACAATTTTGCACACAACACTGATAGGTTGCTTGAGCACTCTTGAGCCCAAAGGGCATAGAAACAAAGAAGAAGGCTCCAAAGGGAGTGATGAAGGCTGTTTTCTCCTGGTCCTTAACTGCCATTTTGATCTGATGGTACCCTGAGTAAGCATCCAAAAAACTCAGGCGCTCACAACCCGCCGTCGCATCAATGATTTGATCAATACGCGGGAGAGCAAAAGGATCAGCTGGGCAAGACTTATTTAAGTCCGTGTAATCCACACACATGCGCCAAGTCCTGTTTTTCTTAAGAACCAGCACCGGATTAGCCAACCATTCAGGATGAAAAACTTCAACGATAAACCCAGCCGTCAACAGCCGGGCTACCTCCTCCCCAATTGCCTTGCGTCTCTCTTCATTAAAGCGACGAAGGAATTGCTTGACTAGTTTAAACTTCGGATCAATGTTAAGGGTGTGCTCAGCGAGTTCCCTCGGCACACTTGGCATGTCAGAAGGCCTCCATGCAAAGATGTCCCGGTTCTCACGGATGAACTCGATGAGCGCGCTTTCCTATTTCGGATCCAGATTGGTGCTGATGCTGAACTGTTTGGACGAATCGCCAGGGACAAAGTCAACAAGCTTCGTCTCATCCGCCGGTTTGAAGTGCAGGGTTGGGTCGTGCTCAGTGGTGGGATTCTTCAGAGGGGTCATATCTGCCGGATCAACATTTTCCTTGTAAAATTTTAACTCCTCTGTAGCACAAACCGACTCAGCGTAAGCCGCATCACTCTCTTCGCAATCCAAAGCGATTTTCCAACTTCCATGAACTGTGATGGTTCCTTTGTGACCTGGCATCTTGAGCTGCAAGTAAATATAACATGGCCTTGCCATAAATTTTGCATAAGCTGGTCGCCCAAACAGTGCGTGATACGGGCTCTGGATTCTCACCACCTCGAAACTCAATGTCTCAGACCGGGAATCATGCTCATCTCCAAACACAACTTCCAAAGCAATCTTGCCCACTGGATACGCTGACTTTCCTGGTACTACACCATGAAAAACCATATTGGACGGTTTAAGATTCTTATCAGTCAGCCCCATGCGATGGAATGTCTCATAATATAGAATGTTAATACTGCTTCCTCCATCCATAAGTACTTTGGTGAACTTGTAACCTCCCACCTGAGGTGCCACCACCAGAGCTAGCTGACCCGGATTGTCAACCCGGGGCGGATGATCCTCCCTACTCCACACGATAGGTTGTTCCGACCAGCGCAGATAGCGTGGAACTGCCGGTTCAACCGCATTAACAGCCCTCTTCTGCAGCTTCAGATCTCACTTGCACAGACTAGTGGTGAATACATGATATTGTCCACCATTCAGCTGCTTCGGGTTACTCTGGTAACCTGACTGCTATTGATTCCCTTGATTGCCCTCCTGGTTATTACCGCTTTGGTTGTTCTGGTTATTCTGATTGTTTTGAAATCCAGAGCCTGAACCGCCGCCACCATGAAAACCTGGACCTGAACCGCCCGACGGGCCCTGATCATATCGGAAGAGATCAGAGTTTTTGAATTGCCTCATAATATTGCAATCCTTCCAGAGATGAGTTGTGGGGGCTTCCTTGGTTCCGTGCTTTGGACAGGGCTGATTCAACAAGCGCTCCAGATTCATCGATCCACCACGCTGGGGCGGTTTACCTTTACGACGCTGCACATTAGCATTAGCCACAAAATTTGAATCCGCTTTACGCTTACCATTATTCCCATGGCCTCCCAGGTTGTGCTGCTGTCCCGTCACACCGCCATTCCTCTTTCCCTTCTCCGGTTTCTCATTATCAGAATCGGGATCCTTGGTATTATCAGAATCGGCATATTTTACCAAGGCTTCCATGAGGGTTCCCATGTCATTGCAGTGACGTTTGATTCGTCCCAACTTCTCCTTTAGTGACTTAAACCGGCAATTACGCTCCAGCGTGATAATCGCTTGGCCGGCGTTAATTCGGTCGGCCGAGTGCAAAACTTTTGAGACCCGGCGCACCCAACGAGTTGTGGACTCGTTCTCGCCCTGAACACAAGCATCCAGATCTACAATGGACATGGGCTATTTGCACGTATCTTTAAAATTGGCTATAAACCTGGCCTTCAACTATCCCATGACTCGATGGAGTTAGCCGGCAGATTCTTCAACCAGGTGCGGGCGGTTCCTTCCAACATCATCGTGAAGTATTTCGCACAAGCTGCCTCATCTACATCCAGCATCTCCATTGCCATCTCGTAAGTCTCGACCCACGCCTCAGGCGGCTGATCCACCGTGTAATTAGGCACCTTGCACGGACCCTTGAAATCCTTGGGTAGACGCACGTTACGGAGGGTCGGAATGAGGCACGGCACTCCCCAGGAACTGAAAGCAAGCCCGGTGCCTCTGTCAACCGATACTACTGGCTGAACCAGGGCGGGTTGATGACGACCCAAAACACTATCCCTTCATGCCCTGCCATGATCCACTACTTCCTGAGCATTGCGACGCCGCGCGCTGCTAGATACTTCCGGTTCGTCCATCCGCCTGCTATAGCTTGGGCTCAGACGAGGAGTTGAATGAATTCTATCCCGACTGTATGAATAAGCCTGCTGCTGCATTACGGCGGTTTGAAGGAGGTCTCGTGCTCGCCTTGTCTCAACTGCCTCTATTGAATCTCCTTCCATCGGGATGGCGGCCAGGCGTGAGGCCGCAGTAATCATGTTATCCAGGGGGCTTGAAAAGTGACCCGGCGGCGTAGGCATATACTGTGGCGGATTAACCGTCCGTCGGGGCAACTCCATTGCTTGTGGCTGATCCGGGGCGATCCTAGGCACCTCGGCTCGGTTTGCGGCCGCCGGATTGCTCGGCCCAGCCCTGGTGTCTGAAAGAGATTTACCCCTTCGTAAACCGGCGGCAATCGTGACCAATATTTCCTCCGCATCACATCCTCTGACGCAGTCCGATCTAACATGAGTCAGTAATTCTGTGCTTGTATCTGCTGTGATTGAGCATTCAAAGCGGCCTGTTCCTCGGCCATCCTATTGTCCTCAGCCACCAAGTCCTCCTTAGCCTGCGCAATTTGCTCTTTCAGTCTTGCAACCTCTGCATCATGCTGATTTCGTGTTTCCGGGGTAACTGTCGCAGTTAACAAGGCCTCCCAAGCATCCATTAAACCGGCGAGAACCTGCGCCGGCCGGCGCGCCGAAGTACCTTCCCCGGCCGCTGATCCAGTATCTATTGCCGCGGTAGATGAAGACTGCAAAACAGGCTGTGTGCCGGCCATGTAAATAGCAACCCGGCTTAGTGCTTCAAGGAGATCCGGAATACTGTTGCCATCGGAATACCCCTCGGGCATGCCGTCATGAATCTGGTACAAGGACTCAGTTTCACCAGTGGATGATTCGCCATCGGAGTATACCGCCGTCTCGTCCTCAGACACGATTCAGATCCGATCCCATGGACACATCCTACGAACGCACGCTTCAGGGCGAGCGTAACCCGGGCTGGACTCGCACGCTGAGCCGTCTCGACGAGGTCGGTGCAGGTGTCCGGCTCAGGGCCCGGTTCGCTGATCTTGCCAATGAAGACATGAATTTTGCCGAAGGGAACCCGGTACCCGTACTCGATTGAGCCGGCTTCGGGGCCCCATCCTTTGTCGTCGATGTAGAGCTTGTCGCGACGACTTTTGGTCATCTGGCCGATCACGTACCCCTTAATTCCTTCATAGCAGCCCTTCAAGAACTCGACACCATCGTGCGATAGCCCCACGGTGGGTGCCAACTGTCGTGGAATTATCACGTCAGATGTCCTTGTGAAAGGACTTAGTCGTGGAGCCATCGCAACGGGTTAGCTTGAAGGGGTTAAACCGGACAAGGGACACGGGAGTTTTATACTAGTTCGGCCCCTTCGAGGAGGGTAAAAGCCTACGTCTAGTTGTGATGGGATTATTGGGATCTCGATAACCAGGGAGCAAAACACGCTATGCCTGGCTCTCGAGTTGTTGTTTTCTTGTCCCTGAACCGCCGTCGGGTCGTCCCCTTATATACATGGGTTGACGCCCAGCCGGTTTACAGAGTCCCGAGGCCGACTCATACAAGTGTTCGGCTCGATCGCTCCTTTCCTTATCTTACAATACAAGCTATATGACTATGGCGGTTTACCACTATGGGCCCTAATCCGCCTTTGGGCTCTGGGCCTCTAAGCTTCATAGTAAAGCGCCACCTTCCGGGTCTTCGTGGGCTTCAATACGGTTGAGTGTGAACTGGCCCCCTCCTGGGGCGGTTTATACTCAGTAGTTATATCCCCAACACACATCATGTGGTGTGAGCTCCGGTTTGTAGTGTTCAACCGCAAGGTGCCTATCTATGGGCCCTATCTGTTTCTGCTGATTTCGAAGACTTGGGAGAAGATGTTCCCTGATGAGGAGTTTCTTGCTCCATACTGGGTTCGCCATGAGCCCATCTGCCTGCGTATCAAATCCAACTGGGCCAACACCACTACTCGTGCCGAGGCGACTGCTGCTAGGGCTGCTGTTGATGAGGAGGATGCTGGCGCCGAGGATGTTGCTGAGGGCCGTGCTGCTAGGCCTTCCCAGAGTGCCACTATGCCATCATGGGCCAAGAAGCTGAAGGACAAGATGAAGACTCTTTTCTGCATGCAAGCCAAGGGGCAGTACAGGACTCACGTGGCGTCCAAGGAGAGTCGTCGCCGGGACAACAAGATCTTGCAGCTCTATGGTGAGGCAGTGTCTGGCGGGTCTAAGGAGCACATCACGCCAGAGGCCGAGTGGATGGAGAAGCAGGGCTACAGGTGGACTGAGTCTGAGGAGGATGCCGAGGAGACCATCCCTGCTGCCGAGGAGACCGACGGAGAGGCTTGGGACGAGTTCTCTGCTTGAGCCACCTCTTGTGTGTAGGTGTCCTCTCTGCCTTTTTGCCGTCTCGATGCCAAAGGGGGAGAGAGTGTAGGGATTTGCGAGTGCGTCGTGTGTTTGCTGCTTTCTCGTTTGAACTATTTGCTGCTTTCTCGTTTGAACCTCGGTAGCTTTACTTCGTATGGTGTAAGACATATGCACTCTATCTATCCTAGCGAGCTTGTGTTATATTGTGTTATCTTTATGCTATGCTATGCTTATTATCATGCCTTAGTCTCTAAAATATAGGGGGAGTGTTGATCCTAGTCTGTGTGCTATGCAGTCCAAAGCATTCATCTAAAGTGCACACATCTAGGGGGAGCCCGTCTATATTTTAGAGCGGTGGGGTTTGCTCCTGCTCTAAATTATCTTATCTATATGCAAATCCCGTGTTGTCATCAATCCACCAAAAAGGGGGAGATTGTAAGGGCATACTTATCCCTCAGGTGTTTTGGTGATTGATGACAATGCATTTGCGGACTAATCGTGTGCCTTGAGTTTCTCAGATACTTCATCACTAAGCATGAGACGATTCGGTGCCCCTCGGAGACTATTGAAATCGGCGTTGTTCTACGTTTCTCTTTGGTGGATTTGAGTCGTAGGAGAGCGGTACTATTAAGAGGGGGTCCGCGTCGGAAAGGTTTGGGTGGAATCAACACGTACACTTGTTCCTCCTTTCCCTGCATTTTGGATCTTCCCTTTGTTATCTTGGTTGTGCGGAAATCTGACGACTACTGTTGTACTTGCGGTAGTACCGCAAGTACACGCGGTAGTACCGCTGTGTGTCACGGTAGTACCGCTCATCTAGAGCGGTAGTACCGCGGCTCCCAGGCCTTGTGCCGCTCCGGTGCGGTAGTAGGGGCGGATGTAATTTTTTACATCCGCGCCCTCCACGGTAGTACCGCTCGTCCAGCGCGGTAGTACCGCGGGGGACCACGGTAGTACCGCTCCCTAGGAGTCGTAGTACCGTGGCCCTCCTACCTAGTACCGCTGTGTCGCGGTAGTAGGCGCGGATGTAATTTTTTACATCCGCGCCCGCACGGTAGTACCGCGTCGGATTTCTGTACCACCTCTGTTTCAGCGGAAGTAGGCACGGATGTAATTTATTTCATCCGCGCCCTTCCCAGGCCGTGACTTTCCTGCCTAGCGGTAGTACCGCAAGTGGGTGCGGTAGTACCGCGCCAGCGGTAGTACTGCCCCCTTGCCAGGCTAGTTCCGGCCTGTGCTGCTGTCGCGGTAGTACTATGGTCAGCCACGGTAGTACCGTGCAGCTTCGCGGTAGTACCGCGCCCCTGGAGCGGTAGTACCGTGTGTCGCGGGCTGAACATGTGGATAACGGTTGGATTCTTTCCACGACTATATAAGGGGTGTCTTCTACCTCTAGTTGACTACCTCTTCTACCTCTAAGCTCCGTTGTTGCTCCAAGCTCCATTTTCACTCGATTTCTCTCCCTAGCCAATCAAACTTGTTGATTTGCTCGGGATTGGGTGACAAGTGCATGATCCACACTTCCACCATAGGATATTTGATTCCCTCCACTTATCCCTAGCGGATCTTGTTACTCTTGGGTGTTGAGCACCCTAGACGGTTGAGGTCACCTCGAAGCCATACTCCATTGTGGTGAAGCTTCGCGGTATTGTTGGGAGCCTCCAAGTGTTGTGGAGATTGCCCCAATCTTGTTTGTAAAGGTCCGGTTGCCGCCTTCAAGGGCTCCAATAGTGGAATCACGGCATCTCGCATTGTGTGAGGGCGTGAGGAGATTACGGTGGCCCTAGTAGCTTCTTGGGGAGCATTGTGCCTCCACACCGCTCTAACGGAGACGTACTTCCCCTTAAAAGGAAGGAACTTCGGTAACACATCCTCGTCTCCACTGGCTCCACTCTTGGTTATCTTATCCCTTTACTTTTGCAAGCTTACTTGTGCTATATCCATTGCTTGCTTCTGTGCTTATTGTCTTTGCATCATATAGGTTGTCCACGTAGTTGCACATCTAGACAACCTATTTCATTGCAAGTTTTAAATTGTTAAAGAAAAGTCTAAAAAGTGTTAGTTGCCTATTCACCCCCTCCCCCTCTAGTCAACCATATCGATCCTTTCAACGACCTTGTTGGAATTGATTTGTTGTCTGTTAAATTTGACGAGTTTTTCCAGTTATACAATCAAATGGCCCTCGACAAAACACTCGTGACTTGCTACTGTCTGTAAGTACTACTTCTGTAATTAAGTCGAGAGCGGCGTTTTGGCTCCTAGGTGCATTTGCACCCATTGTCGAAATACACATTTCGAAAAGTTGAAAAATTCGAAACAAAAGTCCCACGTGTATATCCGGACATTTTATGTGCGTTCACAAGGTTTTGGTGAAAAACGACGATTTTTGTGGCTTGTGTAAAAAACATAAAGAAATGCCTCATGAATAGTTAGAATGAAGCATCAGAAATTGTCTTTTTTACACAAGCCACAAAGAACGTCGTTTTTCACTAAAACCTAGTGCACGCACATAATATGTCTGGATATACACGCGGGATTTTTGTTTCGAATTTTTCAACTTTTTGAAATGTTTATTTCGACAATGGGTGTATATGCACCTAGGAGCCAAAGGCAATTGCCGCTATATATAGCTCAGCTCTTTCATTGCATGTATATATAATTATCCTCACTATATTATGCAGGTTGAAGATCGTCAAATGCAGAAAAGCACAAATCTATGACATTGGGTTCATTAACCCAAATATCATACATGAATGGACGATTAAACATAAAGTCACAGATACCGAGGACAACTTGCTACAATCGTTGCTTAAAAATCAAAACAAAGAGAAAATACTCTTTCCTTACAACTTCAAGTGAGTGTTATTGTCTTGTGTATATTCGGTTTCCCTTACTCGAGGTTAATTATAGTAATGTAATTGATGAGTTATGCATGCGTGCGCAACTTCCACTTTATTCTTCTAGAGATTAAGCTTGAACTGGGATTAGTAACTGTCTTAGACTCGAGACGAAAAGATCCCCAGGACTATGTGGACATGACTGAAGTGCTTCAGAAGTAAGTTCAACCGATCATTATCGCACCATATCGGCAACTTTGTTCATTTCCTGATATCAAGTAATTATTCTCTTTGTCTAGCAGGGTTTGGAAAGAGTTCACCGCCATTGTTCCGGCACTGTTGATGGACTTGCGATTTACACACCCGAATGTAAGTATTACTAGCTAGTTCCGCCCATCTCCCATTTATTCTAGCTAGTTTCATCAAAATCATTAAGCATGCTTGATTATCAGTTTGATTGAACTCTATTTCTCGTAAAGTGCTTGTGGCAGGAAGCCGGAAATGATATTTATGGATACTACGTTTGCGAGTTCATCTACAACGCGACGACCTCTAAGCGGGGCTACTTTGAAAAACAATATGATGTACGTAAACGAAAAAATTGACAATTTTATTTTATTATCATCATTTGTGTTGAGTTTTATTCATATATATATATATATATATATATATATATATATATATATATATATATATATATATATATATATATATATATTGATCCCCTTCTTTAAATTAGATGTGGCAGATGCGGGATGAACTCCTACCACATGATCGTATACGAGCAATTCAAGAAAAATTGGCGGGATTCTTTCTTGACCACGTCATACATAAAGTCAAAGAATATCATGTGGAAGTTGATGTAGACCTTAGATGTTAGTGTTTGTAAGAGATTTTATATTGTATATATGTAGCTAGTAGCATCAGATAGATATACGAAAACTTGTTGCTCGACCAATCTCTTGGAGAAAGAGAGGTCACTTCTCTCTGTATATGTTCATGACGATCTTGTGTATTTAGTGGTTTCTTCATTTGCTTACTAGCTAGCGTGTCGAATTCTCTCACTGGTGGAAAAAGGGCCTTTCGTCGCGGTTCGCAACTGCCATTAGTCGCGGTTGCGCAACCGCGACCAAATATGCGCGACTAAAGGCCCCCCCTTTAGTCGCGGTTGCTTAAGAACCGTGACTAAAGGCCCGTCCACGTGGGCGCCAGGCGGCCGTCGGGGCGGAGGACCTTTAGTCGCGGTTCTTCTGGC
>LT934116.1:51638501-51674645 GCA_900231445.1 Triticum turgidum subsp. durum | reverse complement strand
GTCATCCCCATGGACCTTCCGTCGCCTCACCAAGCACCAAGAGGACCCATGACTAGAGCACGAGCTCGAGCTCTCGAGACCGAGGTGACTTCTCTCCTTAGTAAAATATCATATGACCCTCTCGAGACATGGCTACTACCTCAATCTGGAATGTTGTGCATGATTAGGTACCAGGAGGACCCTCCCGAGGATGCACATGAAGATGGACAAGACCCCAAGTCCAAGGAAGAAGTGAACCAATGGAAGAAGGCAAAAGAAGCTTCCAGGCACCGGACATCCGGCCAAGGTCCCGGACATCCGGTCCCTAGAGATCCACACAGCCAGCCCCTGCAGAAGAAGGCTACAACGACCGGACATCCGGCCTCCAGCCCGGACATCCGGCCACCCACCGGAAATCTGGCCTCCCGCCCGGATATCCGGCCCAGGCTTCTCGAATGCATCGAAGATGGCCCCAGTAGCCCGGACATCTGTCCTACGCACCGGACATCCGGTCCCTCCGGAAGCACCGGACATCTGGCACCACCAGCCCGGACATCCGGTCCCTCGTGAACCATCGGACATCCGGCCCGACGCCCGGACAACCGGCGCCCCTGCGTGCGCGCATCCTCTTTGGGCAGAGACCCGTGTATCCCTTCACCCCTTGACTATATATACTCCCTCCTCCCGTACGTTTTAGGGTTAGCGTTGATTTAGCTCAGATTAGAGATAGAGCTTCGCTCATCCATCGGATCTCCTCTTCGTGAGAGACCGCGGCCTCCTCGGAGAAGATCCACTTGGATTCAAGACCCCCTCGTGGGAAGATCCCCTCGCGGATTCAAGACCTCCTCACGGAGAAGATCGGTTCCCTTTGTATCCTTACCTTTGCTGACTTTGGATCTCATGTATCTCTTTGTGTTCAGTGATCTAGCACTCGTGTGATTGATTCTATGTCGGTTTAGTGATTCTCTCTCGTTTTCCCCGTGTTTCCCCTTCGTGCTTCCGTGTGTTCTTCGTGAATCCCCGTAGGATCCCCTCCAAACGTGAAAGATCATCCACATAGGGTTCCACCCTACATCACACACCCTCATGGCCCGCCGAGTGGGCGAGGCGCAGCACCTGATGACGAAGATCATCGTGTGCCGGAACAAAGACCCGGCACCCATGGAGGAGTGATACGTCTCCAACGTATCTATAATTTTTGATTGTTCCATGCTTTTATATTACGCGTTTTGGATGTTTATGGGCTTTACTTTACACATTTATATCATTTTTCGGACTAACCTACTAACCGGAGGCCCATCCCGTATTTTTGTTTTTTGCCTATTTCACTGTTTCGAAGAAAAGGAATACCAAACGGAGTCCAAACGGAATGAAACCTTCGGGAGCGTGATTTTTGGAACGAACGTGATCCAGAGGACTTGGAGTGGAAGTCAAGAAACCACTAAGGCGACCACGAGGGTGGAGGGCGCGCCCCCATATCTCGTGGGCCCCTCGGGCGTCCACCGACCTACTTATTCCTCCTATATATACCCATGTACCCCGAAAACATCAGGGGAGCCAACGAAAACCTAATTCCACCGCCGCAAACTTCTGTATCCGCGAGATCCCATCTTGGAGCCTTCGTCGGTGCTCCGCCGGAGGGGGAATCGACCATGGAGGGCTTCTACATCAACACCATAGCCTCTCCGATGAGTTATGAGTAGTTTACCACAGACCTTCGGGTCCATAGTTATTAGCTAGATGGCTTCCTCTATCTCTTTGGATCTCAATACCATGTTCTCCTCGGTCTTCTTGGAGATCTATTCTATGTAACTCTTTTTGCGGTGTGTTTGTCGAGATCCGATGAATTGTGGGTTTATGATCAAATTTGTCTATGAGAAATATTTGAATCTCCTCTGAATTCTTTTATGTGTGATTAAGTTATCTTTGCAAGTCTCTTCGAATTATCAGTTTGGTTTGGCCTACTAGATTGATCTTTCTTGCAATGGGAGAAGTGCTTAGCTTTGGGTTCAATCTTACGGTGTCCTTTCCCAGTGACAGTAGGGGCAGGAAGGCATATATTGTATTGTTGCCATCAAGGATAAAAAGATGGGGTTTATATCATATTGCATGAGTTTATCCATCTACATCATGTCATCTTTCTTAATGCGTTACTTTGTTCTTTATGAACTTAATACTCTAGATGCATGCTGGATAGCGGTCGATGTGTGGAGTAATAGTAGTAGATGTAGGCAGGAGTCGGTCTACTTGTCACGGACATGATGCCTATATACATGATAATGCCTCGATAATCTCATAATTATTCACTTTTCTATCAATTGCTCGACAGTAATTTGTTCACCCACCGTAATACTTATGCTATCTTGAGAGAAGCCACTAGTGAAACCTATGGCCCCGGGGTCTATATTTTATCATATAAGCTTTCAATCTACTTTTATTTGCAATCTTTACTTTTCTATCCATATTATAATATACCAAAAATATATTTATCTTATCATACTATCTCTATCAGATCTCACTTTCGCAAGTGGCCGTGAAGGGATTGACAACCCATTTATTGTGTTGGTTGAGAGTTCTTGTTTGTTTGTGTAGGTGCGTGGGACTTTTGAGGAGCCTCCTACTGGATTGATTCCTTGGTTCTCAAAAAACTGAGGGAAATACTTACGCTACTATTACTGCATCACCCTTTCCTCTTCAAGGAAAACCAACGCAAGCTCAAGACGTAGCAAGAAGGATTTCTGGCGCCGTTGCCGGGGAGGTCTTCGCTCAAGTCAAGACATACCAAGTACCCATCACAAACTCATCTCCCTCACATTTACATTATTTGCCATTTGCCTCTCGTTTTCCTCTCCCCCACTTCACCCTTGCCGTTTTATTCGCCCTCTCTTTCCAAATCTCCTCTCACTTTCGCTTGCCTTTTTGTTTGCTCTTGTGTTGGATCGTTTACCTTTTCGTTATGACTAGTCCTCCTATCCTCGTTAATACTCCCGATCACAAAGTTCTCAATTTTAAACAAAGGGAGGGAGAAAATTTAAAAGATGCTTGGCATAGAATTTGCAATGCTCAAAATAGATCCACCCGGAAGTAATCCACTTCCGTTCTTCTTTGCAATTTTTATGTAGGCACTACTCCTTGGAATAGATATATTCTTGATACCATTACCGGAAGGAACTTCTTGGGTAGCCACACTTTTGACGCTTATAATGCCATGTTAGATTTGTTTGGTCCACCCCCTCTTTTGGTTAATGGAACTGTTTAACTTTGGAACATGTGATACAAAGGCTTGAAATTATTGAAAATAAAGTTTCCACTAGTGAGTTAATTGAAAATTTGGATAAAAAGATCCACAATCAGATTACCCAATATGGATCTAGGGTTGGAGTTACCTTGAAACTTTTTAAAGAAAAAGAACCTATAGTTAATGAAAGAATAGATCTTGATTCTATAAGAATTGGTAAAGTGGAGGACATTATCACCAACTTAGGGTCTGCCTTTTCATCCGTGAAAAATACCCCAACTCCTCCTACCAAAATTTCCAAGGTCATGTATGTTCCTAATAATAAGGGTGAATCTTCTAGTAAAGAAAGTGCCGATCTCAAATCAATAAGTGTTCATCCCAATTTTGTTGCTACCATTAAGGAACCTTTTGCCACAGACGAATTTCTTGATTTCTTGCCTAAGAGCTTAATCATTACTAAAAATAAAGAAACTCCTAAGGATTATAAGTGCTCTATTGAAGAATTGAGTGCCAAAGATGGCACTAGTTAGATCTATCCTCGCTTTTGTGCCTAGTTAGGGGTGTTAAACGATAACGATAGTTGGGAGGCAACCCAATTTTATTTGTGTTTTTTGTTTTTTCTCCTGTTTAGTAATAAATTTTGCATCTACCTTCTGTTTAGATGTGTTTTTATGTTTTATTTAGTGTTTGTGCCAAGTAGAACCTATAGGATAACCTATGGTGATAGTTAATTTGATTCTTCTGAAAAACAGAAACTTTACACGCATGAAAATAATTTTAATAATTCATAGAAACGTGATTTTGCGTTGATTCTTTTTGCTGTAGATCAATAGACATATTTCCCAGGACTTCATATTTTGGTAAGATTTTTAGAATTCCATAAGTATTCCAGGGTTACATATTGCTACAGACTGTTCTGTTTTTGACAGATTCTGCCTTTCTTGTGTTGTTTGCTTATTTTGATGCATCTATGGCTAGTATTAAGTGGTATGAACCATAGAAAACTTGGAATACAGTAGGTTTAACACTAATATAAATAAATAATGAGTTCATTAAAGTACCTTATGTGGTGGTTTTTCTTTCTTTCACTAACGGAGCTTATAAGATTTCCTGTTGAGTTTTGTGTTGTGAAGTTTTCAAGTTTTGGGTAAAGATTTGATGGACTATGGAATATGGAGTGGAAAAAGCCTAAGCTTGGGGATGCCCATGGCACCCCAAGATATTCAAGAATAGCCAAAATCCTAAGCTTGGGGATGCCCCCGGGAGGCATCCCCTCTTTCGTCTTCTTTCATTGGTAACTTTACTTGGATCTATACTTTTATTCGCCACATGATATGTGTTTTGCTTGGAGCGTCTTGTATGATATTAGTCTTTGCTTTTTAGTTTACCACAATAATCCTTGCTGTACACACCTTTTGGGAGAAGCCCACTTGATTGAAATTTATTAGAATACGCTATGTGCTTCACTTATATCTTTTGAGCTAGATAGTTTTTGTCTAGTGCTTCACTTATATCTTTTAGAGCATGGCGGTGGCTTAATTTTGTAGAAATTATTGATCTCTCATGCTTCACTTATATTATTTTGAGAGTCTCTTAGAACAGCATGGTATTTGCTATGGTTATAAAATTGTTCCTAGAATGATGAGCATCCAAGTTGGGTATAATAAAAACTATCATAGAAAGTGAATTGGATGCTATGATCAATTTGATACTTAATAATTGTTTTGAGATATAGAGGTGGTAATATTAGACTCATGCCAGTTGGGTGATTATGAATTTAAAGAATTCTTGTGTTGAAGTTTGTGATTCCCGTAGCATGCACGTATGGTGTACCGCTTTGTGATTCCCGTAGCACAATTTTATTTATTGATTGTCTTCCTTATGAGTGGCGGTTGGGGGTGAGCGATGGTCTTTTCCTACCAATCTATACCCCTAGGAGCATGCGCGTAGTACTTTGTTTTTGATGATTTGTAGATTTTTGCAATAAGTACATGAGTTCTTTATGACTAATGTTGAGTCCTTGGATTATACGCACTCTCACCCTTCCACCATTGCTAGCCTCTCTTGTGCCGTGCATCTTTCGCTGGTACCATACACCCACCATATACCTTCCTCAAAACAGCCGCCATACCTACCTATTATCGCATTTCCATAGCCATTCCGAGATATATTGCCATGCAACTTTCCACCGTTCCGTTTATATGACACGCATCATTATTGTCATATTGCTCTTTGCATGATCATGTAGTTGACATCGTATTTGTGGCAAGGCCACCTTCATTATTTTCATACATGTCACTCTTGATTCATTGCATATTCCGGTACACCGCCGGAGGCATTCATATAGAGTCATATCTTGTTCTAAGTATTGAGTTGTAATCTTGAGTTGTAAGTAAATAAAAGTGTGATGATCTTCATTATTAGAGCATTGTCCCAGTGAGGTAAGGATGATGGAGACTATGATTCCCCCACAAGTCGGGATGAGACTTCGGACTTAAAAAAAAAGAGAGAAAGGCCAAATAAAAAAAAGAGAAAGGCCAACAACAAAATGAGAGAAGGGACAATGCTACTATCCTTTTTACCACACTTGTGCTTCAAAGTAGCACCATGATCTTCATGATAGAGAGTCTCCTATGTTGTAACTTTCATATACTAGTGGGAATTTTTCATTATAGAACTTGGCTTGTATATTCCAATGATGGGCTTCCTCAAAATGCCCTAGGTCTTCGTGAGCAAGCAAGTTGGATGCACACCCACTTAGTTTCTTTTGTTGAGCTTTCATACATTTATAGCTCCAGTGCATCCGTTGCATGGCAATCCCTACTCACTCACATTGATATCTATTAATGGGCATCTCCATAGCCCATTGATACGCCTAGTTGATGTGAGACTTTCTTCCTCCTTTTTTGTCTTCTCCACAACCACCATTCTATTCCACTTATAGTGTTATGTCCATGGCTCACGCTCATGTATTGCGTGAAAGTTGAAAAAGTTTGAGATTACTAAAGTATGAAACAATTGCTTGGCTTGTCATCGGGGTTGTGCATGATTAAATACTTTGTGTGATGAAGATAGAGCAACAACTAGACTATATGATTTTGTAGGGATAACTTTCTTTAGCCATGTTATTTTGAGAAGACATGATTGCTTGATTAGTATGCTTGAAGTATTACTATTCCTTATGTCAATATGAACTTTTATTTTGAATCATTTGGATCTGAACATTCATGCCACAATAAAGAAAATTACATTGAGAATTATGCTAGGTAGCATTCCACATCAAAAATTCTGTTTTTATCATTTACCTACTCGAGGACGAGCATGAATTAAGATTGGGGATGCTTGATACGTCTCCAACGTATCTATAATTTTTATAGTTCCATGCTATTATATTACCCGTTTTGGCTGTTTATGGGCTTTACTTTACACATTTATATCATTTTGGGACTAACCTACTAACCGGAGGCCCAGCCCGTATTGCTGTTTTTTTGCCTATTTCAGTGTTTCGAAGAAAAGGAATACCAAACGGAGTCCAAACGGAATGAAACCTTCGGGAGCGTGAATTTTGGAACGAACGTGATCGAGAGGACTTGGAGTGGAAGTCAAGCAACCACCGAGGCAGCCACGAGGGTGGAGGGAGCGCCCCCTATCTCGTGGGACCCTCGGGCGTCCACCAACCTACTTCTTCCTCCTATATATACCCATGTACCCTGAAAACATCAGGGGAGCCAACGAAAACCTAATTTTACCGCCGCAACCTTCTGTATCCGCGAGATCCCATCTTGGAGCCTTCGTCGGTGCTCCACCGGAGGGGGATCGATCACGGAGGGCTTCTACATCAAAACCATAGCCTCTCCAATGAGTTGTGAGTAGTTTACCACAGACCCTTCGGGTCCATAGTTATTAGCCAGATGGCTTATTCTCTCTCTTTGGATCTCAATACCATGTTCTCCTCAATCTTCTTGGAGATCTATTTGATGTAACACTTTTTGCGGTGTGTTTGTCGAGATCAAATGAATTGTGGGTTTATGATCAAATTTATCTATGAGAAATATTTGAATCTCCTCTGGATTCTTTTATGTGTGATTAAGTTATCTTTGCAAGTCTCTTCGAATTATCAGTTTGGTTTGGCCTACTAGATTGATCTTTCTTGCAATGGGAGAAGTGCTTAACTTTGGGTTCAATCTTGCGGTGTCCTTTCCCAGTGATAGCAGGGGCAGCAAGGCACGTATTGTATTGTTGCCATCGAGGATAAAAAGATGGGGTTTATATCATATTGCATGAGTTTATCCCTCTACATCATGTCATCTTTCTTAATGCGTTACTCTGTTCCTTATGAACTTAATACTCTAGATGCATGCTGGATAGCGGTCGATGTGTGGAGTAATAGTAGTAGATGCAGGCAGGAGTCGGTCTACTTGTCACGGACGTGATGCCTATATACATGATCATGCCTAGATAATCTCATAATTATTCGCTTTTCTCTCAATTGCTTGACAGTAATTTGTTCACCCACTGTAATACTTATGCTATCTTGAGAGAAGCCACTAGTGAAACCTATGGCCCCCGGGTCTATCTTTTATCATATAAGATTTCAATCTACTTTTATTTGCAATGTTTACTTTTCTATCTATATTATAAAATACCCAAAATATATTTATCTTATCATACTATCTCTATCATATCTCACTTTCGCAAGTGGCCGTGAAGGGATTGACAACCCCTTTATTGCGTTGGTTGCGAGTTCTTGTTTGTTTGTGTAGGTGCGTGGGACTTTTGAGGAGCCTCCTACTGGATTGATACCTTGGTTCTCAAAAACTGAGGGAAATACTTACGCTACTATTGCTGCATCACCCTTTCCTCTTCAAGGAAAACCAACGCAAGCTCAAGACGTAGCAAGGAGCAAGCCGTCGGTGAGGCTCCATGACTCCTCCAGCTCCCCCGTAGCCAGCTGCTGCTGAAGGAGGAGAGCGTCGGCCGCTGCCACGGTCGCCTACCGGATGTCGGTGTAGAGCGCGAAGGAGGGCCCGGTGATGATGCAGAAGGCCGCCCCCTTAACCGCACCGTCGTCCACGTCGTCGTCACGTCGAGACAGGGCGTCAGCAACGGTGTTAAGGCGACCCAGACGGTACTTGACAGTGAAGTAAAACCGGAAGAGTTTACAGATCCACTGGTGCTGCGGCACGGTCGAGAGCCTCTGATCCAGCATGAACTTGAGGCTGTAGTGGTCCGTACGGATCCGGAAGGAGCGACCCCAAAGATAGGGCCGCCAGTGACGCACCGCCTGTACCAACCCAATGAGCTCGCGCTCATAGGCTGCCAGCTTAAGATGGCGGGTGGCAAAGGGCCGGCTGAAGAAGGCGAGATCGCCCTAATGAAGGACCGCACCGAACCCTGCACCGGAGGCGTCGCAGTCGATGGTGAACGGTAGGTCGAATTCAGGCATCTGCAGGATGGGACCCATTGTGAGGGCCCCCTTGAGGGCCTCGAATGTTGTAGTGGCCTCCTCATCCCAAGAGAAGGCGTCGCGACGGAGAAGGCATGTGAGCGGGGCCACGATGAGGCCAAACTCCCGGATGAACTTTCGGTAGTACCCCGCGAGGCCCAGAAAGCCGCGAAGATCCCACGGAGATTGTGGAATCGGCCAGGCGGTGACGGCCACCACCTTGTCGGCTGATAACCCACAAGTGTAGGGGATTGTAACGGCTTTCGAGGGTAAAGTATTCAACCCAAATTTATTGATTCGACACAAGGGGAGCCAAAGAATACTCTTAAGTATTAGCAGTTGAGTTGTCAATTCAACCATGCCTGGATAACTTAGTATCTGCAAAAAAGTATTTAGTAGCAAAGTAGTATGATAGTAATGGTAACAGTGGCAAAAGTAAAGATTGCAGTTTTGTAGTAGTTGTAACAGTAGCAACGGAAAAGTAAATAAGCGAAACACAATATGTGAAAAGCTCGTAGGCATTGGATCAGTGATGGATAACTATGTCGGATGTGATTCCTCATGTAATAGCTATAACATAGGGTGACACAGAACTAGCTCCAGTTCATCAATGTAATGTAGGCATGTATTGCGAATATAGTCATACGTGCTTATGGAAAAGAACCTGCATGGCATCTTTTGTACTACCCTCCCGTGGCAGCGGGGTCCTAGTGGAACTAAGGGATATTAAGGCCTCCTTTTAATAGAGTACCAGACCAAAGCATTAACACATAGTGAATACATGAACTCCTCAAACTATGGTCATCACCGAGAAGTATCCCGATTATTGTCACTTCGGGGTTGTCGGATCATAACACATAATAGGTTACTATAGACTTGCAAGATAGAATCAAGAACTCACATATATTCATGAAAACATAATAGGTTCAGATCTGAAATCATGGCACTCGGGCCCTAGTGACAAGCATTAAGCATAGAAAAGTCATAGCACCATCAATCTCATAACATAGTGGATACTAGGGATCAAACCCTAACAAAACTAACTTGATTACATGGTAAATCTCATCCAGCCCATCACCGTCTAGCAAGCCTACGATGGAATTACTCACGCACGGCGGTGAGCATCATGAAATTGTTGATGGAGGACGGTTGATGATGACGTCGGTGACAAATCCCCCTCTCCGGAGCCCCGAATGGGCTCCAGATCAGCCCTCCCGAGAGAGATTAGGGCTTGGCGGCGGCTCCATATCGTAAAACGCGATGAAACTTTCTCTCTGATTTTTTTCTCCACGAAACAGAATATATGGAGTCGGAGTTGAGGTCAGTGGAGCATCAGGGGGCCCACGAGACAGGGGGGCGTGCCTAGGGGAAGAGGGCGCGCCCCCCAACCTCATGGACAGGGTGTGGCCCCCCTGGCCTTGATTCTTTCGCCAGTATTTTTTATATTTTCCAAAATTTATCTCCGTGGATTTTCATGTCATTCCGAGAACTTTTGTTTTCTGCACAATAAACAACACCATGGCAGTTCTGGTGAAAACAACGTCAATCCGAGTTAGTTTCATTCAAATCATGCAAGTTAGAGTCCAAAACAAGGGCAAAAGTGTTTGGAAAAGTAGATACGTTGGAGACGTATCAACTCCCCCAATCTTATACCTTTGCTTGTCCTCAAGCAATTTAGTTGATAAACTGAGAGTGATAAAGAAAAACTTCTACAAACTCTATTTGCTCTTGTTGTTGTAAATATGTAAAGCCAACATTCAAGTTTTCAGCAAAGATTATGAACTAACCATATTCACAATAACACTTAGGTCTCATATTTACTCATATCAATGGCATAATCAGCTAGCGAGCAATAATAATAAAACTCGGATGACAACACTTTCTCAAAACAATCATAATATGATATAACAAGATGGTATCTCGCTAGCCTTTTCTAAGACCGCAAAACATAAATGCAGAGCACCTTTAAAGACCAAGGACTGACTAAACATTGTAATTCAAGGTGAAAGAGATCTAGTCAAGTCATACCCAATATAAACTAATAGTAATGAATGCAAATGACAGTGTGCTCTCCAGCGAGTGCCTTTTAATAAGAAGGTGATGACTCAACATAAAAGTAAATAGATAGGCCCTTCGCAGAGGGAAGTAGGGATTTGTAGAGGTGCCAGAGCTCGATTTTAAAATAGAGATGAATAACATTTTGAGCGGCATACTTTCACTGTCAATGCAACAACTATGAGATGGCGATATGTTGCATGCTACATACATTATAGGCGGTTCCCAAACAGAATGGTAAAAGTGTATACTCCCCCACCACCAACAAGCATCAATCCATGGCTTGCTCGAAACAATGAGTGCCTCCAACTAACAACAGCCCTGGGGGAGTTTTGTTTAATTATTTTGATTTGCTTTGATCTTTTTGATCATGGGACTGGGCATCTCGGTTACCAGCCATTTTCTTGTGAATGAGGAGCGGAGTCCACTCCTCTTGAGAATAACCCACCTAGCATGGAAGATACAGACAACCCTAGTTGAAACATGAGATGCTCGAGCATACAAAACAGAATTTCATTTGAACGTTTAGAGCTTGGCACATACAAATTTACTTGGAAAGGTAGGTAGAGACCGCATATAGGAAGGTATGGTGGACTCATATGGAACAACTTTGGGGTTTATGGAGTTTGGATGCACAAGCAATATTCCCGCTTAGTACAGGTGATGGCTAGGAAAAGACTGGGAATCGACCAACTGAGAGAGCGACAATAGTCATGAACGTGCATTAAAATTAATTTACACCAAGTACAAGCATGAGTAGGATATAATCCACCATGAACATAAATATTGTGAAGGCTATGTTGATTTGTTTCAACTACATGCGTGAACATGTGACAAGTCGAGTCACTCAATTCATTCAAAGGAGGATACCATCCCATCATACCACATCATAATCATTTTAATAGCATGTTGGCACGCAAGATTGACCATTATAAACTCGTAGCTAATTAAGCATGGCACAAGCAACTATAATCTCTAAATGTCATTGCAAATATGTTTACTTCATAATAGGCTGAATCAGGAATGATGAACTCATCATATTTACAAAAACAAAAGAGGTCGATTTCATACCAGCTTCTCTCATCTCAATCAGTCCATCATATATCGTCATTATTGCCTTTCACTTGCACGACCGAACAATATGTATAATAATAATAGTGCACGTGCATTGGACTAAGCTGGAATCTGCAAGCATTCAATTCAAGAGAGAAGACAAGGTAATATGGGCTCTAAGTTAAATCAACAATCATGCATATGAGAGCCACTAAACATTTTTAATATGGTCTTCTACTCTCGGCCCCCAAAGAAAAGAAAATAAAATAAAACTATTTACTCGGGAAAGCTCCCAACAAGTAAAAGAAGAACGAGAAATCTTTTTGGGTTTTCCATCTAATTACTACTACAAGCATGGAAAGTAAACTAACTATTTTTTTTGGTTTTTCTTAAGGTTTATCAAACACACAAGAAGAAAGCTAGAAAAAGAAATTAAACTAGCATGGATAATACAATGAAAGAGTATGAGCACCGACATCTAGAATAGTGTGTGAACATGAATGTAAAGTCGGTGAGAAATACGTACTCCCCCAAGCTTAGGCTTTTGGCCTAAGTTGGTCTATGGCCATGGATAGCCTGGCTGATATCTAAAGTTATAACTGGGGTAGTACTGAGATGTAGCAGCAAATGCATCCTGAGCAGCGGCATCTTGGCGAGCCGCCTCCGCTCTCCCCTCATGTTCAACTGCCTCCTCCCTGGTAACAACATATCTTTGTTTTGCCTGGTAATCAAAAAGGGAAGGAGCAGGGAGAGTAACATGGACAACGCTACGTCTATCAAAGATTAGTCGATACTGGAGGAATTGTTCATTCCTCAAAAGAAAACGATGGTTGACCATCGCGTCATAATCTAAATAAGTAGGAAGCAACTCCATATCCTCTTCTCGTGGGGCTATACCAAGATAATTAGCAATACGGGTCGCATAAATCCCTCCAAATAAATCTCCAGATATACCATTATTATGCAACCTACATGCAACTATTGCCCCCAAGTTGTAATCTTTATTACCTAACATAGCACTCTTGAAGACACAAAGATCAGGGACACACAGGTGAAATGCTTCAGTTTTACCATTAATGCATCTACAAATGAAGAGAGCAAAATAATGTATAGCAGGAAAATGAATGCTCCCTATGGTAGCTTGTGCTATATCCCTAGATTCTCCCACAGTAATACTAGCAAGAAAGTCTTTATATCCCTAGATTTTTGAGTTTGCAAGCAGTTGTAAAATCTTCTAAGTCCATGGTATAAGATTGACCATAAATATCAAACAAGACACTCTGAGAATCATGCGAAGATGTATATTTAAACCTTCTTACGAATGAATCAGTCAATTGGTAGTACCGAGGAAACTTATCTTGTAAGAAGTCCTCAAGATCGGCATTACGTACATATGCGTCAAATTCATCCTTAATGCCTGCATTGACCATAAACTCTTCTGATGGCCACTCACAAGCTCGCGCTTCGGCATCCCTTGGTGGTTAATCGTCTTGCTCACGCATAGCACGCCTAGGTCCTCTCTTTGTTGAGGAACAACCTTGGTACATTCTCCTAGACATATTTCTTTCTCTGAAAAATTTATGAAATTTTTAGTAACTTCAAAATAAAAGTGAATAAAACTAAACAAGATTGGTAGCAACTACTCCTACAAGTGCCTAGAGCCTATATCATGCATTAGAATTACTTGGGACCTCATAAATTTGACATGCAAGCTCAAGAACAGGGTCACCTATGCAGCAAAAAAATTCAATGAATAAAGCACTAGAACAAAAACTATTTGGATCAATGGAGGAGTCACATACCAAGCAACAATCTCGCAAAGCAGTTTTGTGAATGGAGCTTTGAGCAAGGAGATCGAAAATCGCAGCAAAATGAGCTAGAACTCGTGCTTGAGCTGGATGGGGATTTTTTTGGGAGGAAGATGGAGTGTGTGGGTGCAGGAATAAGTGGAGGGGGTCCACCGTGGGCCTACGAGACAGGGGGGCGCGCCTAGGGGGTGTGGGCGCGCCCTCCACCCTCGTGGCCAGGTGCTTGCCCCCCTGCAGTGTTTTCAGTGCCTAAAATCCTCAAATATTCCATAAAAAATCATACTAAATTTGCAGGGCATTTGGAGCACTTTTATTTTTGGGATATTTTTCTTATTGCGTGGATAATTTAGAAAACAGACAGATAATACTATTTTTGCTTTATTTATTCTAAATAACAGAAAGTAAAAAGAGGGTACAGAAGGTTGTGCCTTCGAGTTTCATCCATCTCATGATCATCAAAATGAATCCACTAACAAGGTTGATCAAGTCTTGTTAACAAACTCATTCCGAATAACACGAAACTGGAGAAATTTTGAATAACACTAGGTTACCTCAACGAGGATATGAACATCCCCAACAATAAGAATATCATACTTTTTCTTGACAGTAGGAAGAGGAAATTCAAAACCTCCAATAATGATAGTTGGAACTTTTCCAATAGAATTGATGCTATGAACTTGAGGTTGTTTCCTCGAAAAGTGTACCATATGCTCATTACCATTAACATGAAAAGTGACATTGCCTCTATTGCAATCAATAACTGCCCCTGCAGTATCCAAAAAGGGTCTACCAAGGATAATTGACATACTATCGTCCTCGGGAATATCAAGAATAACAAAGTTCGTTAAGATAGTGACATTTGCAACCACAACAGGTACATCCTCACAAATACCGACATGTATAGCAGTTGATTTATCAGCCATTTGCAAAGATATTTCAGTAGGTGTCAACTTATTCAATTAAAGTCTATGATATAAAGGGAGAGGCATAACACTAACACCGGCTCCAAGATCACATAAAGCAGTTTTAACATAGTTTCTTTTAATGGAGCATGGTATAGTTGGTACCCCTGGATCTCCAAGTTTCTTTGGTATTCCACCTTTAAAAGTATAATTAGCAAGCATGGTGGAGATTTCAGCTTCCGGTATCTTTCTTTTATTTGTAATGATATCCTTCATATATTTAGCATAAGGATTTAATTTAAGCATATTAGTTAAGCGCATACGTAAGAAGATAGGTCTAATCATTTCAGCAAAGCACTCAAAATCCTCATCATCCTTTGTCTTGGATGGTTTAGGAGGAAAGGGCATGGGTTTCTAAACCCATGGTTCTCTTTCTCTACCGTGCTTCCTAGGAACAAAATCTCTCTTATCATAACGTTGATTCTTTGATTGTGGGTTATCAAGATCAACAGCAGGTTCAATCTCTACATCATCATTTTTGCTAGGTTGAGCATCAACATGAACATTATCATTAACATCATCACTAGGTTCATGTTCATCACCTGATTGTGTTTCAGCATCACAAATAGAAATATCATTGGGATCCTCAGGTGTGTCTACAACAGGTTCACTAGAAGCATGCAAAGTCTTATTGTTTTTCTTTTTCTTCTTTTTGGAAGAACTAGGTGCCTCTAAATTATTTCTCTGAAAATCCTGCTCGATTCTCTTAGGGTGGCCTTCAGGATACAAAGGTTCCTGAGTCATTCTACCAGTTTTAGTAGCCACTCTAATAGCAAAGTCATGTTTATTATTTAATTCATCAAGCAAATCACTTTGAGCTTTAAGTACTTGCTCAGATTGAGTGGTAACCATAGAAGCATATTTGCTAATGAGTTTAAGTTCACCTTTAACTCTAGACATATAATCACTCAAGCGTCCTATTTCGAAAGCATTATTCTTTAATTCTCTACCAACATAAGCATTAAAACTTTCTTGTCTAGACATAAAGTCATCAAATTCGTCTAAGCACGGGCTATGAAATTTAGTAGACGGGATTTCAACTTTATCATATCTATAGAGGAATTTACCTTTACTACATGTGTCGGGTTATCAAGACAATGTGTTTCTTTGACATGCGGTAAATTGAGACCATGTATTTCTTCAATAGGAGGCAAATTCTTAACATCTTCAGCTTTAATACCCTTTTCTTTCATTGATTTCTTTGCCTCTTGCATATCTTCAGGACTGAGAAATAGAACACCCCTCTTCTTCGGGGTAGGTTTCGGAATAGGCTCAGGAGTTGGCTCACTTGGCTCAGGAATGCCTCAGGAATTGGCTCATCAAGAGTCCAATTATTTTCATTAGTCAACATATTATTCAATAGTAATTCAGCTTGGTCGACTGTTCTTTCCCTGAAAACACAACCAACACAACTATCCAAGTAGTCCTTGGAAGCATCGGTTAGTCCATTATAAAAGATATCAAATATTTCATTTTTCTTAAGAGGATGATCAGGCAAAGCATTAAGTAATCGGAGAAGCCTCCCCCAAGCTTGTGGGAGACTCTCTTCTTTGATCTGCACAAAATTATATATTTCCTGCAAGGCAGCTTGTTTCTTATGAGTAGGGAAATATTTAGCAGAGAAGTAATATATCATATCCTGGGGACTACGCACACAACCAGGATCAAGAGAATTAAACCAAGTTTTAGCATCACCCTTTAATGAGAACGGAAATATCTTAAGGATATAATAATAGCGAGACTTCTCATCATTAGTAAACAGGGTGGCTATATCATTTAACTTGGTAAGATGTGCCACAACATTTTCAGATTCATAGCCATAAAAACGATCAGATTCAACCAAAATAATTATCTCAGGATCAACAGAGAATTCATAATCCTTATCAGTAACACAGATAGGTGAAGTAGCAAAAGCGGGGTCAGGTTTCATTCTAGCATTAAGGGA
The DNA here is from genome assembly GCA_900231445.1 of Triticum turgidum subsp. durum. Taxonomy (NCBI): domain Eukaryota; kingdom Viridiplantae; phylum Streptophyta; class Magnoliopsida; order Poales; family Poaceae; genus Triticum; species Triticum turgidum. The sequence continues at coordinate 51,658,159 of LT934116.1, read as the reverse complement.
TTGCTGCTTCCATTTAGCTAATAACTTTTTAAGATCATATTTAGCGGAGGATTTGGATATTAAAGACACAGTTGAGCCTCTCCTGATGGGGGGGGGGGAGATTCTGTGGTCACCGATCCTTCTATCCCACAGGGAGTTGAGGAGAAGCCCAAACAACCCTGGAATAGGAAAATTTACACTACGTTGGCGGTACGCAGAAGTGCCCGAGTTAAGCATAAAAAAATCATGATGACTTATGAAAGTAATTTTCTGGAATAGCAGAGGTCTAGCAGACTTGGCTAAACAAAGATTCTTAGCAGAAACAACGATAGAACAACACTTAGACTTTATCGCACTTTTGGAAACTAGACAAGATAATTTCACATCACAGTTTCTTCAAAGTCTCTCCAGTGGTATAGATTTTTATTGGCACATCTTACCTCCTAGAGGCCGATCCGGTGGGATTTTACTAGGAGTACGGTGTGAGACGTTAGAGGTGCTTAATGTGGTTCACGGAGATTTTTCGGTCAAATTCAGGGTGCGATCAAAACTAGACGGGTTTCGATGGTCCCTAGTAGCGGTCTATGGGGCAGCACAACCTGAACTCAAACCTGACTTTTTGGCCGATTTGGTGCGGATTTGTGGAGATGAAAATCTGCCTATACTAGTTGGGAGGGATTTTGATATCATTAGGAGAAGAGATGAAAAGAACAATGACAATTTTGATGGACGATGGTCCATGATGTTTAACATGATTATCGAGAGTCTCAATTTGAGAGAAATTGAGCTCATCGGAAGACAGTTTACATGGGCCAACTCGTTACCTATTCCGACTTATGAAAATTGGATAGGGTTCTTGCTAGTGTGGAGTGGGGACAAAAATATCCGTTGGTGTCGGTTCATGCGATGCAGAGAGCGATCTCGTATCACACACCACTTCTTCTAGACTTGGGTGAGGCTACACATGTGGCAAATAAAAATATCTTCTCCTTCGAGCATAGTTGGTTTGAGCGAGAAGGATTTATGGAGATGATTGCACGAGAATAGGCTAAGCCGGTTAGTGGAAGGACTCATGTTGAGCGATGGCAAAATAAAATTAGACATCTTCTACAATTTCTACGTGGTTGGGCCAGAAATGAGAGTGTGATCTATAAACAAGAAAAAGAGCGTCTTACTCAGTTGATTGAGGCATTAGACTTAAAGGCAGAGGTCACTCTTCTCTCTGTTCATGAGCAACGAACGAAGTCCCAGGCTGACCAAGGTCTACGGGCCCTCTTGAGAGAAGAGGAGCTGAAGTGGGCATTGCATGTGGAAATAATGAGGGTTGTCCAAGGGGATGGCAATACACAATTTTTTCATATGGTTGCAAAGGGCACACATAGGAAGAAAAAAATTATACGGCTTGAACAGGACGAGGGGACAATAGTGGGACATGAAAATCTGAAGGCATACATTTCTAACTATTATAAAAAAACTTTTTGGTCCCCCTAATTCATCTATGGTGTCCCTCGATGAATCTGTGATTGATGATATACCTCAATTACAGGCAGCAGAGAATGATGTTCTCTTTGCACCGTTTACTGAAAGAGAGGTTTATCAGGCAATCTCCCAAATGAAGCCGAATAAAGCATCGGGACCAGATGGGTTTCCCGCTGAATTCTATAAGAAATGTTGGCATATTATTAAAGATGATCTTATGCCTATGTTTCATGACTTTTTTGACGGTCATTTGGAGTTGTTTCATCTTAACTTTGGGACGATCACGTTGTTACCTAAGAAAGATGAGGCAGTTCGGATCGAACAATTCTGCCCCATTTGCGTGCTGAATGTGAGTTTCAACATATTCATAAAGGTAGGAACTAATAGATTGACACAAATTGCTCATTCGGTGATCCAACCGAGACAGACAGCGTTCATGCCGGGACGACACATACTGGAAGGGGTGGTCGTTCTACATGAAACGTTTCATGAGATCCACTCGAAGAAACTAGATGGGGTTATTTTCAAATTGGACTTTGAGAAGGCGTACGATAAAGTAAAATGGCCTTTTCTTCAACAGGCAATGTGCATGAAGGGTTTTTCTGAAACTTGGAGGAAGCAAGTTGATACCCAAGTCCAAAAAGGTAGTGTAGGAATCAAGGTGAACGACGACATCAGTCACTATTTCCACACACATAAGGGGTTACAACAAGGGGATTCCATGTCTCCTCTTCTGTTAAATATTGTGACAGGTATGCCGGCCGTCATTATTGGCAGGGCCAAGCAGCATGGCCATGTGGAGGGTCTAGTTCGTCATCTTGTCGATGGAGGGGTTTCCATTCTACAATATGCTGATGACACTATTCTCTTCATGGAACATGATATGGCTAAGGCACGTAATATGAAACTTATCTTATGTCTCTTCAAACAATTGTGTGGATTAAAAATTAATTTTCATAAGAGCGAGGTGTTCTGCTTTGGGAAGGCCAAAGACGAGGAACACAAATACAGACAACTGTTTGGGTGCGAGTCAGGTGCCTTACCATTCAATTGCTTGGGTATACCGATCCATCACCGTAAACTCTTCAATAAAGATTGGAAATGTATTGAAGAACAAATTGAAAAAAACTTAGCTGCTGGAAGGGTAAGCTTATGTCATATGGAGGTCGGCTAGTCCTGATTAACTCAGTACTGACTAGTATGCCGATGTTCCTTCTGTCGTTCTTCGAAGTTCTGAAAGGAGTTCGCAAGTGACTTGATTTCTTTAGATCATGCTTCTTTTGGCAGTTTGATGAGGCCAAGCGGAAATACCGTCTCGCGCGATGGGATATCATTTGCCGACCTAAAGACGAAGGGGGTCTCGGCATTGAAAACTTAGAAATCAAGAACAAATGTCTTATGAGCAAATGGCTCTACAGACTAGAGACTGAGTCGGAGGGTATGTGGTCTCAAATCTTGCGTAATAAGTATCTGCATTCGAAAACGCTAGCCCAGGTTACCATGAGACCGACTGATTCGCCATTCTGGAAGGGACTTATGCGCACGATGGACCTGTTCTTTCATAGAGTCAAATTCTTGGTTGGCAATGGCATCTCAACAACATTTTGGGAAGACACCTAGCTAGGAGAGACGCCCTTGGCGATCCAATATCCTACACTCTATAATATTGTGCAACGTAAGGAGGATTACGTGGGTACCGTCCTTCAAACAATTCCCTTGAACATCCAATTCAGACGAGTGTTAGTTGGTGAGAGATGGACCGCCTGGATGCACCTGGTTTGGACATTGATAGAAGTTCAACTCTCCGATCAGCCGGATTCAATACAATGGGAATTAACTACGAACGGGAGGTTTACGGTGAAATCTTTTTATATGAAACTCATTAACTCTGGCCCCCTATCACGATCGCTGCACATTTGGAAGGTTAAAATTCCTTTGCGTATTAAAATATTCATGTGGTTTGTTCACAAGCAAGTGATACTCACAAAGGACAACTTAATTAAGAGGCGATGGGTAGGTTCTTCGCGGTGCTGTTTTTGTGATCTTGATGAAACAATACAACACTTGTTTCTTGAATGCCCACTTGCCAAGTTACTTTGGAGAACGATTCATATAGCTTTTAATATTAATCCTCGAGTTGATATTGCGTCTTTGTTTGGGAGGTGGTTAGCTGGGGTGGAGCAGATTACTGCAGGTCGTATTCGGATTGGAATATGTGTGCTATTATGGGCTATATGGAACTGCAGGAATGATATGATTTTTAATAGACAACACAATTTAACTTTTTTGCAGGTTATCTTCAGAGCTACAGCTTGGATCCGTATGTGGTCCTTACTCACTCCTATGGACTCCAGGGAGCCTTTGGTTACTGGGTGCAACCAATGGGAGATGATAGCATGGGTTATCTTCAACCGGTTCGGATGGCGCTCGCATAACAGGATAGGAGTCTAGAGAGCTTATCCTTTTTATCTTCATTGTGCCGGTTGACGTGGTTCACATGTACTTTTCCATTTTTTGATACTCTATTCTGTTCCGTTTTGTGAGCTGTAAGACTTTTATGATGATTCTGGATTGTTAATAAGATGGCCGCATGCATCATCATGATGCAGAGGCCGGGGGCACGCCTCCATTTCCAAAAAAAATCTATCTTTGCAAGCAAAAATAGCTCTAGCAGCTTCTTCATCCATAACATAACCCTCAGGAACAACAGGCAATTCATAATCAGGGGGAGAACTCTCATCATCACTGTCATCAATAATATCATCATTAATAATTTCATTCTCTCTAACCCTAGCAAGTTGTTCATCAAGAAATTCACGTAATGGCAAAGTAGTATCACGCACAGAAGTAGTTTCATCATAAGTATAATGCATAGCAGAAGTGGCATCATCAATAACATGCAACATATCAGAATTCAAAGCAATGGTAGGTTTAGGTGTCGCAAGCTTACTAATAACAGAAGGAGAATCTAGTGCAGAGCTAGATGGCAGTTCCTTACCTCCCCTCGTAGTTGAGGGAAAAATCTTAGTTCTTTCGTCTTTCAAGTTCCTCATAGTGATCAGCAGATATAAATCCCAAGTTACTCAAAGAATAGAGCTATGCTCCCTGGCAACGGCGCTAGAAATTAGTCTTGATAACCCACAAGTGTAGGGGATCGTAACAGCTTTCGAGGGTAAAGTATTCAACCCAAATTTATTGATTCGACACAAGGGGAGGCAAAGAATATTCTTAAGTATTAGCAGTTGAGTTGTCAATTCAACCACACCTGGATAACTTAGTATCTGCAGCAAAGTATTTAGTAGCAAAGTAGTATGATAGTAATGGTAACAGTGTCAAAAGTAAAGATAGCAGTTTTGTAGTAGTTGTAATAGTAGCAACGAATAATTAAATAAGCGAAACACAATATGTGAAAAGCTCGTAGGCATTGGATCAGTGATGGATAATTATGTTGGATGCGATTCCTCATGTAATAGCTATAACATAGGGTGACACCAGAACTAGCTCCAGTTCATCAATGTAATGTAGGCATGTATTCCAAATATTGTCATACGTGCTTATGGAAAAGAACTTGCATGACATGTTTTGTCCTACCTCCCGTGGCAGTGGGGTCCTAGTGGAAACTAAGGGATATTAAGGCCTCCTTTTAATAGACTACCGGACCAAAGCATTAACACATAGTGAATACATGAACTCCTCAAACTATGGTCATCACCAAGAAGTATCCCGATTATTGTCACTTCGGGGTTGTCGGATCATAACACATAATAGGTGACTATAGACTTGCAAGATAGGATCAAGAACTCACATATATTCATGAAAACATAATAGGTACAGATCTGAAATCATGGCACTCTGGCCCTAGTGACAAGCATTAAGCATATCAAAGTCATAGCAACATCAATCTCAGAACATAGTGGATACTAGGGATCAAACCCTAACAAAACTAACTTGATTACATGGTAAATCTCATCCAACCCATCACCGTCCAGCAAGCCTATGATGGAATTACTCACGCACGGCGGTGAGCATCATGAAAATGGTGATGGACGATGGTTGATGACGACGACGGCGATGAATCCCCCTCTCCAGAGCCCCGAACGGACTCCAGATTGGCCCTCCCAAGAGAGATTAGGGCTTGGCGGTGGCTCTGTATCGTAAAACGCGATGAAACTTTCTCTCTGGTTTTTTTCTCCGTGAAACGGAATATATGGTGTTGGAGTTGAGGTCCGTGGAGCATCAGGGGGCCCACGAGACAGGGGGCGTGCCCAGGGGGAGAGGGCGCGCCCCCACCCTCGTGGACAGGGTGTGGGCCCCCTGGCCTTGATTCTTTCGCCAGTATTTTTTATATTTTCCAAAAGTTATCTCTATGGATTTTCAGGTCATTCCTAGAACTTTTGTTTTCTGCACAATAAACAACACCATGGCAATTCTGCTAAAAACAACGTCAGTTCGGGTTAGTTTCATTCAAATCATGCAAGTTAGAGTCCAAAACAAGGGCAAAAGTGTTTGGAAAAGTAGATACGTTGGAGATGTATCATCGGCGTCCATGGCCACCCCCTGGGCCGAGATGAACTGGCCAAGGTAAGCGACAGAAGGCGTCCCGAACGAACACTTAGAGCACTTAAGATGAAGATGATGCACCCGAAGCTCGTTGAAGACGATGGCCGCATGCTGGAGGTCTGCCCAAGAGGCGATGTAGATAAGAATGTCATCAAAGAAAACAAGCACAAACCAACGTAAGTAGGGCCGGAGGACATCGTTCATCAAGGCCTGAAAGGTAGCCGGGGCGTTGGAGAGGCCAAAAGGCATCACCAAGAACTCAAAGTGGCCGTGATGAGTCTGAAACGCCGTCTTGGCGATGTCACCCGGGTGCATGCGCACCTGATGATACCCCGACCGGAGATCCATCTTGGTGAAGAAGCGCACCCCATGCAGCTCATCGAGAAGCTCATCGACCATCGGTATAGGGAACTTGTCCTTAAGTGTGAGAGCATTAAGGGCGCGGTAGTCGATGCAGAAACGCCACGTGCCATCCGACTTGCGAACGAGGAGGACCGGCGCAGTGAACGGTGATGTGGAGATCCTGATGATGCTCGCGGCAAGCATGTGTGTACACTGCCGCTCCAACTCATCCTTCTGCAGCTGAGGATACCTGTAGGGCCGTACGGCCACCGGGGCTGATCTTGGAAGGAGGTGAATATGATGGTCATAGACCCGAACCGGCGGAAGGCCCTGCGGCTCCTCAAAGAGATCATGGTGCTGCTGCAGGAGGTTGTCCAACAGCGGATGCTCGGCCTCAGTGGTGGCCACCGCCACCTAGAGCAGGGACGTCGCCGGGGTGCCTCCAATGCCCTCCCAGCGGACGCGGTGGCCGAGACGCGAGAAGGTCATCGTCAGGGCGTCGAAGTCCCAAAGGATGGGACCGAGTGTCCACAAGAAGTCGACGCCAAGGTTGAAGTTGAAACAGCCCAAGTCAATGCCGGCGCAGGTGATGGTGAAGTGCTCGTTGCCGATAGTGTTGGGAACATCACGGGCGAGCCCATGGCAGTGTAGATGGTCGCCATTAGCGACGGTGACCCGCAGCTGCTCTCCGCCTATCGGCTGTAGCGCAAGACGCTGGATGGTGGTCTCCGGCAGGAAGTTATGCATGGAACCTGTGTCCAGGAGGGCTAACAGGTGCTCGCCCTGAGTCGTGACTGATAAGATCATCATCCATTCATCACGGATGCCGACCAGCGTGCGACGAGGGCAGTCGTCGGAGCAGGCGCGGGTGCCGGTGCGAGCTCTGCGGCGACTGGGGCGCCGAGGCCATCCTCCGGTGTGTCATCCTCGATCTCGTCTATCGTCTCCAACTAGAAGAGGCGCGGAAAGACATGGCCCGGGGCATAGGGCGCATCACAGTTGAAGCAGAGTCCCAAGCGTCAGCGCTCAAGCTGCTCCGCGTGAGTAAGGCGCCTGAAAGGGCGGGTCGTGGCTGGGGTGGCCGCCGGTGCTGTGGTCGACGACGCTGGTGCTATCGGAGGCGGTCGGGGGGGTTGTCAGCCCCCACGAGGCGCGGGTGGCCGCGTCAAGGCCTGGGCGCGCTGCTCGAATGCCTGAGCGTAGTACATGGCCGTCTGAAGGTCTTGGGGCCCCTTCTGTTGGGGAACGTAGCAGAAATTCAAAATTTTCTATGCATCACCAAGATCAACCTACGGAGATTCTAGCAACGAGAGAGAGAGAGAGAGAATGTGTGTATCTTCGTACCCTTGAAGATCGCGATGCGGAAGCGTTACAAGAACGCGGTCGGTGGAGTCATTCATGAAGTGATTCAGATCGCGGCCGAATCCGATCTAAGCACCGAACAACGGTGCCTCCGCGTTCAACACACGTGCATCCCGGTGACGTCTCCCGTGCCTTGATCCAGAAAGGAGAGAGGGAGAGGTTGGGGAAGACTCCGTCCAGCAGCAGCACAACGGCGTGGTGGTGATGGAGGAGCGTGGCACTCCAGCAGGGCTTCGCCAAGCACTGCGAGAGACGAGGAGGGAGAGGGGTAGGGCTGCACCCGGAGAGAGGGAAACTCATCTTCTTGGCAGCCCCAAAACCACCACTATATATAGGGGAAGGGGACAGGGGGGGCGCCCCCCTCTAGATCCCATCTAGAAGGGAGGCGGCGGCCAGGAGGGGAGACTTGCCCCCCAAGCAAGGTGGAGGCGACCCCTCCCCTAGGGTTTTCAACCCTAGGCGCCTTGGGCCCTTGAGGAGGGGCGCACCAGCCCACTAGGGGCTGGTTCCCTCCAATATTCATCCCATCAAGTCCTACGGGGCAGGTGGCCCCACCCGGTGGACCCCCGGACACCTTTCGGTGGTCCTGGTATAATACTGATAACCCCCGAAACTATTCCGGTGACTGAAACTGGACTTCCCATATATAAATACTTACCTCCGGACCATTCCGGAACTCCTCGTGACGTCCGAGATCTCATCCGAGACTCCGAAAAACATTTGGTAACCACATCCAAACTTCCCTTATAACCCTAGCGTCATCGAACCTTAAGTGTGTAGACCCTACGGGTTTGGGAATCATGCAGACATGACCGAGACAGCTCTCTGGCCAATAACCAACAGCAGGATCTGGATATCCATGTTGGTTCCCACATGTTCCACGATGATCTCATTGGATGAACCACGATGTCAAGGATTCAAGCAATCCCGTATACAATTCCCTTTGTCAATCGGTACGTTACTTGCCCGAGATTCGATCGTCGGTATCCCACTACCTCGTTCAATCTCGTTACCGGCAAGTCACTTTATTCGTTCCATAATGCATGATCCCGTGACTAACTACTTAGTCACATTGATATCATTATGATGATTCATTATCGAGTGGGCCCAAAGATACCTCTCCGTCATATGGAGTGACAAATCCCAGTCTCGATTCGTGCCTACCCAACAGACACTTTCCGAGATACCTGTAGTGCACCTTTATAGCCACCCAGTTACATTGTGACGTTTGGTACACCCAAAGCATTCCTACGGTATCCGGGAGTTGCACAATCTCATGGTCTAAGGAAATGATACTTGACATTAGAAAAGCTTTAGCAGACGAACCACACAATCTTGTGCTATGCTTAGGATTGGGTCTTGTCCATCACATCATTCTCCTAATGATGTGATCCCGTTATCAATGACATCCAATGTCCATGGTCAGGAAACCCTAACCATCTATTGATCAACGAGCTAGTCAACTAGAGGCTCACTAGGGACATGTTGTGGTCTATGTATTCACACATGTATTACGGTTTCCAGTTAATACAATTATAGCATGAACAATAGACAATTATCATGAACAAGGAAATACAATAATAACCATTTTATTATTGCCTCTAGGGCATATTTCCAATAGTCTCCCACTTGCACTAGAGTCAATAATCTAGTTCACATCACTATGTGATTGTAATGAGTCAACACCCATGGGGTTTGATCATATCTCGCTTGTGAGAGAGGTTATTAGTCAACGGATCTGAACCTTTTAGATCCGTGTGTGCTTTGCAAATCTCTATGTCATCTTGTAGATGCAGCTACCACGCGCTATTTGGAGCTATTCCAAAGAACTGTTCTACTATATGAATCCGGTTTACTACTCATAGTCATCCAGATTAGTATCAAAGTTTGCATCGACGTAACCCTTTACGACGAACTAAGGGTTACTAAGGATAACTTCCTTAGTCCACTAGTTACTAAGGATAACTTTGACCACTAGTACACTAGTTACTAAGGATAACTTAGCCCACTAGTACACTAGTTACTAAGGATAACTGCATCGATGAATCCAGATTAGTACCACCACCATAATCGAGAAAATTCCTTAGTCCACTAGTTACTAAGGATAACTTTGACCGTTGTCCTGTGATCCATTCCTGGATCACTCTTGTACCGCTTGACTGACTCATGGCAAGGCACAATTCAGGTGTGGTACACAGCATAGCATACTGTAGAGCCTAAGTCTAAAGCATAGGGGGCGACCTTCGTACTTTCTCTCTCTTCTGCCATGGTCAGGCCTTGAGTCTTACTCAATACTCACACCTTATAACATAGCCAAGAACTCCTTCTTTGCCGATCTATTTTGAACTCCTTTAAAATCTTGTCACGGTATGTATTCATTTGAAAGTACTATTAAGCGTTTTGATCTATCCTTATAGATCTTGATGCTCAATGTTCAAGTAGCTTAATCTAGGGTTTCCATTGAAAAACACTTTTCAAATAACCCTTTATGCTTTCTAGAAATTCTACATCATTTCCGATCAACAATATGTCAACAACATATACTCATCAGAAATGCTATAGTGCTCCCACTCACTTCTTTGGAAATACAAGTTTCTCATAAACTTTGTATAAACCCAAAATCTTTGATCATCTCATCAAAGCGTATATTCCAACTCCGAGATGCTTACTCCAGTCCTTAGAAGGATTGCTGGAGCTTTGCATACTTGTTAGCATCTTTCAGGATTGTCAAAACCTTCTGGTTGTATCACATACAACCTTTCCTCAAGAAAATCATCGAGGAAACAATGTTTTGACATCCTATCTGCAAGATTTCATAAATAATGCAGTAATTGCTAATATAATTCCAACAGACTCTTAGCATCGCTACGAGTGAGAAAGTCTCATCGTAGTCAACTCCTTGAACTTGTCGGAAAACATCTTAGCGGAAAGTCGATCTTTCTTAATGGTGACACTTACCATCATTGTCCATCTTCCTTTTAAAATCCATCTGTACTCAACATCCTTACGACCGTCAAGTAGTTCTTCCAAAGTCTACACTTTGGTTTCTAGACATGGATCCTCTCTCGGATTTTATGGCCTCTAGCCATTTGTCGGAATCCGGGACCACCATCGCTTCTCCACAACTCGTAGGTTCATTGTTGCCTAGCAACATGACCTCCAAGACAGGATTATGTACCACTCTGAAGTCATACGCATCCTTGTCGACCTACGAGGTTTGGTAGTGACTTGATCCGAAGTTTCATGATTACTATCATAAGCTTCTACTTCAATTGGTGTAGGCGCCACAGGAACAACTTCCTGTGCCCTGCTACGCACTAGTTGAAGTAATGGTTCAATAACCTTATCAAGTCTCCACCATCCTCCCACTCAATTATTTCGAGAGAAACTTTTCCTCGAGAAAGGACCCGTTTCTAGAAACAATTACTTTTGCTTCCGGATCTGAATTAGGAGGTATACCCAACTGTTTTGGGTGACCTATGAAGATGCATTTATCCGTTCTGGGTTCGAGCTTACTAGGATGAAACTTTTTCACATAAGCGTTGCAGCCCCAAACTTTCAAGAAACGACAGCTTAGGTTTCTCTAAACCATAGTTCACACGGTGTCATCTCAATGGAATTACATGGTGCACTATTTAGTGAATGTGATTGTCTCTAATGCTTAACCCATGAACGATAGTGGTAATTCGATAAGAGACATCATGGCATGCCCCATATCTAATAGGGTGCATTTATGATGTTCAGACACACCATCACACTATGGTGTTCCAGGCGGTGTTAGTTGTGAAACAATTTCCACAATGTCTTAATTGTGTACCAAACTCGCAACTCAGATATTCATCTCTATGATCATATCATAGACATTTTATCCTCTTGTCACAATGATCTTCAACTTCACTCTGAAATTACTTGAACCTTTCAATAATTCAGACTTGTGTTTCATCAAGCAAATATACTCAGTATCTACTCAAATCATCTGTGAAGTAAGAACATAACGATATCTACTGCGTGCCTCAGCACTCATTGGATTGCACACATCAAATGTAGTACTTCCAATAAGTAGCTCTCTTGTTCCATCTTACTGAAAACGAGGCTTTCAGTCATCTTGCCCATGTGGTATGATTTGCATGTCTCAAGTGATTAAAAATCAAGTGAGTCCAAACGATCCATCTGCATGGAGTTTCTTCATGCGTACATACCAATAGACATGGTTCGCATGTCTCAAACTTTTCAAAAAACGAGTGAGTCCAAAGATCCATCAAGATGGAGCTTCTTCATGCGTTTTATACCAATATGACTTACATGGCAGTGCCACAAGTAGGTGGTACTATCATTACTATCTTATATCTTTTGGCATGAACATGTGTATCACTACGATCGAGATTCAATAAACCATTCATTTTAGGTGCAAGACCATTGAAGGTATTATTCAAATAAATAGAGTAACCATTATTCTCCTTAAATGAATAACCGCATTGCGATAGACACAATCCAATCATGTCTATGCTCAACGCAAACACCAAATAACAATTATTTAGGTTTAACACCGATCCCGATGGTAGAGGGAGCGTGCGATGTTTGATCACATCAACCTTGGAAATACTTCCAACACATATCGCCACCTCGCCTTTAGCTAGTATCCGTTTATTCCGTAGCCTTTTATTTCGAGTTACCAACACTTAGCAACCGAACCGGTATCTATTACCATGGTGCTACCAGGAGTACTAGTAAAGTACACATTAATATAATGTATATCCAATATACTTCTGTCGACCTTGCCAGCCTTCTCATCTACCAAGTATCTAGGGTAGTTCTGTTTAGTACCGTTCCCCTAATTAAAGAAGCACTTAGTCTTGGGTTTGGGTTCAACCTTGGGTTTCTTCACTAGAGCAGCAACTGATTTGTTGTTTCATGAAGTATCCCTTCTTGCCCTTGCCCTTCTGGAAACTAGTGGTTTCACTAACAATCAACAATTGATGCTCCTTCTTGATTTCTACTTCCGCGATGTCAAACATCGTGAATAGCTCAAGGATCATCATATTTATCCCTGATATGTTATAGTTCATCATGAAGCTCTAGTAGCTTGGTGGTAGTGACTTTGGAGAACAATCACTATCTCATCTGGAAGATTAACTCCCACTCGATTCAAGTGATTGTTGTACTCAGACAATCTGAGCACATGCTCAATGATTGATCTTCTCTCCTTTAGTTTGTAGGCTAAGAAACTCATCGGAGGTCTTATACCTCTTGACGTGGGAATGAGCCTGAAATCCCAATTTCAGCCCTCGGAACATCTCATATGTTCCGTGACGTTTCAAAATCGTCTTCGGTGCCTCAATTCTAAACCGTTTAATATTACTGAACTATCACGTAGTCATCAAAACGTGTATGTCAGACGTTCGCAACATCCACAGACGACGTTCGAGGTTCAGCACACTAAGCGGTGCATTAAGGACATAAGCCTTCTACGCAGCAATGAGGACAATCCTAAGTTTACGGACCCAGTCCGCGTAATTACTACTATCTAAAACAAATTTTCTCTAGGAACATATCTAAAACAGTAGAACTAAAACGCGAGCTACGACATAATTTGCAAATACATTTTGACTATGTTCAGGATAATTAAGTTCATCTAATGAACTCCCATTGAGATAGACATCCCTCTAGTCATCTAAGTGATACATGATCCGAGTCAACTAGGCCATGTCCGATCATCACGTGAGACGGACTAGTCATCATCGGTGAACATCTTCATGTTGATCTTATCTACCATACGACTCATGTTCGACCTTTCGGTCTCTTGTGTTCCGAGTCCATGTCTGTAGATGCTAGGCTCGTCAAGTCAACCTAAGTGTTTCGCGTGTATAAATCTGTCTTACACCCGTTGTATGCGAACGTTAGAACCTATCACACCCGATCATCACGTGATGCTGCAAAACAACGAACTTTCGCAACGGTGCACAGTTAGGGGGAACACTTTCTTGAAATTTTAGTGAGGGATCATCTTATTTATGATACCGCCGTTCTAAGCAAATAAGATGTAAACATGATAAACATCACATGCAAATCATAAAGTGACATGATATGGCCATTATCATCCTGCGCCTTTGATCTCCATCTTTAAAGCGCGGCATGATCACCTTCGTCACCGGCATGACACCATGATCTCCATCATCATGATCTCCATCATCGTGTCTCCATGAAGTTGTCTCGCCAACTATTACTTCTACTACTACAGCTAATGGTTAGCAATAAAGTAAAGTAATTACATGGCGTTGTTCAATGACACGCGGGTCATACAATAAATTAAGACAACTCCTATGGCTCCTTCCGGTTGTCATACTCATCAACATGCAAGTCGTGATTCCTATTACAAGAACATGATCAATCTCATACATCACATATATTTCATTCATCACATCCTTCTTGGCCATATCACATCACACGGCATATGCTGCAAAAACAAGTTAGACGTCATCTAATTGTTGTTGCAAGTTTTTACGTGGCTGCTATAGGTTTCTAGCAAGAACGTTTCTTACCTACACCAAAACCACAACGTGATATGCCAATTGCTATTTACCCTTCATAAGGACCCTTTTCATAGAATCCGATCCGACTAAAGTGGGAGAGACTGGCACCCTCTAGCCACCTTATGCAACAAGTGCATGTCAGTCAGTGGAACCTGTGTCACGTAAGTGTACGTGTAAGGTCGGTCCGGGCCGCTTCATCCCACAATACCGTCGAAAAAAGATAGGACTAGTAACGGTAAGCATACTGAACAAATCATCGCCCACAACTACTTTGTGTTCTACTCGTGCATAGAATCTACGCAATAGACCTAGCTCATGATGCCACTGTTGGGGAACGTAGCAGAAATTCAAAATTTTCTACGCATCACCAAGATCAATCTATGGAGATTCTAGCAACGAGAGAGAGAGAGTGTGTGTATCTTCATACCCTTGAAGATCGCGATGCAGAAGCGTTACAAGAACGCGGTCAGTGGAGTCGTTCACGAAGCGATTCAGATCGCGGCCGAATCCGATCTAAGCACCGAACAACGGTGCCTCCCGCGTTCAACACACGTGCAGCTGGTGGCGTATCCCGTGCCTTGATCTAGCAAGGAGAGAGGGCGAGGTTGGGGAAGACGTCGTCTAGCAGCAGCACAATGGCGTTTTGGTGATGGAAGAGCATGGCACTCCAGCAGGGCTTCGCCAAGCACTACGAGAGACAAAGAGGGAGAGGGGTAAGGCTGCGCCAGGAGAGAGGGAAACCCATCTTCTTGGCAGCCCCCAAAACCCACTATATATAGGGGAAGGGGACAGGGGGCCGGCCCCCTCTAGATCCCATCTAGGGGGCGGCGGCCAGGAGGGGAGGCTTGCCCCCCAAGCAAGGTGGAGGCGCCCCCCTCCCCTAGGGTTTTCAACCCTAGGCGCCTTGGGCCCTTGGGGAGGGGCGCACCAGCCCACTAGGGGCTGGTTCCCTCCCATATTCAGCCCATCAAGTCCCCCGGGGCAGGTGGCCCCACCCGGTGGACCCCCGGACACCTTTCGGTGGTCCCGGTACAATACCAATAGGGACAATTGCATTTTTACCCCTAGTTGGTTCCTACCCACGGGTTTTGCCCTTACTTTTCGAGTTTGCTCAGTTTTGCCCCTACTTTTTCCGTCGTGGTCCCTCGAATGCCCTTTGACCGTTTGACCAAAACTTTGAAAATTCATAACTAATTCATATGAACTCAGAAAAATGCAACTAAGATATCAAAATGTTCATATAAACATTACCTTTATGTGCATATCATTTGTATTCTGGACAAACGCACCCTTTAAACTGCCTGAGGTAATTAATGTTATTAACATTATTAAATATAAAAAGGTATAAACAATATATTTTTTATGAATAAAAATTACATGCAAATGTAGGTGATGTTTTGTGAACATCCACATATCTTATTTGCATTTTTCTGAGTTCATATCATCTTGTTATGAATGTTCTAACGACTTTGACCAATATTTGGAAACTTCATAACAAATTGATACGAACTCAGAAAATTGCAAATAAGATATCAGTCTGTTCAGAAAACATCACCTACATTTGCATGTAATTTTTATTCATGAAAAAAATATTGTTTATACCTTTTTATTTTTAATAATGTTAATAACATTAATTACTTCAGGTAGTTTAAAGGTGCTTTTGTCCTGGATGCAAATGATATGCACATAAAGGTAATGTTTATCGAAACATTTTGATATCTTATTTGCATTTTTCTGAGTTCATATGAATTAGTTATGAATTTTTAAAGTTTTGGTCAAACGGTCAAAGGGCATTCGAGGGACCTCGGCGGAAAAAGTAAGGGCAAAACTGAGCAAGCTCGAAAAGTAAGGACAAAACCCGTGGGTAGGAACCAACTAGGGGCAAAAATGCAATTGTCCCTAATAACCCCCGAAACTATTCCGGTGACTGAAACTGGACTTCCCATATATAAATCTTTACCTCCGGACCATTCCGGAACTCCTCGTGACGTCCGAGATCTCATCCGGGACTCCGAACAACATTTGGTAACCACATCCAAACTTCCCTTATAACCCTAGCGTCATCGAACCTTAAGTGTGTAGACCCTACGGGTTCGGGAATCATGCAGACATGACAGAGACAGCTCTCTAGCCAATAACCAACAGCGGGATCTGGATACCCATGTTGGTTCCCACATGTTCCACGATGATCTCGTCAGATGAACCACGATGTCAAGGATTCAAGCAATCCCGTATACAATTCCCTTTGTCAATCGGTACGTTACTTGCCCGAGATTCGATCGTTGGTATCCCAATACCTCGTTCAATCTCGTTATCGGCAAGTCACTTTACTCGTTCCGTAATGCATGATCCCATGACTAACTACTTAGTCACATTGAGCTCATTATGATGATGCATTACCGAGTGGGCCCAGAGATACCTCTCCATCATACGAAGTGACAAATCCCTGTCTCGATTCGTGCCTACCCAACAGACACTTTCGGAGATACCTGTGGTGCACCTTTATAGCCACCCAGTTATGTTGTGATGTTTGGTACACCCAAAGCATTCCTACGATATCCGGGAGTTGCACAAGCTCATGGTCTAAGGAAATGATACTTGACATTAGAAAAGCTTTAGCAGACGAACTACACAATCTTGTGCTATGCTTAGGATTGGGTCTTGTCCATCACATCATTCTCCTAATGATGTGATCCCGTTATCAATGATATCCAATGTCCATGGTCAGGAAACTCTAACCATCTATTGATCAACGAGCTAGTCAACTAGAGGCTCACTAGGGACATGTTGTGGTCTATGTATTCACACATGTATTACGGTTTCCAATTAATACAATTATAGCATGAACCATAGACAATTATCATGAACAAGGAAATACAATAATAACTGTTTTATTATTGCCTCTAGGGCATATTTCCAACACCTTCATCTCAACGTCCACGCGGATGTGGTCGGGAAGGACGCCGGCGAAGAGTTCAGCCCGCTGTAAGGTCGTCACACCCGGTGCGTGACACGCCATGGCCTAGAAGCGGTCAGCGAAATCCTGCACCGTGGAGGTGAAGGGGAGGCGGCCCAACTCGACCAGTCGGCTCCCGCGCAACAGCGGTTCGAAACGAAGAAGGCACAACTCGCGAAAATGCTCCCACGGGGGCATGCCGCTCTTGTCCTGCTCGAGAGCGTAGTACCATGTCTGGGCAGCCCCGCGGAGGTGGTAGGAACCCAGCCAAGCGCGCTCCGACGCAGGCGTGCGCTGCCCACGAAAAAACTGGCCGCACTGGTTGAGCCAGTTAAGCGGGTCGTCCGAGCCGTCATAGGTGGCGAAATCGATCTTGGTGAACCAGGGCGGCTACTGCATCAGCACGCCATGGCCCACTGGGAAGCTGATGACGGCGCCCGGTCCAGAGTGGGGAGGCCAACGGAGGCCCCCGTAGAGCCCGACGAGGCCCCGGGCTGCAGCTGGGGCACCGATGGATCCCTGGCCTCTGTGTAAACCGTCGGAGGCGATGTCCCGTTGAGCCAGGCCGGAAGTGGAGATGGTGACGGTGGAAACCGGACCTCCTGGATCGGAAGACCGCCCGGTGTGGACTGGCCCAGGCTAGGGCTGGGTGGCGGCGATGGAACCTGAACCGTGGCCGCCGGTATGGATGGCGAGGCGGGGGGTGGCGCGGGCCAGGCCGGCCACTACGGGCCCTGGGCGGACGCGGGTGGCGCGGGTGGCGCCGCAAGCACGGGCGTCGGCCACTGGGGCCAGGGCGGTGTTGGAGCTACCGGCGACGGGAGCGCCGGGTAACCCCCGGCAATGGTCGCGGGGACGGAGTACCACGGTAGGGCCGGTTGTCCGGAGGGGACAGCCGGCGGCAGCGGCGGTGGCGGCTCATATGGGCTGGCTAAATACAGGTGGATGCCCTGTACCGCGACCACCAGGTCATTGAGCACACCGGCCATGGCCTCCGGAGAGTACTAGTTCGGCATGGTGGACGGTGATGGCGGCGAATCCTTGACGGGGGGCGGTGACTGGCCAGGCGTCATGCCGGGGGTGGGGGCGATCAGCGCCGAAGGAAGGGCCAGTGAGGCCATGGCGCTCGGCGAGCATGCGGCTGCCGTGGGGGTGGAGGTCGGCAGCGGCGGTGGGATCGGTGGTGGTGATGACATGGTCGAAACCAAGCTAGTTGATACCAAGGTGATAGGAGATAGGGTTATCCCCGGTCTAGATCGTAAGCTGTAGGGGAAGGAGGGAGGAGGGCGAGGGCGGGAGCGCGCCGGCCGGCGGCACGGTGCCGTCCTTGCGCGTGTGGCGGCGGCGACGGAAGGAGGCGGCTAGGGTTTAGGGTTTCCGGCTCCTCTGGGAGCGGGGCAATGGGAATAGTCTAATTGCTTAAATCTCAAAATAGTCTTACAAGTTGTATATATAACCACGATGTGAAATAAAAACTAAGATAACTTGCGGGTTAAGCTTGCCCGGTGGGCCTCCTGCGGCCGTAGGTCGGGCCGGTCATAACAAGGGATCAAAGCACGAGGAATAAATTGTAGCAGGTTGGGGTCGCAAATGTTGAGGCATCGGTTCGGCCCAGAGAGAAAACCAGCATGTCCCGTCCCATTCCTCTGCAGCCTTCCCCGCCACTCTCCTGGTGGAGCTCCCCCGGTGGCGATCTGGACCATCCCCCCCCCCCAGTTCCAATGGCTTCCAGTCATCTGTGCGCTTCTGGGCCAGGTTGTCGCTCTACCCTATAGCTGCAATATTTACCCCACAACCAATGACACTGCCGTCTCCGGTAGCTCACTACCACCTTCAACCCTCCAACCCCAATCGCTAGAGGTGAACTTATTTTTTATTCTCTCTTCACTGACGGTTTGAATGTTTGAATCACATGTATATATACCTATGACGCCACTTACCGTACTCCCTTCGTCTCCAAAATAAGTGACTCAACTTTGTACTACTTTGTACTTAGTACCAATCAACCAACTGCTCGTGCAAGGATTTTGAGTACTCAGCATTCAGCAGTGAGGCGAGCAGCTTGAGCTTACTGAGGTCCGAGGAATAATCCAGATGGAACGAATGGCTACTTGAGTGCACCCTGAATTCACACCCATGGCACGGTACGCAGCACAACTTCTTTCTTACTAGAAGTGCAAAATGTTGTGAAATATGATGTCATATACCGTGCACTAGTAGAAAAACCCTCATTCGTCCCGGTTCGTGAGGGCCATTTGTCCCGATTCCTGAACCGGGACTAAAGGGTCATTACTAAAGCCCTTTCCCTTTAGTTCCGGTTCTCCTAGGAACCGGGACAGACGGGGCTCCACGTGGCCGCTGTCGCTTGCCCAAGCAGGGGGGCCTTTTGTCCCGGTTGGTGCCACCAACCGGGACCAAAAGGCTTCCACGTGTCAGCATTTCAGGGGCTG
>LT934116.1:51624120-51638408 GCA_900231445.1 Triticum turgidum subsp. durum | reverse complement strand
GGTTTCATATATTGTGCTAGCTAGCTAATAGAGAGAAGTGTCCTGTCTTATCTCCATGCTTGGTCGACGCTACATATAGAGAGGACTCGACACGTTAGCTAGCTAGTAAGCAAATGAAGGAAACTATTAAGTACAGAAGATCGTCATGAACATAACAGAGAGAAGTGATCGACCTCTCCTTCTCTCCGAGAGATTGGTCGAACAATAAGTTTTCGTATATCTTATCGACGGTACTGGCTACATATATATATATACAATGTGTAAAATCTCTTACAATACCCTAACATAAGAACTCAACTTCCACATGCATGGTGGTATTCTCCGGCTTTATTGATGACGTGGTCAAGAAAGAATCCAGCCAATTCCTCTTGAATTGCTCGCATGCGATCTTGTGGTAGGAGTTCATTCCGCATCTCCCACATCTAATTTTAATAAGGGGGTCAATACATATATATATTAATGAAACCCAATAGAAATGATGGTAATAAAATGAACTTGTGAATATTTTTGCTTACGCACTTCATATTGTGTTTTAGAGTAGCCCCGCCTATTCTTGGGCGTCGTGTTGTAGATGAACTCGCAGATGTAGCATCCACAGTAATTATTTCCGGGTTCCTGCCACAAGCACTTTACGAGAAATAGAGGTCAATCAAACTAATAATGAAGCATTATAAATGGCATTCATGAAAGTAGCTAGAATCAATGGGAGATGCACGGAACTAGCTAGCTAGTAGTACTTACTTTCGGGAATTTCCATCGCAGATCCTGCGGCAGTCCTGAAACTTGTGCGGTGAATACTTTCCAAACCCTGTGAGACAAAGAAAACAATTACTTGATATCATGAAATGAACAAAGTATTCCTTATCGATTCAACTTACTTCTCGAGCATTTTAGACATGTCCGCATATTCCTTGCGATCTTTTCGTCTCGAGTCTAAGACGCTTACGAGTCCCTGCTCAAGCTTAATCTCTAGGAGAATATAGTGGAAACTACGCACGCATGCATATAACTTATCAATTACATTAATTACTATAACTTCGAGTAATAATTAAGGGAAACTGAATATGCACAAGACAGTAACACTCACTTGAAGTTGTATGGAAAGAGTATTGTATCTTTGTTTTGATTTATTACCAACGATCGTAGCAAGTTCTCCCCGGTTTCTTTGGCATGAAATTTAGCCATAAATTCATCTATGAGATTTGTGTTAATGAACCCAATATCATGCATTTCAGCTTTTCTGCATTCGACGATCTTCAATCTGCATAATATAGTGAGGATAATTATATATACATGCAATGAAAGAGCTGAGCTATATATAGAGACTTAATGATAGAAGTAGTACTTACAGACAGTAGCAAGTGACCGTTAATTTATCGAGGGACTTTAGATTGAAAAACTGGAAGAAATCCTCAAATGGAACAGACAACTCCTCAATTCCAACGAGGTCGTGTTGATCCTCTTTAACTTTCAGCATCAAAGTATCGATTTTCTTCCCAGCTGACTGCTTTCTGCAGGTTTCCATGTACCAATCATGGAATCTTTGCATCATCGTTGTTAGAGTAGTTCCATCTTTGATGAGAGGCTTTCCGTACTCGTATTTGTTCGTCCACCTCCATTATATCAAAATGTGTGTCGTCGTAATCTCCAGGATTGGTACCGGGCAAGATCCCTGGATGATTAGCGACGGTATCGCTAGACACCTTGAGCGAGGGGCACGATTGGTTCGCTTGTTCGCCGAGCTAGGAGATTTTTTTCCCAGTTCTTCGTTCTTGTAACTTTTGTAGCTGCAAGTACTTCCCGACGACTTCGCTTCCTTATATGTCTTTTCAGTAATACACTCATAGTTGGTTTGCAGCGGAGATGATGGTGGTCGCTGCAGGGCATCCAAAGTGCCTTCACTTTCACCGGATCTATCTTCTCCTCCGAAGGTGGATGTCTCTTAGCTCTTTGCGTTGCGAAGTAGTCCTTCACTTGGGCTTGACAGATCTCCTCGTTTTCCTTCTCGGTCATCTCGTATGGTAACTTCTCTGGAGTCTTGAGAGATGGACCGAATCTGTATTGCCTCCCGCCTGTATTGCTAGACGCCGGAGTAGGCCGAGCGGCTGCGGATTTCTTCTTTAGTTCCTTACGAGGCGGAGGAGAAGGACTGCGACGCGCCGGAGCAGCCGGAGCGGCAGCGGGTCTCTTCCGCCCTTGCTGACGAGGCGGAGAAGGAGGAGGCTGGCTGGTCGGGCGCGCCGGCGCAGGCTAAGAAGGAGGCGGAGTGCCGCCACGCGCCGGAGAAGCAGGCCGAGTGCCCTGATCACTCGTCGGAGGAGCAGACGGAGGAGGAGGCGGAGTGCCCTGACTCACCGAAGGAGCAGGAGGAGGCGGAGGCGTTGAGTTCAGAAGGTTGATGACCTCCTTCCGCCATAGGCATGGAATCTTCAAAACAGAACCCAGCCGAGTCTCCCCTTCACAGGTGGGGTGGTCAAGCACGAGCTCCTCAAATCCCTCCGTTATTTCTTCCTGTAGGATCGAAAGTATGTCTAGAGGGGGGGTGATTAGACTACTTGACTAAATAAAATCTAGCCTTTTCCCAATTTTAGCTCTTGGTAGATTTTAGCAAATAGCAGAAGTCAAGCAATCAACCTACACAACAATTCTAAGAGTATAATAGCGGAACGTAAAACAATTGCGTATGAAGGTAAAGGGAGGAGTTTGAGGAAGCAAACGCAATGTTGACATGGAGATCATATATCCGTGGTTCCGATAGGTGGTGCTATCGTACATCCACGTTGTCGGAGACTTCAACCCACGAAGGGTAACAGTTGCGCGAGTTCACGGAGGGCTCCACCCACGAAGGGTCCACGAAGAAGCAACCTGGTCTATCCCACCATGGTCTTCGCCCACGAAGGACTTGCCTCACTCGGGTAGAGCTTCACAAAGTAGGCGATCTCCTTGCCCTTACAAACTCCATGGTTCAACTCCACAATCTTTACGGAGGCTCCCAAGTGACACCTAACCAATCTAGGCGACACCACTCTCCAAGACGTAACAAATGGTGTGTTGATGATGAACTCCTTGCTATTGTGCTTCAAATGATAGTCTCCCCAACACTCAACTCTCTCTCGTAGGATTGAATTTGGTGGAAAGATGATTTGAGTGGAAAGCAACTTAGGGAAGGCTAGAGATCAAGATTTATGTGGTTAGAATGGAATATCTTGACCTTAACACAAGTGTAGGTGGTTCTCTCTCAGAAAATGTATGTTGGAAGTGTAGGCATGTTCTGATGGCTCTCTCCACGAATGAAGAGTGGGTGGAGGGGTATATATAGCCTCCACACAAAATCTAACCGTTACACACAATTTACCAAACTCGGTGGGACCGGATCGTGAAACTCGGTCAGACCGATTTAGTTCATAATGTGACCGTTAGGAATTTCGGTAGGACCAACATGTCAACTCGGTAGTACAGATATCGTTAGGGTTAGGGAATAACGTAATCTCGGTGAGACCGATTACACAAACTCGGTGAGACCGATTTTGGTAATAGACAAACAGAGAGTTGGTCAGGCAAGCTTGGTGGGACCGATTCGCTCATCTCGGTTGGACCGAAACATTACGAAAGGGAAACAGAGAGTTTGCATTGCAATCTCGGTGGGACCGATTGCTCATCTCGGTTTGATTGAAAAGTTATGAAGGGAAACAGAGAGATTACAATCCCATCTCGGTGAGACCGAAAAGACTAGGGTTTCTGGCAGTGGCTATGTCAACTGAACTCGGTGGCACTGGATAGTTTCGGTGGGGCCGAGTTTAACTTTTGGTTTGGGATGTGGATGTGAGAAAGTAGTTGAGGGTTTTTGGAGCATATCACTAAGCACTTTGAGCAAGAAACTCATTAAGCAACACCTCACCCCCTCTTGATAGTATTGGCTTTTCCTATGGACTCAATGTTATCTTGGATCACTAAAATGAAAAATGTAGAGTCTTGTGCTTTGAGCTTGAGCCAATCCTTTTGTCCTTAGCATTTTGAGGGGTCCAAGTTTCTCATCCATGCCTTGCCAAACATTGAGCTTTCCTGAAATATTTATCTTGAAATAGCATTAGCTCAATGAGCTATATGTTGTTGGGAATTACCAAAACCACCCAGGGATAGTTGCACTTTCAATCTCCCCCTTTTTGGTAATTGATGACAACATATAGATCAAAGCTTCGACAAATGATAATAAGATTGAAAAACATCGCCGCTTTGAGAAATATGTGATAAGCAAGAGCTCCCCCTAAATTTGTGCATTATTTAAAATTTGCTTTGGACTGCAAATGCACAATGTGTTAGGATCATGGGTCACGCTTCCATGTCACATACATCTTGGTGGAGCGCTCAAAATGATAGAAGTTAAAAGCATGCACTCATCACCAAGCAGGTGACTGATCATATAAGGATATAAGAGATAATATCATCCAACAAGCATTAAGGGTAGCATATGATCAAACACATGATCGAACAAGTAAAAAAGTATCTGACAAGCACACAATCAAGAAGTTCAACCAAAAACAAGAGAAAAAGCAACACTCTCTCGAAGCCTATGATCTATACATTTTCTCCCCCTTTGGCAACAAGTTACCAAAAAAGTTCAAAAAATGCATAGTGCTAAACGACTCTTAGGCTTGGTCTTCGGGAGGTGGTGTAGAGATGGCTCCAAGGACGAAAGCTTCTGTTGATGTAGCTGGAGATGGTGGAGTGGCTACTGGAGGTGGCACTGGAGCTGTAGCAGCTGGTGCTGATACTGTAGCTCTAGTATCTGTGACTGACACTGTAGCAGATCTCTATCCTCTGGGCACTCTAGCAAAAGCATCTGTAGTACACTTGCCCTTATTCTCCTCTGCTTCCTCCTGAAGCTGCTCAACTTCAGTTTGGATCTCAGTTACCTTGACATCAAGATCATAGAATTTTTGCTCAATGATCCTCTCCAAACTCTCCTGGTATTGAGTCAGGGTGGCCAAGCCCTTCTCAATCCTCAAAGTGGATTGGATCAGATATCCAAGCTGGTCTTGCTTGCTCTTCAAGAACACTAGAGATGCCTCTTCAGCAGTTGGCATCTTTGCAGCTTTCTCTGCCCTTGCCTTCTCTCTCTTCTCATGTGCTTGAGCTGATGATGGTTCATTCTCATTCATGACAACAGTGTTGTCTTCAAATTCAGGGTAGATGGGCAGGTGCTCCTTATCCAATAGATATTTGCCTGTGCCCATCTTGGAGTTGATGAGCTCCTGAATTTGTGGGGTGTACCCACAAGATCTCTTTTGATCAGCTGTTGTCCTTTTGATTGTCTCCACAATTAGACTCATGACTTTAAACTTTTGAGGCACATCAAACAAATGTAGAAAATTGATAGCATGTCCTCTGATCATCTTGTGATGACCTCACTTGGGTAACAATGTGTGCCTTAGGAGTGGACAGATCCAAACTTATGAGTCTCCAAAGCATCATCTAGGATCTCTGTACATGTCTGTCATAGTGTTATGGTCTTTCTTCTTCTCAGCATAAACATCCAAGTCATCTTCAGTTTCTTCTGGGGCATTGATCAACTAAGCCCATTCTTCCACAGAGGATGGGTACCTAGTACCTTCTGACATCCAGATGATCTTCCCATCTGGGTAGAAGTGGGCAGTGGAGTAAAACTGCATGATCAACTCATCATTCCACTTGGTGAGCTTCTGGGCAACAAATGTATCAACTCCACATGCTTTGAAGCTGTCATATACACCTGGATAGTGATCTTCATTCTCCTTGATGTACTCCCAGTCAACCCATCTCATGTCACAGACAATAGGCTTCTTGTCAAGCAAAATTGTCTCATAAAAGTCTTGCAATTCCTTAGTGTGAAACCTGTAGTCAATAGTAGTTCTTCTCCTGACAGCATATGGATCAGACTGTATCCATAATCTCAATCCTGAATCCTTCCTGATTTTCATGTTTTCTGCAACAGGATGTGCATCATTTTGGTCAGGGATCTTGGGCTTCAGTTTTCTCAAAAGAAGTGAATCATCATATTCTTCTTCAGCTTCAGGCACTGGGGCCTTGTTCTTCTCCTCAGCTGGAATACTTCTGGTGTTCCTCTTGGGTTTAGGCTTTTGAGCTGGAGCAACAGCCTTGGGAGTAGCTTTGGGCTTAGATGGAGCAACCCCTGATCTAATTGCATATCCCATGAGCTTCTGAGCTTTGGGTGCTGGTGCAGCATCCTCTTGTTATTCTTCTTCTGAATCTCTCATCATGGAGGGCTTGCCAAGAACTTTGGCAGTAGTGGTTCTTGCCCTCTTCTTCTTCTTACCATTGCCTGCTGCTTCACTATCATCTGATTCAATGGTGAACTTCATAGTTTCACCTATGGCAACTTTCTTTGACTTGGAAGCTTCAACAGTTGAGGCTCTGGCTTTTGACAATGGAATTCTTCTTGCTGGAGCCTTTGTTTTCATTCCTGGCTTAGTTGCAACAGCTGTGCCATACTCCTTTTTAAGCACCTTTTTCCTTGAAGTGGCCTCATCCTCAACAGCCACATAATCCTCATCTTCAGAATCTGAGGTTTTCTTCTTCCTTGTCCTGGTAGCTGCCTTTGGCAAGTTACTAGGTGTGCTCCTGCTGCCCTCATCATAGTTGCTGGAGGGATTAGTGCCCTCACTCAACTGAACAAGTTCCTCTGACTTGTTCTGACTATCACTTTGATCAGAGATCTTCGGGAAAACTGTCAGCAGACCCCGTGAATAGGTTGTAGATGAGGTAGAGTAGATGAGCATCACAAAGTATAGAGGTTTTGCAAAACAATTGAGTCAAAAATCTTAGTTTTAGTTCTCTACAGAAGTGATCTCGGAGCTACCGAAATGACACACTCGGTGATACCAAATCAACACTTGGAACCTAAACTAGTGAACTTGGTAGGGTCGAGTCGCAGTTTGGTGGCACCGAGATTGCTAGGGTTTCACAGAATCTTGAACTCGGTCACACCTATTTGCACGTTTTGATCAGACCAAAAAGCGCATGTGTAATGGCCAAGGCCGAATCGGTGAGACCGATTTCTACAGTTCAATCGGTCCGAGATGACTTCTGCAGAGAGCTAACCCAAAAATTTCCAAATCAATCTAGACCTAAGGAAGTTTTAGTTGGATGGATCGATCTCAATCATGGCAAGAAACATGGCATTGTCCTTGTGCGAGGAATCGGAGTGAAAAAGACAGCACATGGGGTCGAACACTTACCCTAGAGCGGCGAGTGTTCGCTACGGCGGCAATGGCGGAGCAGATTGCTGTTGACGGCGGCGGAGACCAGCGGCGGGAGCTCGCTGGCGGCGAGAAGACGATCTGGAGACCCGAAGAGGCAGAGTAGGATACACGCGGGTGAAGGGTTTCGGAAAAAATTCCAAAAGTTGACATGTCAGTATATATAACCTAACCCTGTCGGTGTGACCGAGTGGAACAACTCGGTGGCACCGAGATGCAAAACTGTGAGCAGTTACTGCAACTCGGTGTGACAGAAAGGTTCTAATCAGTTGCACCAAGATTGAAAACCTAGATCAACTTAGTGATCTCGGTATGACCGAAAAGGGTGAATCAGTCAGACCGAAATTCACAAAGAGGTTTTGGAAGTTTATGTCTATGAAGAATCGGGGACTTCGAGTGCTCCTCACACAGAGTGGTTCGAATCTGACTTGATCAAACTTTGTGATGTAGCATGAATAGAGTTTGAGACGAAGAAAGCATAGATAGCTAGAGGGAGTTCTTAGGCATTCTTGTCCATCCATTTGGCAAAAGATAAAAAGCCAAACAATCAAAGCAACAAATGGATGTCCTCGAATGAGTAAAATATGCATCCAACATGCTCACACAATAAAATGACAAATGAAATATGTGACAAAGCATGCACAAATGCTCTAGCATCTATCAAGCAATTGGCGATGACTAGGTCATCTATATATGAGTATATTGACTTAGGAGTCAAATGAGAACATTTGATCATAGGCCATACTCATCATTTAAGCACTAGTGGGGATACCACTTTTACATAAAGCATTGTTGTGTTCACACCATTAGAGTTGCTTTAGCTCAATTCTTAGAGTAAAGCTCCCCCTAGATGTGATATCCCCCCTAAGAGGGATGAACTAACCTTGGGTTTTGTCGATAATGACTTCATGTAGGTGTTCAAGATATGGATGCTTAATGTTGATGTAGATCATTCGGAGCAATCCATTGGAGTGAGTTGCACTTTCAATACCTACACGGGTTAGTCCCACAAGGAACAAGCAAAGATATCCATAGACATAGAGTGATGTATACACAAGGTGTTGTCCACGAAAGCATTAGGTCACCTTGTTCCTCGTCTTATCAACAAGAGGGTTTGTGACTCCTTGGACTAGTGCAAGATATGGAAGTTGTTTTCACTTGTCCTTGCCAAAATGATAAGAGTGAAGTATGTTGGCGAAGTCACCCTCAAGAACTCTCTAGTTCTTCTTCTTAGGGATCCACACCATCTTGATGGGAATCCTTGGAGTTGTAGTCGTACTTGATGAAGTAGAACTTGATGTAGTCTTGGGAACCCACTTGACCAAGTCCTTAGGAGCTTCTTCAAATGCATCAATCTCCTCTTGAAGCTTGTCCTTGCCTTTTTGCTTGTGGTCTTGTGGTGGAAGATCATCTTGAGCTTGTGTTCCCTTGAAAGAAGTAGGATCGTACTTCTCTTGTTGAGGAACAAACTTCGTCTTGGGGTATTGATCTTCTTCCCACTCAACTCCATTGGCATTGAACTTTCATACAAAACCAACACCCTGATTCTTCCGGTGCCTTCCTTGCTTGTGTACAATCTCCTCGAATTGCTTACTTCTGGCAAGGCTCTTGTAAACACCTTTCTCTATAATTCCCTTCAATAAGCTATTTTCTTGCTCAAGTGTAACTTGGCTAAGAGAATCATTAGTGGAATCAAGAGAACTACTAGAAGCAACAACATTGGATTTAGCATGATTGTTGTTACTACTAGATGAAGAATCTTTCTTGTTCTTGATGTTAGATTTAACTTGTGGCATGTAAGTAGACAAGAGTAAATGCTTGGCAATGTAAGAAGAACTTTTCTTGTGAAGATCATCATTGATTGCCTTTAAAAACTCATTCTCTTGCTCAAGGTTGAGATTTTCAAAGCGTAGTTTCTCATGAGTCTTTAAAAGTTCTTGATGATCTTCCAAGGTAGTTTCATGAGCTAACTTAAGAGTGTTTAGTTCTTTAGTTAAACGCTCAATCTCCTTCTTATCATCGTCATTCGTTTTATGTCGATTAGCATGATTAATAGCAAATTCATCATAGTTTTCATAACTAGAGTTGTCAACAAGTAAATCATCATCTCCTAGCAAATCATCTTCATCACTATTGAAATCAACATACTCGGGGTGTGTTACCTTTGGACCTTTAGCCATGAGGCATCTCCCAATTCCTTCATTTGGTGAGTCAAATATGTCGTATGAGTTGGTTGTCACAAGTGCTATTCCGGCAACACCTTCATCTTGAGTATGTTCGGAGTCCGAGTGATAACTTCTTTCGGAGTGACTGTCGGAGTCGGAGCCAGATACCCATTCACCAACATGAGCTTGATGTTTTCTTTTTGTGTAGCTCCTTGATGACTTATCCTTTCTTTCCGAATCCATGCTTCTCCGAGAGGGTCTTCGTTCATAACGATCATCTCTACTCCTTCTTTCTCTTGATGGTGATTCTTATCTTCCACTCCTTCTTTTTGGAGAAACCTATCTTATTTTGTAGGGAGCCGTACACTCATTGTAATAGTGTCCGAGTCTTCCACAATTGTAGCAATTATGCTCACGACTAGAAGATCTTTTGTCATTGTAGGACCTTGACTTGGAACTTCTTTCCTTGCTTCTACTCTTGTAGAACTTGTTGAAGTTCTTCACCATTAGGCTCAATTCTTCATTGAAGGTTTGTTTCTCACTTGATGATGTGGGAGCTTCACATGAGGCTTTGTAAGCACCACTTGACTTGTTGTGGAGCTCTTCCTTATCCTTGAGTGACATCTCATGAGCAACGATTCTTCCAATGACTTCCGTTGGATTGAGATCTTTGTAAAGGGGCATCATTTGGATCAATGTGCACACGGTATCATATTTTCCATCCAAGGCTCTTAGGATCTTCTTGATGATGAATTTATCGGTCATCTCTTCACTTCCTAAGCCTAGAGTACATTTCAGCGACGTTTTCACCATCCTTCATTTTGAACTTGTCAAGTTGACTTTGAAGCACATCCAATTTGGATTCCTTGACGGAGTCGGTACCTTCGTGCATATCAATCAAAGTATCCCGAATTTCCTTTGCATCCTCAGGACGGCTGATTTCGTAGAATTCTTCGGGGCACAATCCATTGAAGAGAATATCACAAGCTTGAGCATTGTATTGCAGCATCTTCAACTCTTCCGCGGTAGCTTCACGGTTCGGTTCTCTCCCGTCGAAGAATTCACCTTGCAAGCCAATACACACAATAGCCCAAACGGCGGGGTTATGTCCAAGAATATGCATTTTCATCTTATGCTTCCAACTAGCAAAATTTGTACCATCAAAGTAAGGACCTCTACGGTGGTAATTTCCCTTGCTAGACGCCATACTCTCCTAGGTTGTGAAACCAAGGCTATGACCACCAAAATCTATGGAAATCAAAGCAAATGGAGACCAAAGCTCTAATACCACTTGTATAATCGAAAGTATGTCTAGAGGGGGGTGATTAGACTACTTGACCAAATAAAATCTAGCCTTTTCCCAATATTAGTTCTTGGCAGATTTTAGCAACTTAGCACAAGTCAAGCAATCAAACTACACATGCAATTCTAAGAGTATAGCAGCGGAATGTAAAACAATTGCATATGAAGGTAAAGGGAGGAGTTTTAGGAAGCAAACACAATGTTGACATGGAGATTTTTTATCCGTGGTTTCGATAGGTGGTACTATCGTACATCCACGTTAATGGAGACTTCAACCCACGAAGGGTAACGGTTGCGCGAGTCCATGGAGGGCTCCACCCACGAAGGGTCCACGAAGAAGCAACCTTGTCTATCCCATCATAGTCGTCGCCCACGAAGGACTTGCCTCACTCGGGTAGATCTTCATGAAGTAGGCGATCTCATTGCCCTCACAAACTCCTTGGTTCAACTCCACAATCTTGAAGGAGGCTCCCAAGTGACACCTAACCAATCTAGGAGACACCACTCTCCAAGAGGTAACAAATGGTGTGTTGATGATGAACTCCTTGCTCTTGTGCTTCAAATGATAGTCTCCCCAACACTCAACTCTCTCTCATAGGATTGGATTTGGTGGAAAGATGATTTGAGTGGAAAGCAACTTGGGGAAGGCTAGAGATCAAGATTTATGTGGTTGGAATGGAATATATTGACCTCAACACAAGTGTAGGTGGTTCTCTCTCAGAAAATGTATGTTGGAAGTGTAGGCATGTTCTGATGGCTCTCTCCACGAATGAAGAGTGGGTGGAGGGGTATATATAGCCTCCACACAAAATCTAACCGTTACACACAATTTACCAAACTCGATGGGACCAAATCGTGAAACTCGGTCAGACCGATTTAGTTCATAATGTGACCGTTAGGCATTTCGGTGGGACCGACATGTCAACTCGGTGGGACCGATATCGTTAGGGTTAGGGCATAACGTAATCTCGGTGAGACCGATTACACAAACTCGGTGAGACCGATTTTGGTAATTGACAAACAGAGAGTTGGTCAGGCAAACTCGGTGGGACCGATTTGCTCATCTCGGTTGGACCAAAACGTTACGAAAGGGAAACAGAGAGTTTGCATTTCATTCTCGGTGGGACCGATCGCTCATCTCGGTTTGACCAAAACGTTACGAAGGGAAACAGAGAGATTACAATACCATCTCGGTGAGACCGAAAAGACTAGGGATTCTGGCAGTGGCTATGTCAACTAAACTCGGTGGCGCCGGATAGAAAGTTTCAGTGGGGCTGAGTTTGACTTTTGGTTTGGGACATATGTGGATGTGAGAAAGTAGTTGAGGGTTTTTGGAGCATATCA
This sequence comes from Triticum turgidum subsp. durum, assembly GCA_900231445.1. NCBI lineage: Eukaryota > Viridiplantae > Streptophyta > Magnoliopsida > Poales > Poaceae > Triticum > Triticum turgidum. The sequence continues at coordinate 51,626,341 of LT934116.1, read as the reverse complement.
CTAAGCACTTTGAGCAAGAAACTCATTAAGCAACACCTCACCCCTCTTGATAGTATTGGCTTTTTCTATGGACTCAATGTTATCTTGGATCATTAAAATGAAAAATGTAGAGTCTTGTGCTTTGAGCTTGAGCCAATCCTTTTGTCCTTAACATTTTGAGGGGTCCACGTTTCTCATCCATGCCATGCCAAACATTGAGCTTTCCTGAAATATTTATCTTGAAATAGCATTAGATCAATGAGCTATATGTTGTTAGGAATTACCAAAACCACCCAGGGATAGTTGCACTTTCACTTCCACCGTCACCCTAGCATATCCTTCTGGAATTGGACGGCAGTGAAAAGTTGCATTGGGTTCAGGAGGTCGAACAGAGCCGACAGCCGCCTTGACTTTGTAGCTCTGCCATTGTGTCATTAGATAGCAATGTTGAGACTCTGTGATAGCATCCACGGGGTAGCTAGCAGGAGCCGTGAAGACAGGCTCCAGCTGAAGCAGCTCAGTGGAAGCCACGCTGCTTCTCTACTGAGATGGCAGGGTAGCTTCGGGGGTAGCTTCGGCAGGTCGCTTGCTTCGAACTGCATCTCGTTCCTCTAGCTTCTGTATCCTTGCGTGCAGCTCCTGCAGTTCGCTCCACTCCACTTTCCTCCTCCTCTCTTGGCATTTGTAACCGCCTGCGTCCGGAAACCCAGCCTTCCATGAAACGGAGCCTGGCATGCCTCATGTCCGTCCAGGGTGCTCAGGATTCCAGAGGGCCGTTGTGAGCTCGTCCTTCTCTCTATGTGGAACAAACGTACCTTCCTTCGCTGCGTTAATATAGTGCTGAAGCTTTGTGAGGGGTATTCGCAGTTGTTGCCTCGTCTAAATGCACTACCCTGTTACAGGGTCCAAGGTTCCGCCAACCCCGAAGAACCAAGTCCGGCAACGGTCTGGCCAGTTCAATGTCTCTGGTTCGACCCCTTTATCAAGCAGGTCGTCCTCGGCCTTGGCCCACAACAGTCAGGCTTTGAGGTAGCCACCTGACCCCGTGCGATGGTGATGCCCCTTCTTCGCAGCATTTATCTTGTTTGTCGCTCACATCTTCTTACTACACTCCGATGTCTTGTTGGCCACAAATGCGTCCCATTGATCTCTAAGCTTCTCAAATCGGCCGACGAATTCTGGTGTCTTTTTTTTGTCGACAAACTTTGCTTTCAGCTCATTCTTCCACCTCCTGAATAGATCTGCCATCTTCTTGAATGCAAAGAACTTGACCATTGGCTCCATAACTGGATTCTCCGGATCCTCCTCTTCTGGTAGGGTGAAGTTTACCTTCAGCGCTCTCCAAAGATCATCTTTCTGCCTATCTTCAACAAAAGAAACTTGAAGCTCTTCATCCTTAGGTTGATTCCATAGCTCGATGTTGATCGGGATCATGTCCCTAACAAGAATCCCGCACTGAGCAGTAAATGCCTCCTTGGTCCAGAGGGGTTCAATCGGTTGGCCATCGCGCGCGATTGCTGTGATCGTGAACCTTTCATCCGAGCGCAACTTTTTCTTCGGGCCTCGTCTCTTTACCGACGTTGTGCTTGATTCGGAGGGCTAGAAATAAGAAGAAAGATGAGAGTTAATATGTGTAGATACCAAAACAATGAATGCATCAATTAGCTAGTCAGCACAGGCTTAATAAATATATATACCTGGCCGGACTCTGTTCGGTCACCGGAGCCGTCATCAAGGCCTCTTTCTTGCAGCGGCATTCGGTCACCGGAGCCATCATAATCATGTCCTTTCTCCTCCGTTGTTCGATAATCGTGGCCTGCTTCTTCACCCTCTCCTTCCAGACCATCGGTTTCGTTGAGATACGACATGACACCAGCTTCGGCTATGATTATGTCCCCCAACACCCGTTCTGCTTCCTCGTCTCGGTCGTGCTCCATAGTTTCTGCAAATATGACAACATGGCAATTATTATACAAACATGACAGATGGATATATTAGTGGCAAATGTAGACCTACCTATAGCTATTCACAACAAGGAATTATATTAATTAATGGCCTCGACGCTTCTCTAAGGTTTGGAGTGGCCTCGGCAATGATTAAAGGGTTCGGGGTGGCCTCGACGGCAACACTCTTTTAACTTGGTAAAGGAGGGGGTATATCGACAACGACAACATACATACATGGAAAAAAATGTTATCGGGGAGGGGGTATATCTACCCCCCTCATGTCGAAGTTATCGGGG
>LT934116.1:51612925-51623888 GCA_900231445.1 Triticum turgidum subsp. durum | reverse complement strand
AGAGGAAGAAGAATAAAAAATAAGAGGAGAAGAAGAAAGGAATAGAGAGAGGAGAAATCGAAGAAAAAAAGAGGAGAAGAAGAAAGGAATAGAGGTGAAGAAGAAAAAAATAGACTAATTTTTTTTCTTCTCTTCTTCTCTTTTTTTTTTCTTTTTTCTCTTCTTATTTATTTCTCCTCTTCTTCCTCTCCTCTTATTCTCCTTTCTTCCTCTCCTTCTTCCTCTTCTTATTATTTTCATTTTTCTTCTCCTTCTTTTTCTTCTTCTTCCTTCTTCCTTCTTCCTAGGTAGATATATAAAAGTTTTCTAAAAATGTAACTTTTGCATATAAAAAACTTTTTCTTCTTCTTCCTTCTTCATTCTCTTCCTTCTTCCTAAATATATAAAACTTTTCTAAAAATGAAACTAACCCAAAATGCACTAAATCAGAGAACATACATAGATAAAACTTTTCTAAAAATCTAACTTTTGCATATATGAACATATATACACAGAGAACATACATAATATAAATAAAAAATTAGTACATATATGAAAAAAACATCATATGAAAAAAACATCATATGCACAAAAAAACATCATATGATCATATGAACAAAAAAACATCATATGAACATCATATGAACAAAAGAACATCAAAGAAAGGCCGCCGGACCGTAGCATGGGGCTGCGCAGGGCGGCGGCGCCGTCTGGGTGGCGCGGGGCGGCGACGGCGTCGGGGCGGCGACGGCGTCGGGGCGGTGCGGGGCGGTGACGGCGACAGCGTTGGGGCGGTAAGACGGCGCGGGGTGGCGCGCGGTGCCGCGCGGCGACGGCGTCGGGGCGGCGCGGGGTGGTGACGGCGCGGGGCGGCGACGGCGATGGCGTGGGGCAGCCTGGCGGCGCCGATGAGTTCGGCGTCGTCGGCGGGGCAAATGGTCGATGAAACTGAAATTTTTCACAGGTCCTGCTTATATACACGAAGCATTGGTCCCGATTCGTGGCACCAATCAGGACTAATGCCCCCCTTTAGTCCCGGTTGGTGCCATCAACCGGGACCAAAGGTCAATTTCCAGCAGCCCAAAGGGCGGGCAACAGAGGTCTTTGGTCCCGGTTGCTGGCACCAACCAGGACTAAAGGGTGGGGCATTGGTATCGGTTCGTGGCACCAACCGGGACCAATGCACCACTTTACTTTCGGTTGGTGCCACCAACCGGGACCAATGGGCCTTGCACAACGGCGTGGTGGTGGGAGTTTAGTCCCACCTCGCTAGCTAAGGGAGAGCCGCACCTATTTATAAGGTGTTGTGCGCCAACCCTCTCGAGCTCCTCTCTAAAGCAGGCTTTCGGGCCTAATCTGTCACTATGTGCCTGTGGGCCTACTGGGCCTACTGCGGGCCTGAATCCTGGCGCATTGTTGGGTTTCTAGTCGTATTCAGGTCGTGGTGGCCCTTTAGGTGGCACTTTTTTTATTTTTTTGTTTTCTTTTTTGTTTTGTTTATTTTATTTTGTTTCTACTTACAGCAAAATACTTACTAGTTTTCCAGTGATTCTTTTTGCTTTTATGTAATAAAAATTATAAACTTTCTGTTAGTGCCATTTGTTATCTAATTTGAATAGTTTAAATTTGAATTTTTGGAAATTTGTGTGAATCACTAGTTTTTGAATAGCTTTACTATTAAAATAGATTTTTGAGTGATTCTTTTTCCTGCTATTTAATATTATTGTGTTTTATCATTATATTCAAAAACATATTTGGTATTTTAGTTTCTAACAAAAAAATTCTTTATGATAATTCTTTTTGCAATTAAAGTTTCTAACGAAAAATTTCTTTATGACAATTCTTTTTTCTTTTAATGTTTTGAACAGAAAATACTTTGATAATTTTAGTTGCATAAATTTTATATAATTTTAGTTCAATAATACTAGAGATTTTATAAAAGTTTATTTTGTTTTTACTTATTTATTAGAGTTTATTTTGTTTCTACTTATTTATTTTCTTTTTTTTGCTTCTTTTATTTATTTTATGAAAATTCTTTCTTTTTTGCTTTATTTATTAAAGTTTTTTCTGTTTCTACTTATTTATTTTATTTTGTTTTTTGCTTTTGTCATTTATTTTATGAAAATTCCTTTTGCTTTTAATGTTTTGCACACAAAAGCCCTCTTCCTTGGCTGGTTCATTGGTCCCGGTTCGTGGCTTAACCCGGTACTAAAGACCACCCTTTGGTCTCGGCTTAGGCCACCAACCGGGACAAATGGTGGTGGGCCAGGAGCGAGGCCCATTGGTCCCGGTTCGTCCCACCAACCGGGACCAAAGGTGCCAGACGAACCGGGCCAATGGCCCCACAAGGCCCGGCAGGCCCCTGGCCTCACGAACCAGGACCAATGGCCCTATGGGTCCCGGTTCGTCACTAAACCGGGACTAATGGGCTAACCTGGCCCGAACGAAAGCCCTGTTTTCTACTAGTGCTGGTAATAGGGGGCATTACATGGTCACAACAGTAGAAGGCATGGTTGGTCGTTGTGTGAGCAGGAAAGTAATTCATGTCTAGCTTCTCGTGTACTATGCACACTAGCTGTGTTGTGTGACTTGTGCCTCTGTCATACAGCTTAAAGTCTAATTGAGCGGAATCTTAACTGTCATGTGCATTACACTTTCATGAGCACAACAGTACATGTGTAATAAAAATGTTCCTTGAACACTCGCCCAAATGTGTGTCGTTTGTAATCAGAAGGAGAACATCAGTGGATCCAGGTTTACTGAACAAAACCAGCCAACTAACAGGGTCAGACTTAAGAATTTCAGAGCTGTCACAAGATTCAGAGAAATAGACTTGCAAATTGGGAGAACTTAAAAGCACTTGTAGTTTCTAATTGATCCGTGTTGGTTACTCCCTACTCCTAAAATGTATATGAATTCGCTCTGTCCATTTCTCTGCCTTATTTGAGCTAGGAGCCTAGGAGCATTTTTGGAACATGCTGTAGATTTCAACTAGAATAAGTAGAAGCAGATGCATTACAAAGAGAATCTGAACATCAGTATGGAATACAATGAGTTGTTCTGCTGTAGAAAAAGAAGGTTTGCAATATCAAAACATTTTGAAGGTAAAATTAACTCAAGATAAGGGGATTCTGATTGTACTAATTTGGAAAGATACAACAGATATGCTTTTTTTTCCTTTCAGAACATTTCTGCTCATGATCGGGCTGGCTGTCTTTGTTGGGATTATCTCATTTCACCTGGGACCTGATAGATCTGAGGCTACAGGTGGAGCAGAGGATTTCACATTTCCAGCAATATAGAAATTTGCTTCATTTGTTGCAACAAAGTTATGATCTATATTGCTCTTAGCATCCATGCTACCTTCCAAGACTTTGACTACCTCTGACATTTTAGGCCTTCTTTGGAAGTCAATCTGCAAACACCACATGGCGAGCTTCATCATCTGAATTATGTCTTGCTCATGTGCTTGCATGTCGTTACTGCTCTTGTCAATCAAGTCTACCAAGTAACCGTTCTTCACCTTTTCTTCCAGTAGAGTAATAAGATGGATGCTCTCTTCAGACCGGGAAGTGTCGAGGTTCTTTCTTCCACTGATGATTTCCATGACCACAATGCCAAAGCTATAAACGTCAGCCTTCTCTGTGATTTGTGATGTCAACCATTCAGGAGCTAAGTATCCAGGTGTCCCTCTCATTCTAGTAACCACTTGGCTCATATCCCTATCAATGAGCTTACATAGGCCAAAATCAGAAATTTTGGCATTGAAGTTGTCATCTATGAGGATGTTTTGTGGCTTGACATCCAAATGAGCAATTCTCTTCACGCATTCCTCATGAAGATAAGAGAGACCCTTAGCTATGTTAGTGATTATCTTGCATCGTGTGCTTCAATCTAGAGGAGGAGCATCATTGTCAGGTCGACAATAGATCCACCTATCCAAGGATCCTTTGGGCATATACTCGTATACCAAGAGCCTGTGGGATTTCTCAGCACAGAAACCAAACAGCCTCACTAGATTGATATGATGAATGCTGCCTATTGTTTGAACCTCTGCCAAAAATTCTCTGTTTCCCTGACCAGCTCGATCCAAACATTTTACTGCAACCCTTTCCTCACCTAGCTGTCCCTTGAAAACAGACCCAAATCCTCCTTCCCCAAGCTTGCCTTTGAATTGCTCGGTCGCTACTTCTAACTGTTGAAACGTGAACCTCATTGGTGTTCCTTGTAGCTTACCAAACTCTGCCTCCTCTTCCTCCATCTCATGGCGTCGTCGTGTCCTTCTTTGATGTATGACGAAAAGGATGAATGCGACAATGAAAATGAAACTGACTATGGAAGCTGCAATTGCAATCGGAACAACTATGTCTACTTTTCTGGATGAGGGTCCTGTGCTTGATGGCCCAATAGCAGTTGAAGCAGGACTTGGAGCCGGTGAAGAGGGTAGATCGATTGGTGGGCAGAAGACTACCATGTAGTTGGTATATCTCGGACAACTGAATGCAGCTTGCGAGGGAGAATATTCAGAGAAACTTATTGCCTCCGGGCACATCTGCACAAAATAGGCCGAGTATTTATCGGGTAAACATCCGTCCCCAGAGCAGCAGTACAAATAGGACTGATTCGTGAACACTTCACATGCGCTGTTGCAGCCTCCGGGCACCTTGAGCTCGATCGGACACTGCGATGTGATGTTGGCAGCACAGCGCGGCCCCTTGCTGCACCCTGATCTTTTTTTCCACTCGACTGGCACTGGCAGGATCTCCATGGGTACATTGAAGCCGTAGAAGAGGGAAATATAGAAGAAAGTGTTGGCGTAAAGATGGAGGAGTTCGAAATTAGCAGTCGTGGTGGGCGGCTGACCATACCTCTTGCAAGCGAGCATGCCGTCGCAGTCGCCTGTCTGGCACGACCCGTTGCCTCCGCTATCAAATGAGCAGCCTGTTCGTGCCCAAACTGTTGTGCTGGTGGAAGAATCGGGCACCTTGAGGGTCCATGTCTTCCCTGGGTCCAGCGGCATGCCGCCGCCCACCGGTACAGCGGCCGGCCACACGGTGTAGGAACATTGATTGGTGATGTTCAACGTGATGGCGGTGACAACATGCAGAAGGGGGAGGAGCAGGGGGAGGAGCAGGTGGAGGAGAGTCACAAAGGTAACCGTAGCTGCCATTTGTTGAAGCTAAACCGGATAAATTAGTCTGCAACAGGACTTGTTTCAGAGGAAATGATAGAACTGAGAGGAACAAAGATCTGTTGTATCAGTGTGGCTATGCTCCTAAATATTTGTGGGCTGGAAATGTTCAACAGTCTGCGCTCAACTGCCGTCCCCAAACTATCAAGCCGGCTGTATAACATAGTCCTGGGCCTGGCAATTACTCAATTGATGTATGTTTTTTTTTTGTCGTGACAGTGAGATCGCCTGCAGGGCAGCAATGCAAAAAGAGACAAATAATACCATCTGGAGTGGAGATCAGTTTTGGGACCGGCGAGCTGAGCTGGTCTGTGGCAGCTGCAGAACTGGATGTCTTTTGACTTTGAGTGGCCAATCATGCCGTCAACTGTGGGAGTTTTCGGCCTCTCATTTCCAAAGCCATCAATCTTGATGATCTCAAGTTGTCATGCTAGTCGAGCTTTAAAGTGAAGAAGAAACTATTAAGGAATCGAGTTGAGGGTACCAAAAATAAGAAAAAGAGAAAATGTACACATCACCAGTCGATCTAAGCGTGAGGGTGCCATTTGTCCTATGAATTGCTTTCGTTGATCAAGTTATTAAACTGGATCGAAGTTGCAGTAGAATAAAAGAACTGATCCAGGGAGCTAGAGACAACGACATATAGCAATATAGTGGGACTTAGACAAGGCCGGCCTTGCTCCTCGGAGGCTGGGACCTGTTCAATTACTGGCTTCATTTCTTTTCAATTTCATGTGTATTAGTGGCTGGGGCGTGCTATTGGCACGCCTCCTCAGCGTTCATATGCATATTTATCTTACTTATGCACCTCCGCATGTCTAGATGATCTTTGATGGTACTTATGTACAACAAAAATGATTCGACAAATGTCTTCTTCAACAATTGACTCTCCAAGACAATCCTAGCAGAGGTAGATTTATAAAACTTGCAGTCGACTATTTAATATGTCTCTAACGTATCTATAATTTTTGATTATTTCATGTTATTATTATATTATCAATCTTGGATGTTTTATATGCATTAATATGTTGTTTTATATCTTTTTTGGGACTAACCAATTAACCTACTGCCCAATGTCAATTGCTATTTTTTCCTGGACCAGAAAACAAACACGAAGCTCCGGAAAGAGGCCAGAAGACCCACGAGGGGGCAACAAGCCCCGAGGGGCGGCCAACACCCCCTTGGCTTGTGGGCTCCCCGTGGCTCTCCTAACCCTAATCTCAGCTCTATAAATACCCAAATATTTGCCTTACGTCAAAGTGCACAAAAAAATACTTTTCCGCCGCCGTAAACTTCTGTTCTCCTGAGATCTTATCTTGGAGCCTTTTCCGGCACTCCACCAGAGGGGAATTCGATCACAGAGGGCTTCTACATCAACCTTGCTGGCCTTCTGATTATGTGTGAGTAGTTTACCACAAACCTTGGCAAAGGTAGGGGCGAGTTTCTTGCCTGCGGTAGCTGACAGCTTATTAGGAAGAGGATGATTTTATGTGTTGACCCCATATCTTTTCAGAAAAACAGCCTAAAACACTGTACAATTACTTGCGTCGTTGAGAAAAAATAAATCGGAAAACCAGCAGTGACCTCAATGATTTTTGTGGCTGGCTTGGCCACTCAGCATACTACAAGCGGTTTGGTTCAGGAAGGCGTCCACGTTCAGCTAGCCCGACAGCGACAGGAATCCTCCGGCGTGCTTCACCATAACCGAGCTGACAACCTCTTGACAGTAAAATGTGGGTATCAAATTCAGATTAGATGCTGGATGCTGCTAAATCAGTTACAGTTCAGAGATTACTAACTACTCCCTATAAGACGTTTTTTGACACTATGACAGAATGTACACATGTAATTACCATAAGATACATTACGTACAACCTCACAAATAGATGATATTGTAGTTAACATAGATGTAGATTATTTTCCTCTGAAAATTGTTGATCAGCAAGAGAGATGTGCCAACCACAACAGATTGTCAACTTTATGTATACATACAACAAAGATAACTTCCCTGAACAGGTTTCTTTTTCTTTTCGGTTTTTCCTTTTTCCTTTCTGTTTTATTTTTCTTTCTTCTTCTTTTGTTCTTTTTCATTTTTTTTCTTATTTTTATTTTTCGTTTTCAGTTTGCACACATCTTTCAAATCCGTGAACATTTTTTGAGTTCATTAACATTTTTCAGATAGATGACATTTTTTTAAATTGTGGACATCTTTTAACTACCTTAATATTTTTTTTACAAATTTGTGAGTATTTACCAAATTGATGAAAAAAAATCATAATTTCGTAATTTTTTAGTTTCTAAAAATTTTGTGAATTTTCTTTTCGAATTCATGAACATTTTTGTGTTCGTCCAATTCAAAAAATATTCATCTAATATAAAAAATGTTCATCTAAGTCTAATTTATTTCATCAGATTTAAAAAATATTCATCAAGATTCAAAATGTGTTCATCAAATGAAAAAAGGTTCACCAAATTCCAAATTTGTTCACCGACTTTCACAAAATGTTCTTTAAATTCAAATTTTGTCCAACCATTTGTCAAAGAAATTAAATACTAATTTTGTTCATCAAGTTCAAAAAATGTTCATCAAATTCAAAATTTGTTCATCAAATACAAAAATAGTTACTCGTTATTATGCTTATAATTTTTTTTCATCAAAATAAAAAGATGTTCTATAAAACGCAAATTATTTTCATTCTTTTGAAAGCATGAACATTTTTCGATTCAAGAAATGTTTTTGAATTCGGTGAACATTTTTTGAATCCTGAGCATTAATCATTTCCTAACATTTTTTTAAATCGTGAACAGTTTTTTAATTCACGAATACTTCACGATTTGTAACTTTTCTGAAATCCCGAATTACTTTTTTTTAAAAAAGGTTAAAATTGAAAAAAGTCAAAAAAGGGAAACCTAGGCTTTTTTTTCTTAGAATGCCAACCCTTTATTTGATCAAGGTGCTTCCCGCTTTCAGGCCCCGCACATGGGCAGGTCCACTCGGGTGCGCGGGGGAGCGGGATGCGCGCTCCCTGGTTCCCTGGCGCCTACAGGCCCAAATAGGTGAAATCACTAGTTGAGGAGTACTCCTTGCGGAGATTACTCCAACTTCTTCAGGTTGCGACAAGTGGCGCTCTGCATGTGAGCCACTTGTCGCAACCTGGGAGTTTTCCCTTTTTTTGTAGATTCATTTATTCAAAACGTTTTATCTCTTAAACTGTGCGTCCAAATCTCGAACCGCTTTCGTCGTTGGATTCCTCACGTCGAGATCTGCAAAACTAGAACCCATGTTGATAGGTTTTGACGAACTTTTTTTCATGAAAAAACCGGACGAAAAAACCGAACCAGGAACACGGTTTTTGTCCTTTCCGAAAAAGGCACGCACGTGCCTCTGACGAAATCACAACCGTGCCTCTCGCGGAAGCAAAACCGTGCCTCTCGCGAAAAAAAAACAGAAAACACATTTTTTCCCTTTTCAAAAAGGCACGCCCGTGCCTCTCGCGAAAAGTACAACCGTGCCTCTCGCGGAAGCAAAATCGTGCCTCTCCCGCAAGAAAAAAACAGAAAACATGTTTTTTTTCCTTTCCGAAAGAGGCACACCCGTGCCTCTCGCGAAAGCACAACCGTCCCTCTCGCAGAAGCAAAACCGTGCCTCTCACGAAAGAAAAAAAAACAGAAAACGCGTTTTTTTCCTTTCCGAAAGAGGCACACCCGTGCCTCTCGCGAAAGCACAACCGTGCCTCTCGCGGAAGCAAAACCGTGCCTCTCGCAAAAAAAAATAGAAAACACGTTTTTTCCCTTTCCAAAAGCTATCCACGAGTCCATATTCCAGAGCCCCCAGGCGACATACAATTTCATTAGCAGATTCATGGGAGATCTGAACATCATAAAAGGCAGGGAGATCATTCGGGCAGCTCACAGTGGAGGTGCAGTGCCGGCTCAGCGGGGGCCAAAGAGACCACCTGCGGGTTTCTTCAAGATACATGTTGACGCGGGAGTGATGACCAGAAGGGGAGGATCAGCAGCAGAAGTATGTAGAGATGAAGGGGGCAACTATATGGGCAGCTCCGCTTTAGTTCTGGAAGGAGTAGTGGATCCGTCCACTCTCGAGGCTATAGCATGCAGGGAAGCTTTGTCACTGGCAGATGACCTGGGCATTCAAAATTTCATTGTCGCATCGGACTGCAAGCAAGTCATATCGGACATCAACAGAAACTCGCACGGGTTGTATGGAGCAATCATCACAGAGATACAACTTAGATCATCTGTTTTTCATTGTAATTTTTTTTTGAGAGTCGTGCTGTTAACCATGAAGCACATAGCTTAGCCAAGTTTCCGCTCTCTAGAGGTCCGGGACGCCATGTTTGGCTTGGCGTGTCTCACGACCAGAGATGTATCCCACATCATGTGGACTTTCATGAATAAATTTGGCTTTACCCCTCAAAAAAAGGTGAATTACCATGTGATAGGACCTTCTGAATGCTGAATGACTGACGAGGAGTCATTACAGCTTCAGTATGGCTGCCTGTGGTCCAGTCATCGTCAGAAGTAATCAACCAGACATTAGGGAAATGCTTTCAAACAAAAACATATTCAGCTATTAGTCTTATTTAGCATTAGTCATGCGCAGCTGGAATGTTGTCCATTCTAACTTCTAATATGCAGGCAGTAGAAAACAGGGGAAATACCAAATGCATCTCCCCACATAATCTGCACTGATTGTGTGAGAAAAACCTGGGGAATATGTTCTGCAGAGAAGGGTGTGAGAAAGTAGTACAGTTATAAGTAGACATTTTTGAAAAAGAATCACATCAGCTTTAGTTTTTCCCTCTGCAAAACACGCCTTGCTACCTGTTATTATCTGGTACCCCCCACCTCGTAATCAAAATATAAGATGGCTTGACGGCAACTAGCTAAGTCTCTTTGTCAGCAGCATCAGTCAAGTAGATATACTAGTAGTTGGCATGTAATTACCGAAAAAGGGTTTTCCCCCGCTTTGTATTTCGAAGCAAACCACCATTGTACACAACGCAATGCTGGACGAGCAGCACATCAAGCCAAAAAAGAATAAGAAAAAGAAGAAGAAATTAATGCCAACAATGACAGCTCGACAAAGCGCTGAAGACCCGCGACCATTGCGCCCTCCGGAAACAAACCACCACAGCCCGAGGCTCCGATCTACCGCGAACTAAGCAGCAACTCCAAGAAGGGATGCGACGCCGACGACGCTGCTGCCCGGACAAGTCCTAGGGTTTCCCCAGTACGCGGAGGGAGGTAGGGAATATCTACTACCGACACCCTCCAAGAAGGGATAGTGGCACCCGCCGGTGTCACGGCATCGGAGTCGGACGAACCGGCAAGGATTTCTCCCGCACGCCAAACCCCACCGGCCAACCGGAGCCGACCAGCCAAACCACCGCCCAACACCATGCGCCATCACGGTTGCACCGCCACCAACGCCGTCTCACTGCGAGCACCACCACGAGGCCAAGAAGACCGGAGAGAAGATCCAAGCGACGGGAGCAGCAGCACCAAGGCCGAGGGAACCACCTCCACCGCCGTCGTGCGGGAGGCCCGCGCCTCCGGCACCGTCGCGGTAGCCGTCCGGACATGGCAGCGGGGCATACCAGGCCACCCCTGACCTGTCCAGGTCTGAAACGGGCCCGCTAAGCCCCGCCGGCCACGCTGTAGCAGGCTGGCGTCGGCGCCACCAGCACCCCGCCGTTCATCGCCGCTCCCCCGCCTCCTGGGAGTCACGCCACAGACCCGTCCCGCCGCCGGCCCGCCCAGGCCCAGATG
>LT934116.1:51597637-51612327 GCA_900231445.1 Triticum turgidum subsp. durum | reverse complement strand
GCCGCGGGCGCTAGCGACGGCGGCGGGGAGGAGAGGAGGGTCTGGAGGAAGAGGAGGGCGCCGCGCGGCCGGTCGCCCGCGGAGGCGACGCGGTTGCGAGAGGGAGGGGGGGGGGTGCGATTCTTCCGGTAGTACTCTTCTCTCGTTGGCATGTAATTACCCTCCTTGGGGTATTTTTTTTTTACTCTGCCACGACAATGCTCTGCTTTCAAGGCCTTAACTGTCTTGTTTGTGCTTGCAGTTCTTGATGCAGAGCAGGTTGAGGGGCGGCATCATTTGCCTGATATGAAATAATGTAACTATGCTGCTACCCAAGGCCTGGGAACATTTGTGTGAAAACATGTAGTAGCAAGATTCGAGTGTTCAGTCATTTGGATCAGCAAGATTGTAGGGCACACCACCATTGGTCAAACCGATGCAGATTTGATCTAGTTCTCGTCCATGCAAGTCACATTTTGACTCGGCTTTGAAGGTCAGCAAAATAAACATGCAGAATTTGCCTAGTATTGCTACTTTAATTTGTACTCCCTCTGTAAACTAATATAAGAGCGTTTAGATTACTAAAATAGTGATCTAAATACTCTTATATTAGTTTATGGAGGGAGTAGAAATTTTTACAGCAATTTTCTGGATTTCAATTAGTTCGGACCAGATAACGATGTCATTTAGTGCAGTAGTTATTTATGTCAGCCCCACACTTCAGTAATTTCTGTGTTCATGTCAAGGACAAAAAAAGAGAACCAGCAGATCAGGACCACATTAAATTGACAGCCATGACATGCTTTTTCAAACTACATCTGAGAGTAATACACAAAAATATACATATTGTCTAGGTGATACTCTGGGCTGAAACTCCCTCTCCTGGCTTTAGAGAAGAACTGACAAGCACAGCTGTGAACTGACACGCATGTGGGTGGCTATGCCTATATGTGTTTGCAGTTAATCAGCTCCTTAATCCCATTGACCCCACCCGCCTCCGCCATTGACCGCACAAGATTCGCCTCCCATCCCCTCTGTCAGCTCCTAGCTCTGTATTCTGCAGCTGTTCTAATATTCAGTTACTGTAGCGCACCAGTTCAGCGACAGTCAAGAAGATCCAACGGTCGAGATGGACGCGCTACGCATGGAGGATGGATACTGGGCGCCAGAAGATCGCTGTACTTCGTCAGCTACGTGGGCGCCCCTGTTTTTACCCCGTCCTTCTTACTTCGCTTTCCAGCTGTGATCAACTTCTTATAGCGCCTGCGTGCGCGAAGGAACTCATTCTTTCTTGTAAAGCAAAACCTTCGTTTGGATGTCTCCATTGGAGAGCTCCATATTGAATTGGTTTGAATTCCAAATCAGTGAAGAAACTGAAATGGGACGAATACAAATTCACATGTTTGGTTGTCCAGCGAATTGGCCCTTGAAATGCCTCTGAGATTTCAGTACAGAATCTTGTTTGGATGACAAACTTTGAAATTGCATAGCTACATTACCAGGCTATACCTTGTTCCACATCACTCAAAAATGAAATCTGACTATGAATGAATATATAGCAATGAAATAATTAAATATTCTAGAAATGCATCAGGAAACGCAAATGGTCATACAATGACAACAATATATTTTTACGATAACATAACACAAAATTTGAGACAATAACAAATAGCACGTACTCTCAAATATGGTCTCGTACATGACATAAATGACAACAATTTAAAAGATGGGTTCAAATGCTTGACATAAACAGTGTGTGGTAGTACATACGTAGTTCCAAGTTCAACAAGGTAGTACATACAAAGTCCAAGTTCAACATGACATAAAATAGATGGTTCGAAGTTCAACAACACATAAAAGCATCGATCTTCAAGGCAACATAAGCAGCCATGTCTTCCTCATGGTAATGGGCAGCTCCTTCAGAGCTTGAAATAGGCGATCATTGAGTACCAACTTCCCGTAACATCAAAGCATATCTTGCTCAGCTAAATCAGGTATCGACCTAAGTGAATCAAGTATTTCAGCGGGTGTGGTAACCTTTGGTAGTGGAATGGGCTCAGTTGTCTTGAAAGCATCAACTAAGTCCTTCATATCCCAAGCATGCAAAGAATAGCATCACCTGTTCGCTGCCTCTTTGGCGCTACTTCTAGAGAGACTTCAGTCGGTTCTTCTAATGGCTCTGCAGCAATCTCAGCACCTGTCTTCGCACCCTCGCCATTAGCATGATCTTTTGAATATACGATACATATGGGCTCCCAGTTCTTGATTACTTTGGTCTTGTAAGACTTTATCTCCTTGCATGCCTTGTTAGCCTACACAATAAACACAAACTAGTAAAGCTACTACCTTCTTATTCTACATATGCAAACTATATACATAATTTGTACTCATGATGCATGCATGGTTACCTCCATATATTTAGCCCAAACATCATCACTATCCATTGATAGCCTATTATTGGTCCAATCCGAGCCGAAACCACTTCGAGAAAGGATCTTGCTAACGACCTCATACTGATGATCCAAAGTCCTCATCCTTCCACTTATGTTATCCTTTGTGATATCCTTATTGCACTTCACTAGTAGAAAAAGGACCTTATGTGAGATACATTAGTCCCGGTTCAATTTTGGCCCGGTACTAATGATATCATTAATACCGCTTCGAACGGCTATAAGTGCCGCTTCGTGTTGAACCTTTAGTACCGGTACGTGCCACGAACCGGTACTAAAGGGGTGGTGGCAGGCTGGCGTCAGGCCGGGGCCCCACGAGCCCCTTTAGTCCCGGTTTGTGGCACAAACCGGTACTAAAGGGCCAACCTTTAAGAACACAAAAAGATATGACAGATATGGCTTCTACTGTATCACCGAGACGTTCACACATGTATCTCCCAGTGTGTTGTAGCACCCAATTAACGTATCATGTTTGTTAGTAGTTCTAACATGTTAGACTTAGCTGAACTTTATTGTACCTAATATTCTCTTTGGCACTTAATTCACATCACACTTTAAGTTCTGCTCGAAGGGTCATCTGAATAGATGACAATGGTAAAGCTCATGTGTGTCGAGTACCCCATGTCTAAATTTATTCAGAAGTGTTCACAATATTGCGGCCTCACATGATCTGGATAACTTGGAAATAGAAAAAAACATGGTTGCCGTCTCATATGCTTTTAGTTCATTTACTAATCATATTGAGAAAATAAATTTAATTTCTTTAGAATAAATTTAAGAACACAAAACAAAGTTGGTTGAGAAGACTTGGATGAATACACTACATTTCAAATATTATTAATAGCTTCAAGTATTTATGATTTTTGAAAAAAAATTAGCCCATGCAACAGCACGGGTTGATGACTAGTTAATAAGAATTATTGAGCGAAGAAAACACCAGAACGGGCCCACACCCTGGCTAGGAGGGTGGGGGCGCGCCCACCCCTACTGGGAGCGCCCCTGTCTCTTGGGCCCCCTGGTGGCCCTCCGGTGCCCATCTTCTTCTATATGAAGGCTTTTACCCTGGAAAAAAAAATCTGAGGCAAGATTACGAGACGAAACTCCGCCGCCATGAGGCGAAACCTTGGCGGAACCAATCTAGGGCTCAGGCAGAGCTGTTCTGCCGGGGAAACTTCCCTTCGGGAGGGGGAAATCATCACCATCGTCATCACCAATGATCCTCTCATCGGGAGGGGGTCAATCTCCATCAACATCTTCACCAACATCATCTCCTCTCCAAACCCTAGTTCATCTCTTGTATCCAATCTTGTATCAAAACCACAAATTGGTACCTGTGGGTTGCTAGTAGTGTTGACCACTCCTTGTAGTTGATGCTAATTGGTTTACTTGGTGGAAGATCATATGTTTAGATCCTTAATGCATATTATTACTCCTCTGGTTATGAACATGAATTGGCTTTGTGAGTAGTTACGTTTGTTCTTGAGGACATGGGTGAACCTTTAGTACCGGTTCGTGCCACGAACCGGCACTAAAGGGGTCTAACCTATAGTCTCGGTTGGAGACACAAACCGGGAATATAGGGCAATTTTCAAACTTGAAAAAATCATAACTAAATCATCCTAATTCAGAAAAATACATATAATATATCAAAATTTGCAGAACAAAAAGATTGATTCGCTGAAACGGTCAGGCTTTGAGGTAGCCACCTGACCTCGTGCGATGGTGATGCTCCTTCTTCGCAGCATTTATCTTGTTTGTCGCTGACATCTTCTTACTACACTCCGATGTCTTGTTGGCCACAAATGCATCCCATTGATCTCTGAGCTTCTCAAATCGGCCGACGAATTCTGGTGTCTTTTTTTTGTCGACAAACTTTGCTTTCAACTCATTCTTCCACCTCCTGAATAGATCTGCCATCTTCTTGAATGCAAAGGACTTGACCATTGGCTCCATAATTGGATTCTCTGGATTCTCCTCTTCTGGTAGGGTGAAGTTTACCTTCAGCGCTCTCCAAAGATCATCTTTCGGTCTATCTTCAACAAAAGAAATTTGAAGCTCTTCATCCTTAGGCTGATTCCATAGCTCGATGCTGATCGGGATCATGTCCCTAACAAGAATCCCACACTGAGCAGTAAATGCCTCCTTGGTCCGGAGAGGTTCAATCGGTTGGCCATCGCGCGCGATTGCTGTGATCGTGAAACTTTCATCCGAGCGCAACTTTTTCTTCGGGCCTCGTCTCTTTACCGACGTTGTGCTCGATTCGGAGGGCTATAAATAAGAAGAAAGATGAGAGTTAATATGTGTAGATACCAAAACAATGAATGCATCAATTAGCTAGTCAGCACAGGCTTAATTAATATATATACCTGGCCGGACTCTGTTCGGTCACCGGAGCCGTCATCAGGGCCTCCTTCTTGCACCGGCATTCGGTCACCGGAGCCATCATAATCATGTCCTTTCTCCTCCGTTGTTCGATAACCGTGGCCCGCTTCTTCACCCTCTCCTTCCAGACCATCGGTTTCGTTGAGATACGACATGACATCAGCTTCGGCTATGATTATGTCCCCCAACACCCATTCTGCTTCCTCGTCTCGGTCGTGCTCCATAGTTTCTGCAAATATTACAACATGGGAATTATTATACAAACATGACAGATGGATATATTACTGGCAAATGTAGACCTAGCTATAGCTATTCACAACAAGGAATTATATTAATTATTGGCCTCGGTGCTTCTCTAGGGTTTGGAGTGGCCTCGGCAACGCTTAAAGGGTTCGGGGTGGCCTCGACGGCAACACTCTTTTAACTTGGTAAAGGAGGGGGTATATCCACAACGACGACATACATACATGGAACAAAATGTTATCGGGGAGGGGGTATATCTACCCCCCTCATGTCGAAGTTATCGGGGAGGTGGTAACGACCTCCCCCCCCCTCATGTTGAATATATGTTGAATTCCCAAGAGAGTTAGGAACCGGAGGGGACTCCTCCCCCCTCATGTCTGATGAGTTTTTACTCCCTCTCTCCCATGAAACATTCATCGAACAAACTTAATACGAGTTTTAACAGAAAACATTCATCGAACAAAATTACAACAGAAAAAATTGACCAAGTTTTCATATATCATCATCTACTACAAAAAAATTGACATATTCTTTGCATATTCGACAATAATATCACCAAAAAGATTCTATGAAGTTAACATTAAAAATTCTAACTTTTGCATATTCCTAGAACCCTCAAACCCTCGACCCTCGGCCATAGAACCCTCGAACCCTCGACCCTAGAACCCTAGAACCCTCGAACCCTCGACCCCTCGACCATCAAACCCTCGAACCCTCGACGACCCTCGAATCCTCAAACCCCTCCCCCCACTCATGTCGAAGTTATCGGGGAGGGGTATATCACCCCCCCCCATGTCGAAGTTATCGGGGAGGTGGTATATCGACAAAGACATACCCGATAAAAAATAAGAAGAGGAAGAAGAATAAAAAACAAGAGGAGAAGAAGAAAGGAATAGAGAGAGGAGAAATCGAAGAAAAAAAGAGGAGAAGAAGAAAGGAATAGAGGTGAAGAAGAAAAAAATAGACTAATTTTTTTTATTCTCTTCTTCTCCTTTTTTTTCTTTTTTCTCTTCTTATTTATTTCTCCTCTTCTTCCTCTCCTCTTATTCTCCTTTCTTCCTCTCCTTCTTCCTCTTCTTATTATTTTCATTTTTCTTCTCCTTCTTTTTCTTCTTCTTCCTTCTTCCTTATTCCTAGCTAGATATATAAAAGTTTTCTAAAAATGTAACTTTTGCATATATAAAACTTTTTCTTCTTCTTCCTTCTTCATTCTCTTCCTTCTTCCTAAATATATAAAACTTTTCTAAAAATGAAACTAACCCAAAATGCACTAAATCAGAGAACATACATAGATAAAACTTTTCTAAAAATCTAACTTTTGCATATATGAACATATATACATAGAGAACATACATAAATATAAATAAAAAATTAGTACATATATGAAAAAAAACATCATATGCACAAAAAAACATCATATGATCATATGAACAAAAAACATTATATGATCATATGAACAAAAAAACATCATATGAACATCATATGAACAAAACAACATCAAAGAAAGGCCGCCGGACCGTAGCGTGGGGCGGTGCGGCGACGACATCGATCGGGGCAGGGGCGGCGTGGGGAGGTGACGGCGTCGGGGCTGCGAGGGGCGGCGGCGCCGTCTGGGTGGCGCTGGGAGGTGCGGGGCGGTGACGGCGACAGCGTTGGGGCGGTAAGACGGCGCGGGGTGGCGCGCGGTGCCTCGTGGCGACGGCGTCTGGGCGGCGTGGGGTGGTGACGGCGCGGGGCGGCAACATCGATGGCGTGGGGCAGCCTGGCGGCGCCGATGAGTTCGGTGTCGTCCGCGGGGCAAATGGTCGATGAAACTAAAAATTTTCACAAGTCCTGCTTATATACACGAAGCATTGGTCCCGGTTCGTGGCACCAATCAGGACCAATGCCCCCCTTTAGTCCCGGTTGGTGCCATCAACCGGGACCAAAGGTCAATTTCCAGCAGCCCAAAGGGCGGGCAATAGAGGTCTTTTGTCCCGGTTGCTGGCACCAACCAGGACTAAAGGGGGGGCATTGGTACTGGTTTATGGCACCAACCGGGACCAATGCACCACTTTAGTTTCGGTTGGTGCCACCAACCGGGACCAATGGGCCTTGCACAACGGCGTGGTGGTGGGAGTTTAGTCCCACCTCGCTAGCTAAGGGAGAGCCGCACCTATTTATAAGGTGTTGTGCGCCAACCCTCTCCAGCTCCTCTCTAAAGCAGGCTTTCGGGCCTAATCTGTCACTATGTGCGTGTGGGCCTACTGGGCCTACTGCGGGCCTGAATCCTGGCGCATTGTTTGGTTTCTAGTCGTATTCAGGTTGTGGTGGCCCTTTAGGTGGCCATTTAGGTCGTGGTGGCCCTGTCTCCTGGGCCCCCTGGTGGCCCTCCGGTGCCCATCTTCTTCTATATGAAGGCTTTTACCCTGGAAAAAAAATCTGAGGCAAGATAACGAGACGAAACTCCGCCGCCACGAGGCGGAACCTTGGCGGAACCAATCTAGGACTCAGACAGAGCTGTTCTACCGGGGAAACTTCCCTTCGGGAGGGGGAAATCATCACCATCGTCATCAACAACGATCCTCTCATCGGGAGGGGGTCAATCTCCATCAACATCTTCACCAACACCGTCTCCTCTCAAAACCCTAGTTCATCTCTTGTATCCAATCTTGTATCAAAACCACAAACCGGTACCTGTGGGTTGCTAGTAGTGTTGATTACTCCTTGTAGTTGATGCTAATTGGTTTACTTTGTGGAAGATCATATGTTTAGGTCCTTAATGCATATTATTACTCCTCTGGTTATGAACATGAATTGGCTTTGTGAGTAGTTACATTTGTTCCTGAGGACATGGGTGAAGTCTTGCTATTAGTACTGAAGGGCCAACCTTTAGTACCGGTTCGTGCCATGAACCGGCACTAAAGGGGTCTAACCTATAGTCCCGGTTGGAGACACAAACCGGGAATATAGGGCAATTTTCAAACTTGAAGAAATCATAACTAAATCATCCTAATTCAGAAAAATACATATAATATATCAAAATTTGCAGAACAAAAAGATTGATCAGCTGAAACGGTCAGGTTTTGAGGTAGCCACCTGACCCCGTGCGATGGTGATGCTCCTTCTTCGCAGCATTTATCTTGTTTGTCGCTGACATCTTCTTACTACACTCTGATGTCTTGTTGCCCACAAATGCATCCCATTGATCTCTGAGCTTCTCAAATCGGCCGACGAATTCTGGTGTCTTTTTTTTGTCGACAAACTTTTCATTCAGCTCATTCTTCCACCTCCTGAATAGATCTGCCATCTTCTTGAATGCAAAGGACTTGACCATTGGCTCCATAATTGGATTCTCCGGATTCTCCTCTTCTGGCAGGGTGAAGTTTACCTTTAGCGCTCTCCAAAGATCATCTTTCTGTCTATCTTCAACAAAAGAAACTCGAAGACCTTCATCCTTAGGCTGAGTCCATAGCTCGATGCTGATCGGGATCATGTCCCTAACAAGAATCCCGCACTGAGCAGTAAATGCCTCCTTGGTCCGGAGGGGTTCGATCGGTTGGCCATCGCGCGCGATTGCTGTGATCGTGAAACTTTCATCCGAGCGCAACTTTTTCTTCGGGCCTCGTTTCTTTACCGACGTTGTGCTCGATCCGGAGGGCTAGAAATAAGAAGAAAGATGAGAGTTAATATGTGTAGATACCAAAACAATGAATGCATCAATTAGCTAGTCAGCACAGGCTTAATTAATATATATACCTGGCCGGACTCTGTTTGGTCACCGGAGCCGTCATCAGGGCCTGCTTCTTGCACCGGCATTCGGTCACCGGAGCCATCATAATCATGTCCTTTCTCCTCCGTTGTTCGATAACCGTGGCCTGCTTCTTCACCCTCTCCTTCCAGACCATCGGTTTCAATGAGATACGACATGACATCACCTTCGGCTATGATTATGTCCCCCAACACCCATTCTGCTTCCTCGTCTCGGTCGTGCTCCATAGTTTCTACAAATATTACAACATGGCAATTATTATACAAACATGACAGATGGATATATTAGTGGCAAATGTAGACCTAGCTATAGCTATCCACAACAAGGAATTATACTAATTAATGGCCTCGACGCTTCTCTAGGGTTTGGAGTGGCCTCGGCAACGCTTAAAGGGTTTGGGGTGGCCTTGACGGCAACACTCTTTTAACTTGGTAAAGGAGGGGGTATATCGGCAACAACGACATACATACATGGAAAAAAATGTTATCGGGGAGGGGGTATATCTACCCCCCTCATGTCGAAGTTATCGGGGAGGGGGTAACGACCTCCCCTCCCCTCATGTTGAATATATGTTGAATTCCCGAGAGAGTTAGGAACCGGAGGGGACTCCTCCCCCCTCATCTCTGATGAGTTTTTACTCCCTCTCTCCCATGAAACATTCATTGAACAAACTTAATACGAGTTTTAACAGAAAACATTGATCGAACAAAATTACAACAGAAAAAATTGACCAAGTTTTCATATATCATCATCATCTACTACAAAAAAATTGGCATATTCTTTGCATATTCGACAATAATATCACCAAAATTATTCTACGAAGTTAACATTAAAAATTCTAACTTTTGCATATTCCTAGAACCCTCGAACCCTCGACCCTCGACCATAGAACCCTCGAACCCTCGACCCTAGAACCCTAGAACCCTCGAACCCACGACCCCTCGACCCTCAAACCCTCGAACCCTCGACGACCCTCGAACCCTCAACCCCTCCCCCCTCTCATGTCGAAGTTATCGGGGAGGGGTATATCACCCCCCCTGTCGAAGTTATCGGGGAGGTGGTATATCGACAAAGACATACCCGATAAAAAATAAGAAGAGGAAGAAGAATAAAAAACAAGAGGAGAAGAAGAAAGGAATAGAGAGAGGAGAAATCGAAGAAAAAAAGAGGAGAAGAACAAAGGAATAGAGGTGAAGAAGAAAAAATAGACTATTTTTTTTCTTCTCTTCTTCTCCTTTTTTTTCTTTTTTCTCTTCTTATTTATTTCTCCTCTTATTCCTCTCCTCTTATTCTCCTTTCTTCCTCTCCTTCTTCCTCTTCTTATTATTTTCATTTTTCTTCTCCTTCTTTTTATTCTTCTTCCTTCTTCCTTCTTCCTAGCTAGATATATAAAAGTTTTCTAAAAATGTAACTTTTGCATATATAAAACTTTTTCTTCTTCTTCCTTCTTCATTCTCTTCCTTCTTCCTAAATATATAAAACTTTTCTAAAAATGAAACTAACCCAAAATGCACTAAATCAGAGAACATACATAGATAAAACTTTTCTAAAAATCTAACTTTTGCATATATGAACATATATACACAACGAACATACATACATATAAATAAAAAATTAGTACATATATGAAAAAGCATCATATGAAAAAAACATCATATGCACAAAAAAACATCATATGAACAAAACAACATCAAAGAAAGGCCACCGGACCGTAGCGTGGGGCGGTGCGGCGACGACGTCGATCGGGGCAGCGGCGGCGTGGGGAGGTGACGGCGTCGGGGCTGCGAGGGGCGGTGGCGCCATCTGGGTGGCGCGGGGCGGCGACGGCGTCGGGGCGGTGCGGGGCGGTGACGGCGACAGCGTTGGGGCGGTAAGACGGTGCGGGGTGGGGCGCGGTGCCGTGCAGCGACGGCGTCGGGGCGGCGCGGGGTGGTGACGGCGCGGGGCGGCAACGACGATGGCGTGGGGCAGCCTGGCGGCGCCGATGAGTTCGGCGTCGTCGGCGGGGCAAATGGTCGATGAAACTGAAAATTTTCACAAGTCCTGCTTATATACACGAAGCATTGGTCCCGGTTCGTGGCACCAATCAGGACCAATGCCCACCTTTAGTCCCGGTTGGTTCCATCAACCGGGACCAAATGTCAATTTCCAGCAGCCCAAAGGGCGGGCAACAGAGGTCTTTGGTCCCGGTTGCTGGCACCAACCAGGACTAAAGGGGGGCATTGGTACCGGTTCATGGCACCAACCGGGACCAATGCACCACTTTAGTTTCGGTTGGTGCCACCAACCGGGACCAATGGGCCTTGCACAACGGCGTGGTGGTGGGAGTTTAGTCCCACCTCGCTAGCTAAGGGAGAGCCGCACCTATTTATAAGGTGTTGTGCGCCAACCCTCTCGAGCTCCTCTCTAAAGCAGGCTTTAGGGCCTAATCTGTCACTATGTGCGTGTGGGCCTACTGGGCCTACTGCGGGCCTGAATCCTGGCGCATTGTTGGGTTTCTAGTCATATTCAGGTCGTGGTGGCCCTTTAGGTGGCACTTTTTTTATTTTTTTGTTTTCTTTTTTGCTTTGTTTATTTTATTTTCTTTCTACTTACAACAAAATACTTACTAGTTTTACAGTGATTCTTTTTGCTTTTATGTAATAAAAATTATAAACTTTCTGTTAGTGCCATTTGTTTTCTAATTTGAATAGTTTAAATTTGATTTTTTGGAAATTTGTGTGAATCACTAGTTTTTGAATAGCTTTACTATTAAAATAGATTTTGAGTGATTCTTTTTCCTGCTATTTAATATTACTGTGTTTTATCATTATATTAAAAAACAGATTTTGTTATTTTAGTTTCTAACAAAAAATTCTTTATGATAATTCTTTTTGCAATTAAAGTTTCTAACAAAAAATTTCTTTATGACAATTCTTTTTTCTTTTAATGTTTTGAACAGAAAATACTTTGATAATTTTAGTTGCATAAATTTTATATAATTTTAGTTCAATAATAATAGAAATTTATAAAAGTTTATTTTGTTTCTACTTATTTATTTTCTTTTTTTGGCTTCTTTTATCTATTTTATGAAAATTCTAACTTTTTTCCATTATTTATTAAAGTTTTTTCTGTTTGTACTTATTTATTTTGTTTTGTTTCTACTTATTTATTTTCTTTTTGTTTTTTGCTTTTGTTATTTATTTTATGAAAATTCCTTTTGCTTTTAATGTTTTGCACACAAAAGCCCTCTTCCTTGGCTGGTTCATTGGTCCGGATTCGTGGCTTAACCCGGTACTAAAGACCACCCTTTGGTCTCGGCTTAGGCCACCAACCGGGACCAATGGTGGTGGGCCAGGAGCGAGGCACATTGGTCCCGGTTCGTCCCACCAACCGGGACCAAAGGTGCCACACAAACCGGGACCAATGGCCCCACAAGGCCCGGCAGGCCCCTGGCCTCACGAACCGGGACCAATGGGCCTATGGGTCCCGGTTCGTCACTAAACCGGGACTAATGGGCTAACCTGGCCCGAACGAAAGCCCTGTTTTCTACTAGTGCTGGTAATAGGGGGCATTACATGGTCACAGCAGTAGAAGGCATGGTTGGTCGTTCTGTGAGCAGGAAAGTAATTCATGTCTAGCTTCTCGTGTACTATGCACGCTAGCTGTGTTGTGTGACTTGTGCCTCTGTCATACAGCTTAAAGTCTAATTGAGCTGAATCTTAATTGTCATGTGCATTACACTTTCATGAGAACAACAGTACATGTGTAATAAAAATGTTCCTTGAACACTCGCCCAAATGTGTGTCGTTTGTAATCAGAAGGAGAACATCAGTGGATCAAGGTTTACTGAACAAAACTAGCCAACTAACAGGGTCAGACTTAAGAATTTTAGAGCTGTCACAAGATTCAGAGAAATAGACTTGCAAATTCGGAGAACTTAAAAGCACTTGTAGTTTCTAATTGATCCGTGTTGGTTCCCTACTCCTAAAATGTATATGAATTCGCTCTGTCCATTTCTCTGCCTTATTTGAGCTAGGAGCCTAGGAGCATTTTGGAACATGCTGTAGATTTCAACTAGAATAAGTAGAAGGAGATGCATTACAAAGAGAATCTGAACATCAGTATGGAATACAATGAGTTGTTCTGCTGTAGAACAAGAAGGTTTGCAATATCGAAACATTTTGAAGGTAAAATTAACTCAAGATAAGGGGATTCTGATTGTACTAATTTGGAAAGATACAATAGATATGTTTTTTTCCGTTTAGAACATTTCTGCTCATGATCAGGCTGGCTATCTTTGTTGGGATTATCTCATTTCACCTGGGGCCTGATAGATCTGAGGCTACAGGTGCAGCAGAGGATTTCACATTTCTCAAATCGGCCGATGAATTCTGGTGTCTTTTTTTTGTCGACAAACTTTTCTTTCAGCTCATTCTTCCACCTCCTGAATAGATCTGCCATCTTGTTGAATGCAAAGGACTTGACCATTGGCTCGATAATTGGATTCTCCGGATTCTCCTCTTCTGGTAGGATGAAGTTTACCTTCAGCGCTCTCCAAAGATCATCTTTCTGTCTATCTTCAACAAAAGAAACTTGAAGCTCTTCATCCTTAGGCTGATTCCATAGCTCGATGCTGATCGGGATCATGTCCCTAACAAGAATCCCGCACTGAGCAGTAAATGCCTCCTTGGTCCGGAGGGGTTCAATCGGTTGGCCATCGCACGCGATTGCTGTGATCGTGAAACTTTCATCCGAGCGCAACTTTTTCTTCGGGCCTCGTCTCTTTACCGACGTTGTGCCCGATCTGGAGGGCTAGAAATAAGAAGAAAGATGAGAGTTAATATGTGTAGATACCAAAACAATGAATGCATCAATTAGCTAGTCAGCACAGGCTTAATTAATAAATATACCTGGCCGGACTCTGTTCGGTCACCGGAGCCGTCATCAGGGCCTCCTTCTTGCACTGGCATTCGGTCACCAGAGCCATCATAATCATGTCCTTTCTCCTCCGTTGTTCGATAACCATGGCCTGCTTCTTCCCTCTCCTTCCAGACCATCGGTTTCGTTGAGATACGACATGACATCAGCTTCGGCTATGCTTATGTCCCCCAACACCCGTTCTGCTTCCTCGTCTCGCTCGTGCTCCATAGTTTCTGCAAATATTACAACATGGCAATTATTATACAAACATGACAGATGGATATATTAGTGGCAAATGTAGACCTAGCTATAGCTATTCACAACAAGGAATTATATTAATTAATGGCCTCGACGCTTCTCTAGGGTTTGGAGTGGCCTCAGCAACGCTTAAAGGGTTCGGGGTGGCCTCGATGGCAACACTCTTTTAACTTGGTAAAGGAGGGGGTATATCGACAACGACGACATACATACATGGAAAAAAATGTTATCGGGGAGGGGGTATATCTACCCCCCTCATGTCGAAAGTTATCGGGGAGGGGGTAACGACCTCCCCCCCCCCTCATGTTGAATATATGTTGAATTCCCGAGAGAGTTAGGAACCGGAGGGGACTCCTCCCCCCTCATGTCTGATGAGTTTTTACTCCCTCTCTCCCATGAAACATTCATCGAACAAACTTAATATGAGTTTTAACAGAAAACATTCATCGAACAAAATTACAACAGAAAAAATTGACCAAGTTTTCATATATCATCATCATCTACTACAAAAAAATTGACATATTCTTTGCATATTCGACAATAATATCACCAAAAAGATTCTACGAAGTTAACATTAAAAATTCTAACTTTTGCATATTCCTAGAACCCTCGAACCCTCGACCCTCGGCCATAGAACCCTCGGACCCTCGACCCTAGAACCCTAGAACCCTCGAACCCTCGACCCTCAAACCCTCGAACCCTCGACGACCCTCGAACCCTCAACC
>LT934116.1:51556322-51597536 GCA_900231445.1 Triticum turgidum subsp. durum | reverse complement strand
ATCGGGAAGGTGGTATATCAACAAAGACATACCCGATAAAAATAAGAAGAGGAAGAAGAATAAAAAACAAGAGGAGGAGAAGAAAGGAATAGAGAGAGGAGAAATCGAAGAAAAAAAGAGGTGAAGAATAAAGGAATAGAGGTGAAGAAGAGAAAAATAGACTGATTTTTTTCTTCTCTTCTTCTCCTTTTTTCTTTTTTCTCTTCTTATTTATTTCTCCTCTTCTTCCTCTCCTCTTATTCTCCTTTCTTCTTCTCCTTCTTCCTCTTCTTATTATTTTCATTTTTTTTCTCCTTCTTCCTTCTTCCTTCTTCCTAGCTAGATATATATAAGTATTCTAAAAATGTAACTTTTGCATATATAAAACTTTTTCTTCTTCTTCCTTCTTCATTCTCTTCCTTCTTCCTAAATATATAAAACTTTTCTAAAAATGAAACTAACCCAAAATGCACTAAATCAGAGAACATACATAGATAAAACTTTTCTAAAAACCTAACTTTTGCATATATGAACATATATACACAGAGAACATACATACATATAAATAAAAAATTAGTACATATATGAAAAAACATCATATGAAAAAAACATCATATGCACAAAAAAACATCATATGATCATATGAACAAAACAACATCATATGAACAAAACAACATCAAAGAAAGGCCGCCGAACCGTAGCGTGGGGTGGTGCGGCAACGACGTCGATCGGGGCAGGGGCGGCGTGGGGAGGTGACGGCGTCGGGGCTGCAAGGGGCGGCGGCGCTGTCTGGGTGGCGCGGGGTGGCGACGGCGTCGGGGCGGTGCGGGGCGGTGACGGCGACAGCGTTGGGGCGGTAAGACGGTGCGGGGTGGCGCGCGGTGCCGCGCGGCGACGGCGTCGGGGCGGCACGGGGTGGTGACGGCGCGGGGCGGCAACGGCGATGGCATGGGGCAGCCTGGCGGCGCCGATGAGTTCGGCGTCGTCGGCGGGGCAAATGGTCGATGAAACTGAAAATTTTCACAAGTCCTGCTTATATACACGAAGCATTGGTCCCGGTTCGTGGCACCAATCAGGACCAATGCCCCCCTTTAGTCCCGGTTGGTGCCATCAACCGGGACCAAAGGTCAATTTCCAGCAGACCAAAGGGCGGGCAACAGAGGTCTTTGGTCCCGGTTGCTGGCACCAACCAGGACTAAAGGGGGGGCATTGGTACCGGTTCGTGGCACCAACCGGGACCAATGCACCACTTTAGTTTCGGTTGGTGCCACCAACCGGGACCAATGGGCCTTGCACAACAGCGTGGTGGTGGGAGTTTAGTCCCACCTCGCTAGCTAAGGGAGAGCCGCACCTATTTATAAGGTGTTGCGCGCCAACCCTCTCGAGCTCCTCTCTAAAGCATCCTTTCAGGCCTAATCTGTCACTATGTGCGTGTGGGCCTACTGGGCCTACTGCGGGCCTGAATCCTTGCACATTGTTGGGTTTCTAGTTGTATTCAGGTCATGGTGGCCCTTTAGGTGGCCCTTTAGGTCGTGGTGGCCCTGTCTCCTGGGCCCCCTGGTGGCCCTCCGGTGTCCATCTTCTTCTATATGAAGGTTTTACCCTGGAAAAAAAAATCTATGGCAAGATTACGAGACGAAACTCCGCCGCCATGAGGCGGAACCTTGGCGAAACCAATCTAGGGCTCAGGCAGAGCTGTTCTGCCAGGGAAACTTCCCTTCGGGAGGGGGAAATCATCACCATCGTCATCACCAACGATCCTCTCATCGGGAAGGGGTCAATCTCCATCAACATCTTCACCAACACCATCTCCTCTCAAAACCCTAGTTCATCTCTTGTATCCAATCTTGTATGAAAACCACAAATTGGTACCTGTGGGTTGCTAGTAGTGTTGATTACTCCTTGTAGTTGATGCTAATTGGTTTACTTGGTGGAAGATCATCTGTTTAGATCCTTAATGCATATTATTACTCCTCTAGTTATGAACATGAATTGGCTTTGTGAGTAGTTACGTTTGTTCCTGAGGACATGGGTGAAGTCTTGCTATTAGTACTAAAGGGCCAACCTTTAGTACCGGTTCGTGCCACGAACCGGCACTAAAGGGGTCTAACCTATAGTCCCGATTGGAGACACAAACCGGGAATATAGGGCAATTTTCAAACTTGAAAAAATCATAACTAAATCATCCTAATTCAGAAAAATACATATAATATATCAAAATTTGCAGAACAAAAAGATTGATCAGCTGAAACGGTCAGGCTTTGAGGTAGCCACCTGACCCCGTGCGATGGTGATGCTCCTTCTTCGCAGCATTTATCTTGTTTGTCGCTAACATCTTCTTACTACACTCCGATGTCTTGTTGGCCACAAATGCATCCCATTGATCTCTGAGCTTCTCAAATCGGCCGACGAATTCTGGTGTCTTTTTTTTGTCGACAAACTTTGCTTTCAGCTCATTCTTCCACCTCCTGAATAGATCTGCCATCTTCTTGAATGCAAAGGACTTGACCATTGGCTCCATAATTGGATTCTCCGGATTCTCCTCTTCTGGTAGGGTGAAGTTTACCTTCAGTGCTCTCCAAAGAACATCTTTCTGTCTATCTTCAACAAGAGAAACTTGAAGCTCTTCATCGTTAGGCTGATTCCATAGCTCGATGCTGATCGGGATCATGTCCCAAACAAGAATCCCGCACTGAGCAGTAAATGCCTCCTTGGTCCGGAGGGGTTCAATTGGTTGGCCATCGCGCGCGATTGCTGTGATCGTGAAACTTTCATCCGAGCGCAACTTTTTCTTCGGGCCTCGTCTCTTTACTGATGTTGTGCTCGATCCGGAGGGCTAGAAATAAGAAGAAAGATGAGAGTTAATATGTGTAAATACCAAAACAATGAATGCATCAATTAGCTAGTCAGCACAGGCTTAATTAATATATATACCTGGCCGGACTCTGTTCGGTCACCGGAGCCGTCATCAGGGCCTCCTTCTTGCACCGGCATTCGGTCGTCGGAGCCATCATAATCATGTCCTTTCTCCTCCGTTGTTCAATAACCATGGCCTGCTTCTTCACCCTCTCCTTCCAGACCATCGGTTTCATTGAGATACGACATGACATCAGTTTCGGCTATGATTATGTCCCCCAACACCCGTTCTGCTTCCTCGTCTCGGTCGTGCTCCATAGTTGCTGCAAATATTACAACATGGCAATTATTATACAAACATGATAGATGGATATATTAGTTGGAAATGTAGACCTAGATATAGCTATTCACAACAAGGAATTATATTAATTAATGGCCTCGACGCTTCTCTAGGGTTTGGAGTGGCCTCGACAACGCTTAAAGGGTTCGGGGTGGCCTCGACGGCAACACTCTTTTAACTTGGTAAAGGAGGGGGTATATCGACAACGACGACATACATACATGGAAAAAATGTTATTGGGGAGGGGGTATATCTACCCCCTCATGTCGAAGTTATCGGGGAGGGGGTAACGACCTCCCCCCCTCATGTTGAATATATGTCGAATTCCCGAGAGAGTTAGGAACCGGAGGGGACTCCTCCCCCCTCAAGTCTGATGAGTTTTTACTCCCTCTCTCCCATGAAACATTCACCGAACAAACTTAATACGAGTTTTAATAGAAAACATTCATCGAACAAAATTACAACAGAAAATATTGACCAAGTTTTCATATATCATCATCATCTACTACAAAACAATTGACATATTCTTTGCATATTCGACAATAATATCACCAAAAAGATTCTAACTTTTGCATATTCCTAGAACCCTCGAACCCTCGACCCTCGGCCATAGAACCCTCAAACCCTCGACCCTAGAACCCTAGAACCCTCGAACCCTCGGCCCCTCGACCCTCAAACCCTCGAACCCTCGACGACCCTCGAACCCTCAACCCCTCCCCTCTCTCATGTCGAAGTTATCGGGGAGGGGTATATCAACCCCCCCCCCCCATGTCGAAGTTATCGGGGAGGTGGTATATCGACAAAGACATACCCGATAAAAGATAAGAAGAGGAAGAACAATAAAAAACAAGAGGAGAAGAAGAAAGGAATAGAGAGAGGAGAAATCAAAGAAAAAAAGAGGAGAAGAAGAAAGGAATAGAGGTGAAGAAGAAAAAAATAGACTAATTTTTTTCTTCTCTTCTTCTCCTTTTTTTTTCTTTTTTCTCTTCTTATTTATTTCTTCTCTTCTTCCTCTCCTCTTATTCTCCTTTATTACTCTCCTTCTTCCTCTTCTTATTATTTTCATTTTTCTTCTCCTTATTTTTCTTCTTCTTCCTTCTTCCTTCTTCCTAGCTAGATCTATAAAAGTTTTCTAAAAATGTAACTTTTGCATACATAAAACTTTTTCTTCTTCTTCCTTATTCATTCTCTTCCTTCTTCCTAAATATATAAGACTTTTCTAAAAATGAAACTAACCCAAAATGCACTAAATCAGAGAACATACATAGATAAAACTTTTCTAAAAATCTAACTTTTGCATATATGAACATATATACACAGAGAACATACATACATATAAATAAAAAATTAGTACATATATGAAAAAACATCATATGAAAAAACATCATATGCACCAAAAAACATCATATGATCATATGAACAAAAAAACATCATATGAACATCATATGAACAAAACAATATCAAAGAAAGGCCGCCGGACCGTAGCGTGGGGCGGTGCAGCGACAACGTCGATCGGGGCAGGGGTGGCGTGGGGAGGTGACGGCGTCGGGGCTGCGAGGGGCGGCGACGCCGTCTGGGTGGCGCGGGGCGGCGACGGCGTCGGGGCAGTGCGGGGCGGTGACAGCGAAATCGTTGGGGCGGTAAGACGGCGCGAGGTGGCGTGCGGTGCCGCACGGCGAGGGCGTTGGGGCGGCGCGGGGTGGTGACGGCATGGGGCGGCGACGGCGATGGCGTGGGGCAGCCTGGCGGCGCCGATGAGTTCGGCGTCGTCGGCGGGGCAAATGGTCGATGAAACTGAAAATTTTCACAAGTCCTGCTTATATACACGAAGCATTGGTCCCGGTTCGTGGAACCAATCAGGACCAATGCCCCCCCTTTAGTCCCGGTTGGTGCCATCAACCGGGACCAAAGGTCAATTTCCAGCAGCCCAAAGGGCGGGCAACAGAGGTCTTTGGTCCCGGTTGCTGGCACCAACCAGGACTAAAGGGGGGCATTGGTACCGGTTCGTGTCACCAACCGGGACCAGTGCACCACTTTAGTTTCGGCTGGTGCCACCAACCGGGACCAATGGGCCTTGCACAACGGCGTGGTGGTGGGAGTTTAGTCCCACCTCGCTAGCTAAGGGAGAGCCGCACCTATTTATAAGGTGTTGTGCGCCAACCCTCTCGAGCTCCTCTCTAAAGCAGGCTTTCGGGCCTAATCTGTCACTATGTGCGTGTGGGCCTACTGTGCCTACTGCGAGCCTGAATCCTGGCGCATTGTTGGGTTTCTAGTCGTATTCAGGTCGTGGTGGCCCTTTAGGTGGCACTTTTTTTATTTTTTTGTTTTCTTTTTTGCTTTGTTTATTTTATTTTCTTTCTACGTACAACAAAATACTTACTAGTTTTCCAGTCATTATTTTTGCTTTTATGTAATAAAAATTATAAACTTTCTGTTAGTGCCATTTGTTTTCTAATTTGAATAGTTTAAATTTGATTTTTTTGGAAATTTGTGTGAATCACTAGTTTTTGAATAGCTTTACTATTAAAATAGATTTTTGAGTGATTCTTTTTCCTGCTATTTAATATTACTATGTTTTATCATTATATTAAGAAACAGATTTTGTTATTTTAGTTTCTAACAAAAAATTCTTTATGATAATTCTTTTTGCAATTAAAGTTTCTAACAAAAAATTTCTTTATGACAATTCTTTTTTCTTTTAATGTTTTGAACAGAAAATACTTTGATAATTTTAGTTGCATAAATTTTATATAATTTTAGTTCAATAATACTAGAGATTTTATAAAAGTTTATTTTGTTTTCACTTATTTATTAGAGTTTATTTTGTTTCTACTTATTTATTTTCTTTTTTTTTGCTTCTTTTATTTATTTTATTAAAATTCTTTCTTTTTTCCTTTATTTATTAAAGTTTTTTCTGTTTCTACTTATTTATTTTGTTTTGTTTCTACTTATTTATTTTCTTTTTCTTTTTTGCTTTTGTTATTTATTTTATGAAAATTCCTTTTGCTTTTAATGTTTTGCACACAAAAGCCCTCTTCCTTGGCTGGTTCATTGGTCCGGATTCGTGGCTTAACCCGGTACTAAAGACCACCCTTTGGTCTCGGCTTAGGCCACCAACCGGGACCAATGGTGGTGGGCCAGGAGCAAGGCATATTGTCCCGGTTCGTCCCACCAACCGGGACCAAAGGTGCCAGACGAACCGGGACCAAAGGCCCCACAAGGCCCGGCAGGCCCCTGGCCTCACGAACCGGGACCAATGGGCCTATGGGTCCCGGTTCGTCAGTAAACCGGGACTAATGGGCTAACCTGGCCCGAACGAAAGCCCTATTTTCTACTAGTGCTGGTAATAGGGGGCATTACATGGTCACAACAGTAGAAGGCATGGTTGGTCGTTGTGTGAGCACGAAAGTAATTCATGTCTGGCTTCTCGTGTACTATGCAGGCTAGCTGTGTTGTGTGACTTGTGCCTCTGTCATACAGCTTAAAGTCTAATTGAGCTGAATCTTAACTGTCATGTGCATTACACTTTCATGAGCACAACAGTACATGTGTAATAAAAATGTTCCTTGAACACTCGCCCAAATGTGTGTCGTTTGTAATCAGAAGGAGAACATCAGTGGATCCAGGTTTACTGAACAAAACCAGCCAACTAACAGGGTCAGACTTAAGAATTTTAGAGCTGTCACAAGATTCAGAGAAATAGACTTGCAAATTGGGAGAACTT
This sequence comes from Triticum turgidum subsp. durum, assembly GCA_900231445.1. Classification (NCBI taxonomy): domain Eukaryota; kingdom Viridiplantae; phylum Streptophyta; class Magnoliopsida; order Poales; family Poaceae; genus Triticum; species Triticum turgidum. Next base: position 51,590,637 of record LT934116.1, on the reverse strand, counting down.
AAAAGCACTCGTAGTTTCTAATTGATCCGTGTTGGTTCCCTACTCCTAAAATGTATATGAATTCGCTCTGTCCATTTCTCTGCCTTATTTGAGCTAGGAGCCTAGGAGCATTTTGGAACATGCTGTAGATTTCAACTAGAATAAGTAGAAGCAGATGCATTACAAAGAGAATCTGAACATCAGTATGGAATACAATGAGTTGTTCTGCTGTAGAACAAGAAGGTTTGCAATATCGAAACATTTTGAAGGTAAAATTAACTCAAGATAAGGGGATTCTGATTGTACTAATTTGGAAAGATACAACAGATATGTTTTTTTCCTTTCAGAACATTTCTGCTCATGATCGGGCTGGCTGTCTTTGTTGGGATTATCTCATTTCACCTGGGACCTGATAGATCTGAGGCTATAGGTGGAGCAGAGGATTTCACATTTCTCAAATAGGCCGACGAATTCTGGTGTCTTTTTTTGTCGACAAACTTTGCTTTCAGCTCATTCTTCCACCTCCTGAATAGATCTGCCATCTTCTTGAATGCAAAGGACTTGACCATTGGCTCCTTAATTGGATTCTCCGGATTCTCCTCTTCTGGTAGGGTGAAGTTTACCTTCAGCGCTCTCCAAAGATCATCTTTCTGTCTATCTTCAACAAAAGAAACTTGAAGCTCTTCATCCTTAGGCTGATTCCATAGCTCGATGCTGATCGGGATCATGTCCCTAACAAGAATCCCGCACTGAGCAGTAAATGCCTCCTTGGTCCGGAGGGGTTCAATTGGTTGGCCATCGCGCGTGATTGCTGTCATCGTGAAACTTTCATCCGAGCGCAACTTTTTCTTTGGGCCTCGTCTCTTTACCGACGTTGTGCTCGATCCGGAGGGCTAGAAATAAGAAGAAAGATGAGAGTTAATATGTGTAGATACCAAAACAATGAATGCATCAATTAGCTAGCCAGCATAGGCTTAATTAATATATATACCTGGCTGGACTCTGTTTGGTCACCGGAGCCGTCATCAGGGCCTCCTTCTTGCACCGGCATTCTGTCACCAGAGCCATCATAGTCATGTCCTTTCTCCTCCGTTGTTTGATAACCGTGGCCTGCTTCTTCACCCTCTCCTTCCAGACCATCGGTTTCGTTGAGATACGACATGACATCAGCTTCGGCTATGATTATGTCCCCCAACACCCGTTCTGCTTCCTCGTCTCGGTCGTGCTCCATAGTTTCCGCAAATATTACAACATGGAAATTATTATACAAACATGACAGATGGATATATTAGTGGCAAATGTAGACCTAGTGGTGGCCCTGTCTCCTGGGCCCCCTGGTGGCCCTCCGGTACCCATCTTCTTCTATATGAAGGCTTTTACCCTGGAAAAAAAAATCTGAGGCAAGATTACGAGACGAAACTCCGCCACCACGAGGCGGAACCTTGGCGGAACCAATCTAGGGCTCAGGCAGAGCTGTTCTGCCGGGGAAACTTCCCTTCGGGAGGGGGAAATCATCACCATCGTCATCACCAACGATCCTCTCATCGGGAGGGGGTCAATCTCCATCAACATCTTCACCAACACCATCTCCTCTCAAAACCCTAGTTCATCTCTTGTATCCAATCTTGTATCAATACCACAAATTGGTACCCGTGGGTTGCTAGTAGTGTTGATTACTCCTTGTAGTTGATGCTAATTGGTTTACTTGGTGGAAGATAATATGTTTAGATCCTTAATGCATATTATTACTCCTCTGGTTATGAACATGAATTGGCTTTGTGAGTAGTTAGGTTTGTTCCTGAGGACATGGTTGAAGTCTTGCTATTAGTACCAAAGGGCCAACCTTTAGTACCGGTTCGTGCCACGAACCGGCACTAAGGGGGTCTAACCTATAGTCCCGGTTGGAGACACAAACCGGGAATATAGGGCAATTTTCAAACTTGAAAAAATCATAACTAAATCATCCTAATTCAGAAAAATACATATAATATATCAAAATTTGCAGAACAAAAAGATTGATCCGCTGAAACGGTCAGGCTTTCAGGTAGCCACCTGACCCCGTGCAATGGTGATGCTCCTTCTTCACAGCATTTATCTTGTTTGTCGCTGACATCTTCTTACTACACTCCGATGTCTTGTTGGCCACAAATGCATCCCATTGATCTCTGAGCTTCTCAAATCGGCCGATGAATTCTGGTGTCTTTTTTTTTGTCGACAAACTTTGCTTTCAGCTCATTCTTCCACCTCCTGAATAGATCTACCATCTTCTTGAATGCAAAGGACTTGACCATTGGCTCTATAATTGGATTCTTCGGATTCTCCTCTTCTGGTAGGGTGAAGTTTACCTTCAGCGCTCTGCAAAGATCATCTTTCTGTCTATCTTCAACAAAAGAAACTTGAAGCTCTTCATCCTTAGGCTGATTCCATAGCTCGATGCTGATCGGGATCATGTCCCTAACAAGAATCCCGCACTGAGCAGTAAATTCCTCCTTGGTCCGGAGGGGTTCAATCGGTTGGCCACCGCGCGCGATTGCTGTGATCGTGAAACTTTCATCCGAGCGCAACTTTTTCTTCGGGCCAAGTCTCTTTACCGACGTTGTGCTCGATCCGGAGGGCTACAAATAAGAAGAAAGATGAGAGTTAATATGTGTACATACGAAAATAATGAATGCATCAATTAGCTAGTCAGCACAGGCTTAATTAATATATATACCTGGCCGGACTCTGTTCGGTCACCAGAGCCGTCATCAGGGCCTCTTTCTTGCACCGGCATTCAGTCACCGGAGCCATCATAATCATGTCCTTTCTCCTCCATTGTTCGATAACCGTGGCCTGCTTCTTCACCCTCTCCTTCCAGACCATCGGTTTCGTTGAGATACGACATGACATCAGCTTCGGCTATGATTATGTCCCCCAACACCCGTTCTGCTTCCTCGTCTCGGTCGTGCTCCATAGTTTCTGCAAATATTAAAACATGGCAATTATTATACAAACATGACAGATGGATATATTAGTGGCAAATGTAGACCTAGTGGTGGCCCTGTCTCCTGGGCCCCCTGGTGGCCCTCCGGTGCCCATCTTCTTCTATATGAAGGCTTTTACCCTGGAAAAAAAAATCTGAGGCAAGATTACGAGACGAAACTCCGCCGCCACGAGGCGGAACCTTGGAGGAACCAATCTAGGGCTCAGGCAGAGCTGTTCTGCCGGGGAAACTTCCCTTGGGGAGGGGGAAATCATCACCATCATCATCACCAACGATGCTCTCATCGGGAGGGCGTCAATCTCCATCAACATCTTCACCAACACCATCTCCTCTCAAAACCCTAGTTCATCTCGTGTATCCAATCTTGTATCAAAACCACAAATTGGTACCTGTGGGTTGCTAGTAGTGTTGAGTACTCCTTGTAGTTGATGCTAATTGGTTTACTTGGTGGAAGATCATATGTTTAGATCCTTAATGCATATTATTACTCCTCTGGTTATGAACATGAATTGGCTTTGTGAGTAGTTACGTTTGTTCCTGAGGACATGGGTGATGTCTTGCTATTAGTACTAAAGGGCCAACCTTTAGTACCGGTTCATGCCACGAACTGGCACTAAAGGGGTCTAACCTATAGTCCCGGTTGGAGACACAAACCAGGAATATAGGGAAATTTTCAAACTTGAAAACATCATAACTAAATCATCCTAATTCAGAAAAATACATATAATATATCAAAATTTGCAGAACAAAAAGATTGATCCACTGAAACGGTCAGGCTTTGAGGTAGCCACCTGACCCCATGCAATGGTGATGCTCCTTCTTCGCAGCATTTATCTTGTTTCTCGCTGACATCTTCTTACTACACTCCGATGTCTTGTTGGCCACAAATGCATCCCATTGATCTCTGAGCTTCTCAAATCGGCCGACGAATTCTGGTCTTTTTTTTGTCGACAAACTTCGCTTTCAGCTCATTCTTCCACCTCCTGAATAGATCTGCCATCTTCTTGCAAAGGACTTGACCATTGGCTCCATAATTGGATTCTCCGAATTCTCCTCTTCTGGTAGGGTGAAGTTTACCTTCAGCGCTCTCCAAAGATCATCTTTCTGTCTATCTTCAACAAAAGAAACTTGAAGCTCTTCATCCTTAGGCTGATTCCATAGCTCGATGCTGATCAGGATCATGTCCCTAACAGGAATCCCGCACTGCGCAGTAAATGCCTCCTTGGTCCGGAGGGGTTCAATCGGTTGGCCACCGCGCGCGATTGCTGTGATCGTGAAACTTTCATCCGAGTGCAACTTTTTCTTTGGGCCAAGTCTCTTTACCGATGTTGTGCTCGATCCGGGGGGCTAGAAATAAGAAGAAAGATGAGAGTTAATATGTGTAGATACCAAAACAATGAATGCATCAATTAGCTAGTTAGCACAGGCTTAATTAATATATATACCTGGCCGGACTCTGTTCGGTCACCGGAGCCGTCATCAGGGCCTCCTTCTTGCACCGGCATTCGGTCACCGGAGCCATCATAATCATGTCCTTTCTCCTCCGTTGTTCGATAACCGTGGCCTGCTTCTTCACCCTCTCCTTCCAGACCATCGGTTTCGTTGAGATATGAGATGACATGAGCTTCGGCTATGATTATGTCCCCCAACACCCATTCTGCTTCCTCGTCTCGGTCGTGCTCCATAGTTTCTGCAAATATTACAACATGGCAATTATTATACAAACATGACAGATGGATATATTAGTGGCAAATGTAGACCTAGTGGTGGCCCTGTCTCCTGGGCCCCCTGGTGGCCCTGTCTCCTGGGCCCCCTGGTGGCCCTCCGGTGCCCATCTTCTTCTATATGAAAGCTTTTACCCTGGAAAAAAAATCTGAGGTAAGATTACGAGACGAAACTCCGCCGCCACGAGGTGGAACCTTGGCGGAACCAATCTAGGGCTCAAGCAGAGCTGTTCTGCCGGGGAAACTTCCCTTCGGGAGGGGGAAATCACCACCATCGTCATCACCAACGATCCTCTCATCGGGAGGGGGTCAATCTCCATCAACATCTTCACCAACACCATCTCCTCTCAAAACCCTAGTTCATCTCTTGTATCCAATCTTGTATCAAAACCACAAATTGGTACCTGTCAGTTGCTAGTAGTGTTGATTACTCCTTGTAGTTGATGCTAATTTGTTTACTTGGTGGAAGATCATATGTTTAGATCATTAATGCATATTATTACTCCTCTGGTTATGAACATGAATTGGCTTTGTGAGTAGTTACGTTTGTTCCTGAGGACATGGGTGAAGTCTTCCTATTAGTACTAAAGGGCCAACCTTTAGTACCGGTTCGTGCCACGAACCGGCACTAAAGGGGTCTAACCTATAGTCCCGGTTGGAGACACAAACCGGGAATATAGGGCAATTTTCAAACTTGAAAAAATCATAACTAAATAATCCTAATTCATAAAAATACATATAATATATCAAAATTTGCAGAACAAAAAGATTGATCCACTGAAATGGTCAGGCTTTGAGGTAGCCACCTGACCCCGTGCGATGGTGATGCTCCTTCTTCGCAGCATTTATTTTGTTTGTTGCTGACATCTTCTTACTACACTCCGATGTCTTGTCAGCCACAAATGCATCCCATTGATCTCTGAGCTTCTCAAATCGGCCGACGAATTCTGGTGTCTTTTTTTTGTGGACAAACTTTGCTTTTAGCTCATTCTTCCACCTCCTGAATAGATCTGCCATCTTCTTGAATGCAAAGGACTTGACCATTGGCTCCATAATTGGATTCTCCGAATTCTCCTCTTCTGGTAGGGTGAAGTTTACCTTCAGCGCTCTCCAAAGATCATCTTTCTGTCTATCTTCAACAAAAGAAACTTGAAGCTCTTCATCCTTAGGCTGAATCCATAGCTCAATGCTGATCGGGATCATGTCCTTAACAAGAATCCCGCACTGAGCAGTAAATGCCTCCTTGGTCCGGAGGGGTTCAATCGGTTGGCCATCGCGCGCAATTGCTGTGATCGTGAAACTTTCATCCGAGCGCAACTTTTTCTTCGGGCCTCGTCTCTTTACCGACGTTGTGCTCGATCCGGAGGGCTAGAAATAAGAAGAAAGATGAGAGTTAATATGTGTAGATACCAAAACAATGAATGCATCAATTAGCTAGTCAGCATAGGCCTAATTAATATATATACGTGGCCGGACTCTGTTCGGTCATCGGAGCCGTCATCAGGGCCTCCTTCTTGCACCGGCATTCGGTCACCGGAGCCATCATAATCATGTCCTTTCTCCACCGTTGATCGATAACCGTGGCCTGCTTCTTCACCCTCTCCTTCCAGACCATCGGTTTCGTTGAGATACGACATGACATCATCTTCGGCTATGATTATGTCCCCCAATACCCGTTCTGCTTCCTCGTCTCGGTCGTGCTCCATAGTTTCTGCAAATATTACAACATGGCAATTATTATACAAACATGACAGATGGATATATTAGTGGCAAATGTAGACCTAGTGGTGGCCCTGTCTCCTGGGCCCCCTGGTGGCCCTCCGGTGCCCATCTTCTTCTATGTGAAGGCTTTTACCCTGGAAAAAAAAATCTGAGGCAAGATTACGAGACGAAACTCCGCCGCCACAAGGCGGAACCTTGGCGGAACCAATATAGGGCTCAGGCAGAGCTGTTCTGCCGAGGAAACTTCCCTTCGGGAGGGGGAAATCATCACCATCGTCATCACCAACGATCCTCTCAATGGGAGGGGGTCAATCTCCATCAACATCTTCACCAACACCATCTCCTCTCAAAACCCTAGTTCATCTCTTGTATCCAATCTTGTATCAAAACCACAAATTGGTACCTATGGGTTGCTAGTAGTGTTGATTACTCCTTGTAGTTGATGCTAATTGGTTTACTTGGTGGAAGATCATATGTTTAGATCCTTAATGCATATTATTACTCCTCTGGTTATGAACATGAATTGGCTTTGTGAGTAGTTACGTTTGTTCCTGAGGACATGGGTGAAGTCTTGCTATTAGTACTAAAGGGCCAACCTTTAGTACTGGTTCATGCCACGAACCGGCACTAAAGGGGTCTAACCTATAGTCCCGGTTGGAGACACAAACCGGGAATATAGGGCAATTTTCAAACTTGAAAAAATCATAACTAAATCATCCTAATTCAGAAAAATACATATAAGATATCAACATTTGCAGAACAAAAAGATTGATCCGCTGAAACGGTCAGGCTTTGAGGTAGCCACCTGACCCCATGTGATGGTGATGCTCCTTCTTCGCAGCATTTATCTTGTTTGTCGCTGACATGTTCTTAATACACTCCGATGTCTTGTTGGCCACAAATGCATCCCATTGATCTCTGAGCTTCTCAAATCGGCCGACGAATTCTGGTGTCTTTTTTTAGTCGACAAACTTTGCTTTCAGCTCATTCTTCCACCTCCTGAATAGATCTGCCATCTTCTTGAATGCAGAGGACTTGACCATTGGCTCCATAATTGGATTCTCCAGATTCTCCTCTTTTGGTAGGGTGAAGTTTACCTTCAGCGCTCTCCAAAGATCATCTTTCTGTCTATCTTCAACAAAAGAAACTTGAAGCTCTTCATCCTTAAGCTGAATCCATAGCTCGATGCTGATCGGGATCATGTCCTTAAAAAGAATCCCGCACTGAGCAGTAAATGCCTCCTTGGTCCGGAGGGGTTCAATCGGTTGGCCATCACGCGTGATTGCTGTGATCGTGAAACTTTCATTCGAGCGCAACTTTTTCTTCGGGCCTCGTCTCTTTACCGACGTTGTGCTCGATCCGGAGGGCTAGAAATAAGAAGAAAGATGAGAGTTAATATGTGTAGATACCAAAACAATGAATGCATCAATTAGCTAGTTAGCATAGGCTTAATAAATATATATACCTGGCCGGACTCTGTTCGGTCACCGGAGCCGTCATCAGGGCCTCCTTATTGCACCGGCATTCGGTCACCGGAGCCATCATAATCATGTCCTTTCTCCTCCGTTGTTTGATAACCGTGGCCTGCTTCTTCACCTCTCCTTCCATACCATCGGTTTCGTTGAGGTACGGCATGACATCAGCTTCGGCTATGATTATGTCCCCCAACACCCGTTCTGCTTCCTCGTCTCGGTCATGCTCCATAGTTTCTGCAAATATTACAACATGGCAATTATTATACAAACATGACAGATGGATATATTAGTGGCAAATGTAGACCTAGTGGTGGCCCTGTCTCCTGGGCCCCCTGGTGGCCCTCCGGTGCCCATCTTCTTCTATGTGAAGGCTTTTCCCCTGGAAAAAAAAATCAGAGGCAAGATTACGAGACGAAACTCCGCCGCCACGAGGTGAAGCCTTGGCGGAACCAATATAGGGCTCAGGCAGAGCTGTTCTGCCGAGGAAACTTCCCTTCGGGAGGGGGAAATCATCACCATCGTCATCACCAACGATCCTCTCAACGGGAGGGAGTCAATCTCCATCAACATCTTCACCAACACCATCTCCTCTCAAAACCCTAGTTCATCTCTTGTATCCAATCTTGTATCAAAACCACAAATTGGTACCTGTGGGTTGCTAGTAGTGTTGATTACTCCTTGTAGTAGATGCTAATTGGTTTACTTGGTGGAAGATCATATGTTTAGATCCTTAATGCATATTATTACTCCTTTGGTTATGAACATGAATTGGCTTTGTGAGTAGTTACGTTGGTTCCTGAGGACATGGGTGAAGTCTTGCTATTAGTACTAAAGGGCCAACCTTTAGTACTGGTTCATGCGACGAACCGGCACTAAAGGGGTCTAACCTATAGTCCCGGTTGGAGACACAAACCGGGAATATAGGGCAATTTTCAAACTTGAAAAAATCATAACTAAATCATCCTAATTCAGAAAAATACATATAAGATATCAACATTTGCAGAACAAAAAGATTGATCCGCTGAAACGGTCAGACTTTGAGGTAGCCACCTGACCCCATGCGATGGTGATGCTCCTTCTTCGCAGCATTTATCTTGTTTGTCGCTGACATCTTCTTACTACACTCCGATGTCTTGTTGGCCACAAATGCATCCCATTGATCTCTGAGCTTCTCAAATCGGCCGACGAATTCTGGTGTCTTTTTTTAGTCGACAAACTTTGCTTTCAGCTCATTCTTCCACCTCCTGAATAGATCTGCCATCTTCTTGAATGCAAAGGACTTGACCATTGGCTCCATAATTGGATTCTCCGGATTCTCCTCTTCTGGTAGGGTGAAGTTTACCTTCAGCACTCTCCAAAGATAATCTTTCTGTCTATCTTCAGCAAAAGAAACTTGAAGCTCTTCATCCTTAAGCTGAATCCATAGCTCAATGCTGATCGGGATCATGTCCTTAACAAGAATCCCGCACTGAGCAGTAAATGCCTCCTTGGTCCGGAGGGGTTCAATCGGTTGGCCATCGCGCGTGATTGCTATGATCGTGAAACTTTCATCCGAGCGCAACTTTTTCTTCGGGCCTCGTCTCTTTACCGACGTTGTGCTCGATCCAGAGGGCTAGAAATAAGAAGAAAGATGAGAGTTAATATGTGTAGATACCAAAACAATGAATGCATCAATTAGCTAGTCAGCATAGGCTTAATTAATATATATACCTGGCTGGACTCTGTTCGGTCACCGGAGCCGTCATCAGGGCCTCCTTCTTGCACCGGCATTCGGTCACCGGAGCCATCATAATCATGTCCTTTCTCCTCCGTTGTTCGATAACCGTGGCCTACTTCTTCACCTCTCCTTCCAGACCATCGGTTTTGTTGAGATACGACATGACATCAGCTTCGGCTATGATTATGTCCCCCAACACCCGTTCTGCTTCCTCGTCTCGGTCATGCTCCATAGTTTCTGCAAAATTACAACATGGCAATTATTATACAAACATGATAGATGGATATATTAGTGGCAAATGTAGACCTAGTGGTGGCCCTATCTCCTGGGCCCCCTAGTGGCCCTCCGGTGCGCATCTTCTTCTATATGAAGACTTTTACCCTGGAAAAAAATCTGAGGCAAGATTACTAGACGAAACTCTGCCGCCATGAGGCGGAACCTTGGCGGAACCAATCTAGGGCCCAGGCAGAGCTGTTCTGCCGGGGAAACTTCCCTTCGGGAGGGGGAAATCATCACCATCGTCATCACTAACGATCCTCTCATCGGGAGGGCGTCAATCTCCATCAACATCTTCACCAACACCATCTCCTCTCAAAACCCTAGTTCATCTCTTGTATCCAATCTTGTATCAAAATGACAAATTGGTACCTGTGGGTTGCTAGTAGTGTTGATTACTCCTTGTAGTTGATGCTAATTGGTTTACTTGGTGGAAGATCATATGTTTAGATCCTTAATGCATATTATTACTCCTCTGGTTATGAACATGAATTGGCTTTGTGAGTAGTTACGTTTGTTCCTGAGGACATGGGTGAAGTCTTGCTATTAGTACTAAAGGGCCAACCTTTAGTACCGGTTCGTGCCACGAACCGGCACTAAAGGGGTCTAACCTATAGTCCCAGTTGGAGACACAAACCGGGAATATAGGGCAATTTTCAAACTAGAAAAAATCATAACTAAATCATCCTAATTCAGAAAAATACATATAATATATCAAAATTTGTAGAACAAAAAGATTGATCCGCTGAAACGGTCAGGCTTTGAGGTAGCCACCTGACCCCATGCGATGGTGATGCTCCTTCTTCACAGAATTTATCTTGTTTGTCGCTGACATCTTCTTACTACACTCCGATGTCTTGTTGGCCACAAATGCATCCCATTGATCTCTGAGCTTCTCAAATCGGCCGACGAATTCTGGTGTCTTTTTTGTTATCGACAAACTTTGATTTCAGCTCATTCTTCCACCTCCTGAATAGATCTGCCATCTTCTTGCAAAGGACTTGACCATTGGCTCCATAATTGGATTCTCCGGATTCTCCTCTTCTGGTAGGGTGAAGTTTACCTTCAGCGCTCTCCAATGATCATCTTTCTGTCTATATTCAACAAAAGAAACTTGAAGCTCTTCATCCTTAGGCTGATTCCATAGCTCGATGCTGATCGGGATCATGTCCCTAACAAGAATCCCGCACTGAGCAGTAAATGCATCCTTGGTCCGGAGGGGTTCAATCGGTTGGCCATCGCGCGTGATTGCTGTGATCGTGAAACTTTCATCCGAGCGCAACTTTTTCTTCGGGCCTCGTCTCTTTACCGACGTTGTGCTTGATCCGGAGGGCTAGAAATAAGAAGAAAGATGGGAGTTAATATGTGTAGATACCAAAACAATGAATGCATCAATTAGCTAGTCAGCACAGGCTTAATTAATATATATACCTGGGCGGACTCTGTTCGGTCACCGGAGCAGTCATCAGGGCCTCCTTCTTGCACCGGCATTCGGTCACCGGAGCCATCATAATCATATCCTTTCTCCTCCATTGTTCGATAACCGTGGCCTGCTTCTTCACCCTCTCCTTCCAGACCATCGGTTTCGTTGAGATACGACATGACATCAGCTTCGGCTATGATTATGTCCCCCAACACCCATTCTGCTTCCTCGTCTCGGTCGTGCTCCATAGTTTCTGCAAATATTACAACATGGCAATTATTATACAAACATGACAGATGGATATATTAGTGGCAAATGTAGACCTAGTGGTGGCCCTGTCTCCTGGGCCCCCTGGTGGCCCTCCGGTGCCCATCTTCTTCTACATGAAGGCTTTTACCCTGGAAAAAAAAAATCTGAGGCAAGGTTATGAGACGAAACTCCGCCGCCACGAGGCGGAACTTTGGCGGAACCAATCAAGGGCTCAGGCAGAGCTGTTCTGCCGGGGAAACTTCCCTTCGGGAGGGGGAAATCATCACCATCGTCATCACCAACGATCCTCTCATCGGGAGGGGGTCAATCTCCATCAACATCTTCACCAAGACCATCTCCTCTTACAACCCCAGTTCATCTCTTGTATCCAATCTTTTATCAAAACCACAAATTGGTACCTGTGGGTTGCTAGTAGTGTTGATTACTCCTTGTAGTTGATGCTAATTGGTTTACTTGGTGGAAGATCATATGTTTAGATCCCAATTGCATATTATTACTCCTCTGGTTATGAACATGAATTGGCTTTGTGACTAGTTACGTTTGTTCCTGAGGACATGGGTGAAGTCTTGCTATTAGTACTAAAGGGCCAACCTTTAGTACCGGTTCATGCCACGAACCGGCACTAAAGGGGTCTAACCTATAGTCCCGGTTGGAGACAGAAACCGGGAATATAGGGCAATTTTCAAACTTGAAAAAATCATAACTAAATCATCCTAATTCAGAAAAATACATATAATATATCAAAATTTGCAGAACAAAAAGATTGATCCGCTGAAACGGTCAGGCTTTGAGGTAGCCACCTGACCCCGTGCGATGGTGATGCTCCTTCTTCGCAGCATTTATCTTGTTTGTCGCTGACATCTTCTTTCTACACTCCGATGTCTTGTTGGCCACAAATGCATCCCATTGATCTCTGAGCTTCTCAAATCGGCCGACGAATTCTGGTGTCTTTTTTTTGTCGACAAACTTTGATTTCAGCTCATTCTTCCACCTCCTGAATAGATCTGCCATCTTCTTGAATGCAAAGGACTTGACCATTGGCTCCATAATTGGATTCTCCGGATTCTCCTCTTCTGGTAGGGTGAAGTTTACCTTCAGCGCTCTCCAATGATCATCTTTCTGTCTATCTTCAACAAAATAAACTTGAAGCTCTTCATCCTCAGGCTGATTCCATAGCTCGATGCTGATCGGGATCATGTCCCTAACAAGAATCCCGCACTGAGCAGTAAATGCCTCCTTGGTCCGGAGGGGTTCAATTGGTTGGCCATCGCGCGTGATTGCTGTGATCGTGAAACTTTCATCCGAGCGCAACTTTTTCTTTGGGCCTCGTCTCTTTACCGACGTTGTGCTTGATCCGGAGGGCTAGAAATAAGAAGAAAGATGAGAGTTAATATCTGTAGATAGCAAAACAATGAATGCATCAATTAGCTAGTCAGCACAGGCTTAATTAATATATATACCTGGCCGGACTCTGTTCGGTCACCGGAGCCGTCATCAGGGCCTCCTTCTTGCACCGGCATTCGGTCACCGGAGCCATCATAATAATGTCCTTTCTCCTCCGTTGTTCGATAACCATGGCCTACTTCTTCACCCTCTCCTTCCAGACCATCGGTTTCGTTGATATACGACATGACATCAACTTCGGCTATGATTATGTCCCCCAACACCCATTTTGCTTCCTTGTCTCGGTCATGCTCCATAGTTTCTGCAAATATTACAACATGGCAATTATTATACAAACATGACAGATGGATATATTAGTGGCAAATGTAGACCTAGTGGTGGCCCTGTCTCCTGGGCCCCCTGGTGGCCCTCCAGTGCCCATCTTCTTCTATATGAGGGCTTTTACCCTGGAAAAAAAATCTGAGGCAAGATTACGAGACTAAACTCCGCCGCCACTAGGCGGAACCTTGGCGGAACCAATCTAGGGCTCAGGCAGAGTTGTTCTGCCGGGGAAACTTCCCTTCGGGAGGGGGAAATCATCACCATCGTCATCACCAACGATCATCTCATCGGTAGGGGGTCAATCTCCATCAACATCTTCACCAACACCATCTCCTCTTAAAACCCTAGTTCATCTCTTGTATCCAATCTTGTATCAAAACCACAAATTGGTACCTGTGGGTTGCTAGTAGTGTTTATTACTCCTTGTAGTTGATGCTAATTGGTTTACTTGGTGCAAGATCATATGTTTAGATCCTTAATGCATATTATTACTCCTCTGGTTATGAACATGAATTGGCTTTGTGAGTAGTTACGTTTGTTCCTGAGGACATGGGTGAAGTCTTGCTATTAGTACTAAAGGGACAACCTTTAGTACCAGTTCGTGCCACGAACCGGCACTAAAGGGGTCTAACCTATAGTCCCGGTTGGAGACACAAACCGGGAATATAGGGCAATTTTCAAACTTGAAAACAATCATAACTAAATCATCCTAAGTCAGAAAAATACATATAATATATCAAAATTTGCAGAACAAAAAGATTGATCCGCTGAAACGGCCAGGCTTTGAGTTAGCCACCTGACCCTGTGCGATGGTGATGCTCTTTATTCGCAGCATTTATCTTGTTTTTCGCTGACATCTTCTTACTACACTCCTATGTCTTGTTGGCCACAAATGCATCCCATTGATCTCTGAGCTTCTCAAATTGGCCGACGAATTCTGGTGTCTTTTTTTTGTTGACAAACTTTGCTTTCAGCTCATTCTTCCACCTCCTGAATAGATCTGCCATCTTCTTGAATGCAAAGGACTTGACCATTGGCTCCATAATTGGATTCTTCGGATTCTCCTCTTCTGGTAGGGTGAAGTTTACCTTCAGCGCTCTCCAAAGATCATCTTTCTGTCTATCTTCAACAAAAGAAACTTGAAGCACTTCATCCTTATTCTGATTCCATAGCTCGATGCTGATCGGGATCATGTCCCTAACAAGAACCCCGCACTGAGCAGTAAATGCCTCCTTGGTCCGGAGGGGTTCAATCGGTTGGCAATCGCGCGCGATTGCTGTGATTGTGAAACTTTCATCCGAGCACAACTTTTTCTTCAGGCCTCGTCTCTTTACCGACGTTGTGCTCGATCCGGAGAGCTAGAAATAAGAAGAAAGATGAGAGTTAATATGTGTAGATACCAAAACAATGAATGCATCAATTAGCTAGTCAGCACAGGCTTAATTAATATATATACCTGGCCGGACTCTGTTCGGTCACCGGAGCCGTCATCAGGGCCTCCTTCTTGCACCGACATTCGGTCACCGGAGCCATCATAATCATGTCCTTTCTCCTCCATTGTTCGATAACCGTGGCCTGCTTCTTCACCCTCTCCTTCCAGACCATCGGTTTCGTTGAGATACGACATGACATCAGCTTCGGCTATGATTATGTCCCCCAACACCCGTTCTGCTTCCTCGTCTCGGTCGTGCTCCATAGTTTCTGCAAATATTACAACATGGCAATTATTATACAAACATGACAGATGGATATATTAGTGGCAAATGTAGATCTAGTGGTGGCCCTCCGGTGCCCATCTTCTTCTATATGAAGGCTTTTACCCTGGAAAAAAAATCTGAGGCAAGATTACGAGACGAAACTCCGCCGTCACGAGGCGGAACCTTGGTGGAACCAATCTAGGGCTCACGCAGAGCTGTTCTGCCGGGGAAACTTCCCTTGGGGAGGGGGAAATCATCACCATCATCATCACCAACGATCCTCTCATCGGGAGGGGGTCAATATCCATCAACATCTTCACCAACACCATCTCCTATCAAAACCCTAGTTCATCTCGTGTATCCAATCTTGTATCAAAACCACAAATTGTCACCTGTGGGTTGCTAGTAGTGTTAATTACTCCTTGTAGTTGATGCTAATTGGTTTACTTGGTGGAAGATCATATGTTTAGATCCTTAATGCATATTATTACTCCTCTGGTTATGAACATGAATTGGCTTTGTGAGTAGTTACTTTTGTTCCTGAGGACATGGGTGAAGTCTTGCTATTAGTACTAAACGGACAACCTTTAGTACCAGTTCGTGCCACGAACTGGCACTAAAGGGGTCTAACCTATAGTCCCGGTTGGAGACACAAACCGGGAATATATTCAAACTTGAAAAAAATCACAACTAAATCATCCTAAGTCAGAAAAATACATATAATATATCAAAATTTGCAGAACAAAAAGATTGATCCGCTGAAACGGCCAGGCTTTGAGTTAGCCACCTGACCCTGTGCGATGGTGATGCTCTTTATTCGCAACATTTATCTTGTTTTTCGCTGACATCTTCTTACTACACTCCTATGTCTTGTTGGCCACAAATGCATCCCATTGATCTCTGAGCTTCTCAAATTGGCCGACGAATTCTGGTGTCTTTTTTTTGTCGACAAACTTTGCTTTCAGCTCATTCTTCCACCTCCTGAATAGATCTGCCATCTTCTTGAATGCAAAGGACTTGACCATTGGCTCCATAATTGGATTCTCCGGATTCTCCTCTTCTGGTAGGGTGAAGTTTACCTTCAGCGCTCTCCAAAGATCATCTTTCTGTCTATCTTCAACAAAAGAAACTTGAAGCTCTTCATCCTTATTCTGATTCCATAGCTCGATGCTGATCGGGATCATGTCCCTAACAAGAACCCCGCACTGAGCAGTAAATGCCTCCTTGGTCCGGAGGGGTTCAATCGGTTGGCAATCGCGCGCGATTGCTGTGATTGTGAAACTTTCATCCGAGCACAACTTTTTCTTCGGGCCTCGTCTCTTTACTGACGTTGTGCTCGATCCGGAGAGCTAGAAATAAGAAGAAAGATGAGAGTTAATATGTGTAGATACCAAAACAATGAATGCATCAATTAGCTAGTCAGCACAGGCTTAATTAATATATATACCTGGCCGGACTCTGTTCGGTCACCGGAGCCGTCATCAGGGCCTCCTTCTTGCACCGACATTCGGTCACCGGAGCCATCATAATCATGTCCTTTCTCCTCCATTGTTCGATAACCGTGGCCTGCTTCTTCACCCTCTCCTTCCAGACCATCGGTTTCGTTGAGATACGACATGACATCAGCTTCGGCTATGATTATGTCCCCCAACACCCGTTCTGCTTCGTCATCTCGGTCGTGCTCCATAGTTTCTACAAATATTACAACATGGCAATTATTATACAAACATGACAGATGGATATATTAGCGGCAAATGTAGATCTAGTGGTGGCCCTCCGGTGCCCATCTTCTTCTATATGAAGGCTTTTACCCTGGAAAAAAAATCTGAGGCAAGATTACGAGACGAAACTCCGCCGTCACGAGGCGGAACCTTGGCGGAACCAATCTAGGGCTCAGGCAGAGCTGTTCTGCCGGGGAAACTTCCCTTGGGGAGGGGGAAATCATCACCATCGTCATCACCAACGATCCTCTCATCGGGAGGGGGTCAATATCCATCAACATCTTCACCAACACCATCTCCTATCAAAACCCTAGTTCATCTCGTGTATCCAATCTTGTATCAAAACCACAAATTGGTACCTGTGGGTTGCTAGTAGTGTTAATTACTCCTTGTAGTTGATGCTAATTGGTTTACTTGGTGGAAGATCATATGTTTAGGTCCTTAATGCATATTATTACTCCTCTGGTTATGAACATGAATTGGCTTTGTGAGTAGTTACTTTTGTTCCTGAGGACATGGGTGAAGTCTTGCTATTAGTACTAAAGGGCCAACCTTTAGTACTAGTTCGTGCCACGAACCGGCACTAAAGGGGTCTAACCTATAGTCCCGGTTGGAGACACAAACCAGGAATATAGGGCAATTTTCAAACTTGAAAAAAATCCTAACTAAATCATCCTAATTTAGAAAAATACATATAATATATCAAAATTTGCAGAACAAAAAGATTGATCCGCTGAAACGGTCAGGCCTTGAGGTAGCCACCTGACCCCGTGCGATGGTGATGATCCTTATTCGCAGCATTTATCTTGTTTTTCGCTGACATCTTCTTACTACACTCCGATGTCTTGTTGGCCACAAATGCATCCCATTGATCTCTGAGCTTCTCAAATCGGCCGACGAATTCTGGTGTCTTTTTTTTGTCGACAAACTTTGCTTTCAGCTCATTCTTCCACCTCCTGAATAGATCTGCCATCTTCTTGAATGCAAAGGACTTGACCATTGGCTCCATAATCGGATTACCGGATTCTCCTCTTCTGGTAGGGTGAAGTTTACCTTCAGGGCTCTCCGAAGATCATCTTTCTGTCTATCTTCAACAAAAGAAACTTGAAGCTCTTCATCCTTAGGCTGATTCCATAGCTCGATGCTGATCGGGATCATGTCCCTAACAAGAACCCCGCATTGAGCAGTAAATGCCTCCTTGGTCCGGAGGGGTTCAATCGGTTGGCCATCGCGCGCGATTGCTGTGATTGTGAAACTTTCATCCGAGCACAACTTTTTCTTCGTGCCTCGTGTCTTTACCGATGTTGTGCTCGATCCGAAGGGCTAGAAATAAGAAGAAAGATGAGAGTTAATATGTGTAGATACCAAAACAATGAATGCATCAATTAGCTAGTCAGCACAGGCTTAATTAATATATATACCTGGCCGGACTCTGTTCGGTCACCGGAGCCGTCATCAGGGCCTCCTTCTTGCACCGGCATTCGGTCACCGAAGCCATCATAATCATGTCCTTTCTCCTCCGTTGTTCGATAACCGTGGCCTGCTTCTTCACCCTCTCCTTCCAGACCATCGGTTTCGTTGAGATACGACATGACATCAGCTTCGGCTATGATTATGTCCCCCAACACCCGTTCTGCTTCCTCATCTCGGTCGTGCTCCATAGTTTCTGCAAATATTACAACATGGCAATTATTATACAAACATGACAGATGGATATATTAGTGGCAACTGTAGACCTAGTGGTGGCCCTGTCTCCTGGGCCCCCTGGTGGCCCTCCAGTGCCCATCTTCTTCTATATGAAGGCTTTTACCCTGGAAAAAAAATCTAAGGCAAGATTACGAGACGAAACTCCGCCGCCACGAGGCGGAACCTTGGCGGAACCAATCTAGGGCTCAGGCAGAGCTGTTCTGCCGGGGAAACTTCCCTTGGGGAGGGGGAAATCATCACTATAATCATCACCAACGATCCTCTCATCGGGAGGGGGTCAATCTCCATCAACATCTTCACCGACACCATCTCCTCTCAAAACCCTAGTTCATCTCTTGTATCCAATCTTGTATCAAAACCACAAATTGGTACTTGTGGGTTGCTAGTAGTGTTGATTACTCCTTGTAGTTGATGCTAATTGGTTTACTTGGTGGAAGATCATATGTTTAGATCCTTAATGCATATTATTACTCCTCTGGTTATGTACATGAATTGGCTTTGTGAGTAGTTACATTTGTTCCTGAGGACATGGGTGAAGTCTTGCTATTAGTACTAAAGGGCCAACCTTTAGTACCAGTTCGTGCCACGAACCGACACTAAAGGGGTCTAACCTATAGTCCCGGTTGGAGACACAAACCGGGAATATAGGGCAATTTTCAAACTCGAAAAAAATCATAACTAAATCATCCTAATTCAGAAAAATACATATAATATATCAAAATTTGTAGAACAAAAAGATTGATCTGCTGAAACGGTCAGGCTTTGAGGTAGCCACCTGACCCCGTGCGATGGTGATGCTCCTTATTCACAGCATTTATCTTGTTTTTCGCTGACATCTTCTTACTACACTCCGATGTCTTGTTGGCCACAAATGCATCCCATTGATCTCTGAGCTTCTCAAATCGGCCGACAAATTCTGGTGTCTTTTTTTTGTCGACAAACTTTGCTTTCAGCTCATTCCTCCACCTCCTTAATAGATCTGCCATCTTCTTGAATGCAAAGGACTTGACCATTGGCTCCATAATTGGATTCTCCTCTTCTGGTAGGGTGAAGTTTACCTTCAGCGCTCTCCAAAGATCATCTTTCTATCTATCTTCAACAAAAGAAACTTGAAGCTCTTCATCCTTAGGCTGATTCCATAGCTCGATGCTGATCAGGATCATGTCCCTAACAAGAGCCCCGCACTGAGCAGTAAATGCCTCCTTGGTCCGGAGGGGTTCAATCGGTTGGCCATCGTGCGCGATTGCTGTGATTGTGAAACTTTCATCCGAGCACAACTTTTTCTTCGGGCCTCGTCTCTTTACCGACGTTGTGCTCGATCCGGAGGGCTAGAAATAAGAAGAAAGATGAGAGTTAATATGTGTAGATACCAAAACGATGAATGCATCAATTAGCTAGTCAGCACAAGCTTAATTAATATATATACCTGGCCGGACTCTGTTCGGTCACCGGAGCCGTCATCAGGGCCTCCTTCTTGCACCGGCATTCGGTCACCGGAGCCATCATAATCATGTCCTTTCTCCTCCGTTGTTCGATAACCGTGGCCTGCTTCTTCACCCTCTCCGTCCAGACCATCGGTTTCGTTGAGATACGACATGACATCAGCTTCGGCTATGATTATGTCCCCCAAGACCCGTTCTGCTTCCTCGTCTCGGTCGTGCTCCATAATTTCTACAAATATTACAACATGGCAATTATTATACAAACATGACAGATGGATATATTAGTGGCAAATGTAGACCTAGTGGTGGCCCTGTCTCTTGGGCCCCCTGGTGGCCCTCCGGTGCCCATCTTCTACTATATGAAGACTTTTACCCTGGAAAAAAAAATCCGAGGCAAGATTACGAGACGAAACTCCGCCGCCACGAGGCGGAACCTTGGCGGAACCAATCTAGGGCTCAGGCAGAGCTGTTCTGCCGGGGAAACTTCCCTTCGGGAGGGGGAAATCATCACCATCATCATCACCAACGATCCTCTCATCGGGAGGGGGTCAATCTCCATCAACATCTTCACCAACACCATCTCCTCTTAAAACCCTAGTTCATCTCTTGTATCCAATCTTGTATGAAAACCACAAATTGGTACCTGTGGGTTGCTAGTAGTGTTGATTACTCCTTGTAGTTGATGCTAATTGGTTTACTTGGTGGAAGATCATATGTTTAGATCGTTAATGCATATTATTACTCCTCTGGTTATGAACGTGAATTGGCTTTGTGAGTAGTTACGTTTGTTCCTGAGGACATGGGTGAAGTCTTGCTATTAGTACTAAAGGGCCAACCTTTAGTACCGGTTCGTGCCACGAACCGGCACTAAAGGGGTCTAACATATAGTCCCGGTTGGAGACACAAACCAGGAATATAGGGCAATTTTCAAACTTGAAAAAATCATAACTAAATCATCCTAATTCAGAAAAATACATATAATATATCAAAATTTGCAGAACAAAAAGATTGATCCGCTGAAACGGTCAGGCTTTGAGGTAGCCACCTGACCCCATGCGATGGTGATGCTCCTTCTTTGCAGCATTTATCTTGTTTGTCGCTGACATCTTCTTACTACACTCCGATGTCTTGTTGGCCACAAATGCATCCCATTGATCCCTGAGCTTCTCAAATCGGCCGACAAATTCTGGTGTCTTTTTTTTGTCGACAAACTTTGCTTTCAGCTCATTCTTCCACCTCCTGAATAGATCTGCCATCTTCTTGAATGCAAAGGACTTAACCATTGGCTCTATAATTGGATTTTCCGGATTCTCCTCTTCTGGTAGGGTGAAGTTTACCTTCAGCGCTCTCCAAAGATCATCTTTTTGTCTATCTTCAACAAAAGAAACTTGAAGCTCTTCATCCTTAGGCTGATCCCATAGCTCGATGCTGATCGGGGTCATGTCCCTAACAAGAATCCCGCACTAAGCAGTAAATGCCTGCTTGGTCCGGAGGGGTTCAATCGGTTGGCCATCACACGCGATTGCTGTGATCGTGAAACTTTCATCCGAGCGCAACTTTTTCTTCGGGCCTCGTCTCTTTGCCGACGTTGTGCTCGATCCGGAGGGCTAGAAATAAGAAGAAAGATGAGAGTTAATATGTGTAGATACCAAAACAATGAATGCATCAATTAGCTAGTCAGCACAGGCTTAATTAATATATATACCTGGCCGGACTCTGTTCGGTCACCTGAGCCGTTATCAGGGCCTCCTTCTTGCACCGGCATTCGGTCACCGGAGCCATCATAATCATGTCCTTTCTCCTCCGTTGTTCGATAACCGTGGCCTGCTTCTTCACCCTCTCCTTCCAGACCATCGGTTTCGTTGAGATACGTCGTGACATCAGCTTCGGCTATGATTATGTCCCCCAACACCCGTTCTGCTTCCTCGTCTCGGTCGTGCTCCATAGTTTCTGCAAATATTACAACATGGCAATTATTATACAAACATGACAGATGGATATATTAGTGGCAAATGTAGACCTAGTGGTGGCCCTGTCTCCTGGGCCCCCTGGTGGCCCTCTGGTGCCCATCTTCTACTATATGAAGGCTTTTACCCTGGAAAAAAATCTGAGGCAAGATTACGAGACGAAACTCCGCCGCCACGAGGCGGAACCTTGGCGAAACCAATCTAGGGCTCAGGCAGAGCTGTTCTGCCGGGGAAACTTCCCTTCATGAGGGGGAAATCATCACCATCGTCATCACCAATGATCCTCTCATCAGGAGGGGGTCAATCTCCATCAACATCTTCACCAACACCATCTCCTCTTAAAATCCTAGTTCATCTCGTGTATCCAATCTTGTATCAAAACCACAAATTGGTACCTGTGGGTTGCTAGTAGTGTTGATTACTCCTTGTAGTTGATGCTAATTGATTTACTTGGTGGAAGATCATATGTTTAGATCCTTAATGCATATTATTACTCCTCTGGTTATGAACATGAATTGGCTTTGTGAGTAGTTACGTTTGTTCCTGAGGACATGGGTGAAGTCTTGTTATTAGTCCTAAAGGGCCAACCTTTAGTACCGGTTCGGGCCACGAACCGGCACTAAAGGGGTCTAACCTATAGTCCTGGTTGGAGACACAAACCGGGAATATAGGGCAATTTTCAAACTTGAAAAAATCATAACTAAATCATCCTAATTCAGAAAAATACATATAATATATCAAAATTTGCAGAACAAAAAGGTTGATCCGCTGAAACGGTCAGGCTTTGAGGTAGCCACCTGACCCCATGCGATGGTGATGCTCCTTCTTTGCAGCATTTATCTTGTTTGTCGCTGACATCTTCTTACTACACTCCGATGTCTTGTTGGCCACAAATGCATCCCATTGATCTCTGGCTTCTCAAATCGGCCGACGAATTCTGGTGTCTTATTTTGTCGACAAACTTTGCTTTCAACTCATTGTTCCACCTCCTGAATAGATCAGCCATCTTCTTGAATGCAAAGGACTTAACCATTGGCTCCATAATTGGATTCTCCGGATTCTCCTCTTCTGGTAGGGTGAAGTTTACCTTCAGCGCTCTCCAAAGATCATCTTTCTGTCTATCTTCAACAAAAGAAACTTGAAGCTCTTCATCCTTAGGCTGATTCCATAGCTCGACGCTGATCGGGATCATGTCCCTAACAAGAATCCCGCACTGAGCAGTAAATGCCTCCTTGGTCCGGAGGGGTTCAATCGGTTGGCCATCGTGCGCGATTGCTGTGATCGTGAAACTTTCATCCAAGCGCAACTTTTTCTTCGGGCCTCGTCTCTTTACCGACGTTGTGCTCGATCCGGAGGGCTAGAAATAAGAAGAAAGATGAGAGTTAATATGTGTAGATACCAAAACAATGAATGCATCAATTAGCTAGTCAGCACATGCTTAATTAATATATATACCTGGCCGGACTCTGTTCGGTCATCGGAGCCGTCATCAGGGCCTCCTTCTAGCACCGGCATTCGGTCACCGGAGCCATCATAATCATGTCCTTTCTCCTCCGTTGTTCAATAACCGTGGCCTGCTTCTTCACCCTCTCCTTCCATACCATCGGTTTCATTGAGATACGACATGACATCAGCTTCGGCTATGATTATGTCCCCCAACACCCGTTCTTCTTCCTCGTCTCGGTCGTGCTCCATAGTTTCTGCAAATATTACAACATGGAAATTATTATACAAACATGACAGATGGATATATTAGTGGCAAATGTAGACCTAGTGGTGGCCCTGTCTCCTGGGCCCCCTGTTGGCCCTCCGGTGCCCATCTTCTTCTATATGAAGGCTTTTACCCTGGAAAAAAAATTTGAGGCAAGATTACGAGACGAAACTGCGCCGCCATGAGGCGGAACCTCGGAGGAACCAATCTAGGGCTCAGGCAGAGCTGTTCTGCCGGGGAAACTTCCCTTCGGGAGGGGGAAATCATCGCCATCGTCATCACCAACGATCCTCTCATCGGGAGGGGGTCAATCTCCATCAACATCTTCACCAACACCATCTCCTCTTAAAACCCTAGTTCATCTCTTGTATCCAATCTTCTATCAAAACCACAAATTGGTACCTGTGGGTTGCTAGTAGTGTTGATTACTCCTTGTAGTTGATGCTAATTGGTTTACTTGGTGGAAGATCATATGTTTAGATCGTTAATGCATATTATTACTCCTCTGGTTATGAACGTGAATTGGCTTTGTGAGTAGTTACGTTTGTTCCTGAGGACATGGGTGAAGTCTTGCTATTAGTACTAAAGGGCCAACCTTTAGTACCGGTTCGTGCCACGAACCGGCACTAAAGGGGTCTAACCTATAGTCCCGGTTGGAGACACAAACCGGGAATATAGGGCAATTTTCAAACTTGAAAAAATCATAACTAAATCATCCTAATTCAGAAAAATACATATAATATATCAAAATTTGCAGAACAAAAAGATTGATCCGCTGAAACGGTCAGGCTTTCCGTTGCGACAATTTTTTAATATCAAAAAATTCCAAAGGGAAAATAGTGTTTCTGGGCGTTTTAGACGTTTTTTAGACGTTGTTAGCGTTTAGTGCTAGGGTTTAGATTTCAGAGTTTAGGGTTAGGTTTTATGGTTTAAACCCTTAGTTTTTACAGTTTAGCATAGAGTTTCCGACGTTTTAAGTCCCGGGTTTAGGGTTTAGGACAATTTTTGAAATGGCAAAATTATAAAAGGAAAAAAAGATATGCTCTAATTTATGTTTTTTTTGAATTTTGGTTAAATCTTGTCAAACCGGTCAAACAACTGATTCAAGAAATATAGAGTGTTACTAAATAATTACGCAATAATATTAGTGTTACTAAATAAGTATCTCCGTTTTTTTGAATTTTGGTCAAATCTGGTCAAACTGTGGTCAAACTATGGTCAAACTACTTATTCAAGAAATATTAGTGTTACTACATAATTATTGTTTTTTAGAATAATAGTTTCAAACTCAAACAGTGAAACGTGTGACTTCATGCTCAAGCTAAACTCCTGGGGGTTAATAGGATTCACATCTTACTATTGTCAGGAAAACAACAAGTGCAGACTTGGAAACGAGGGAGAATAGAACCCGGAAGTTAAGCATGCTCAGGCTGGAGTAGTGAGAGGGATGGGTGACCAGCCGGGAAGTTAGGCGATTTGGAATGAGTGATCCACACTTGAGCAGTTAAGAGAGGTGATTAGAGACTAAATCATCAAAAATTAAAAAAAATCAACTTTTTTTCCAAAATTTTCAAAAATAATAATAAAAAAAACCTTTAGTACCGGTTGGTAACACCAACCGGTACTAAAGGTCCCCCATACCAGGGCGCGAGCTCACGCCACGTGGTGGGCCTTTAGTGCCGGTTCGTGCCAAACCGGTACTAAAGGGGGGGGGGTCTTTAGTCTCCACTCTTTAGTGCCGGTTGCAAAACCGGCACTAAAGGCCCTTACGAACCAGTTTTAAAGCTCCGTTTTGTACTAGTGCTTGTCCTTCACATTGCTTATGGCATGCTTGTACACATGTGGTTTCCATCCATTTTGGGCATGGTCACCCTTGTTGTGATGCTCAACTAAGACTTCAAGCAATGCATCATCCATCTCATCATCCCATGTGTAGTAATTCCTCCTCCTTGTAGTTACTTCTTCGGACATGGTTCTACAAGGAAACAAATATTGTACATAATAGAAAAAACAAATACAATATTAAGTTTGAGAAACAACATGAAACATGATGTCATTCATTAGTTGCATGAAGATGATTGATACGTCTCCGTCGTATCTATAATTTTTTATTGTTCCATGCCAATATTATTCAACTTTCATATACTTTTGGCAACTTTTTATACTATTTTTGGGACTAACATATTGATCCAGTGCCCAGTGCCAGTTCCTGTTTGTTGCATGTTTTATGTTTCGCAGAAACCCCCTATCAAACGGAGTCCAAACGGGATGAAACGGATGGAGAATATTTCTGGAATATTTATGATTTTGGGGAAGAAAAATCAACGCGAGACGGTGCCCGAGGGGGCCACAAGGTAGGCAGGCGCGCCCTAGGGGGGTGGGCGCCCCTGACCCTCGTGGGCACCCCATAAGGCGGTTGATACTCTTCTTTTACCGCAAGAAAGCTAATTTCCAGAAAAAAAACCGTGGCAAAGGTTTCAATCCAATCGGAGTTACGGATATCCGGATATATAAGAAACGGTGAAAGGGCGGAATCTGGGAATGCAGAAACAAAGAGAGACAGAGAGACAGATCCAATCTCGGAGGTGCTCTCACCCCTCCCACGCCATGGAGACCATGGACCGGAGGGGAAACCCTTCTCCCATCTAGGGAGAAGGTCAATGAAGAAGAAGAGGAAGGGGGGCTCTCTCCCCCTCGCTTCCGGTGGCGCCGGAACACTGCCGGGGGCCATCACCATCACCGCAATCTACACCAACACCACCGTCATATTCACCAACATCTCCATCACCTTCCCCCATCTATCTACAGCGGTCCACTCTCCCGCAGCCCGCTGTACCCTCTACTTGAACATGGTGCTTTATGCTTCATATTATTATCCAATGATGTGTTGCCATGCTATGATGTCTGAGTAGATTTTCGTTGTCCTATCGGTAATTGGTGAATTGCTATGATTGGTTTAAGTTGCTTGTGGTTATGTTGCTGTCCTATAGTGCTCTCTGTGTCGCGCAAGCGTGAGGGATCCCTGCTGTAGGGTTTGCAATATGTTCATGGTTTGCTTATTGTCTGCGTTGCGTGGGTGACTGAAACACAAACACGGATAAGTGGGTCATGGCGTATGGGAATGAATGTGCGTTATGTCGACTAGAGGGGAGGTGAATAGGCGATTTTTATGAATTCTTCACTGAGGAATTTCAGGGTGAGGAAATTCCTAAATGAAGAACTACTTGCAGCGGAATAAGTACTCGGGTATAAGCATAACAGAGCAACAACATAGTCATCATGATGAAATGAATGACAAACACAGAGTACAGAAAGCATAAACACAGGATAAGCAGGATGAAGACAAACAGACTGAAGAAATAGGATTGAGGAATTAGAGAAAGTATTCAGTCAAAGTCTTCAAACAGTAATGATCAGATACATCAACACACTAATGAGGAAATGAAAGGGTTGAGGAAATAGAACCAGTAGGCTTGGTGAAGACAATGATTTGGTAGACCAGTTCCAACTGTTGTTACAGTTGTACGTCTGGTTGGAGCGGTTGAGTATTTAAACTCAAGGACACGCAGTCCTGGACACATAGTCCTCACCGTATTCCCCTTGAGGTAAGATCACACAGACCTCGCCCAACAGTAGTGGTAAGTCTTCACAGGTGACTTCCAAACCTTCACAGACTTGGTCACTCGGCAATCCACAATTCCTCTTGGATGCTCAGACCATGACGCCTAACCGTCTGGAGGATACACAGTCCTCAAAGGTAACATGCGTCGGTTCCACACAGGAACAATCTCTTCAGTGATGCTCAATCACTTTGGGGTTTGTAGGTTTGGGTTTGGGATGTGGGTTTTCCTCACTTGATGGTTTTCGCTCAAAGTCCTCGGAGGAATGGGATGCTCTCAATTGACAAGTGTCAGTGTCTCTCGGAGCAGCCAACCAACTAGTGGTTGTAGGGGGCGGCTATTTATAGCCTAGGGAGCAGCCCAACATGATAAGACATAAATGCCGTTGTCTGATATGACCGTTAGGTGGTAGGATATTTTGGGACAGCTGGCGCGTGGCACAACAACAGTCGGATTTTAGGTTTGAATTCCTCAGGGCTATCATGTTCCTCATTGTGTAGGCAATCCACACTGGTGAATTCCTAACTCCTCAGTCAGAACAAATTCCTCAGAGACCAGAAGATCTTTGTCTCTGTCACTGAAGAAATTGACTAAACTGATACGAGATTTCCAATGGCTTTACTCGAAGGATTGGGTGGGTGTAGGATTTTGAGATGAGCATCACTTGGAAATCTGTTTCCTTAGTATTACCTCGACCCCTTTTAACAGTATGGTGTTTCCTATGAATCAAGAAGAAGAAAATGAAACTACGAAAACAAAAGTCTTCACGGTTCAGATTCCTTGGATGAATATCGAAGTCTTCAAGGTTACACCAATTTCTTCACTTTCAACGTCTTCAGGAGAACCAAAGTCTTCAGCCGAAGACATTCATTTTTAGGGGTCGACTTTCACTATAAATATCAAACTCCTCATTGACTTATAGAGCCTGTGCACACTCACAAACATATTAGTCCCTTAACATATAAGTCTTCAATACACCAAAATCACTAAGGGCACTAGATGCACTTACAATCCCCCCCCCCTTTTTGGTGATTGATGACAATATAGGTTAAGTTTTCAACGAGAATAAACATATGAATTGAAAGTACTCAATAATGAGGAATTTGATTGCAAGACATAGAAGAACTCCTCCTGAAGATGTGCATAGTGAGGAATTTGCTTTTGAAGCAATGCACATTTGAAGAGTAGAATCATGGAGATCTCCCCCTATATCTTGTAATTCATACACGCATTTAGCATATAGAATGAAGAATTTGAAATGCATGATAAAATATGGTGACTAATCTGATTCAGCATGCATGCATAACATTAATGAGCAAATAACATGAAGAAAAGCAGAGCAAAAGTATCAGGTCACAATCGGACTTAAGTTTACAACTCAACCAACAAAAGCTTCAGAAGAGCGAGAGTTGCAACTTAACAAAAAAATCGCCCATATATATAGAGACCAACTTGAAGACTAACTCAAATTTCTACCCCTTTGTCATCATATGACCAAAAGGGACGAAAAGTGAAGACTAACGCTGTCAGGGGGATGAACCCCGGGCAGGCAACGGAACCCAGATCCTTTTCAAAAACAACGGGGCTGGCACCGCCCCTCAAGCCGGCATGCGCTTGGCTGGGTTGCTCGACCCGGCCAAGCCCCGCAACCCGGCCGAACTCTCCGACCCGGCAAGACGCGTCGACTCGGTCTCAACAACTAGCGCAAGACAACCGAACCCGGCACAACTAAAGCTTCCTCGACAAGCCAGCTCCACCCGTGGCGTGCTCCGCAATCCAGCCACGGGTCAGCTCCCGTCCCATCCAGGCCGTACGATGGGACGAGTCTTCAATCAAGGATGACCAAGGCAACAGTGCCTCACCCATGCCTCTAGTTAGCCGGAGCGTGGCAACAGTGCCCCTCACCTGCCCGCTAACCAGGACTAGCGTGGCTACAGTGCCCCCGCCCTCACCGCTGATGACAACAAGCGGCAACCTGACGGGGAGCCACTGTACGCAACTGGACTCGGCCATGCACTGACGATCGACAAGACATCGCACAGTCCCCCTAGGCGCGCGGGGCCCGCACCTAGGGGAGCCCGGCGAACCACAAGACCTTAGCGGGTCCCAGCCCGGGTCCCCGGACACCGACTACCCGGGCCCACCGACTTGTAATATTACCATTGTATCCCCGGGGGTTGGTCTATAAAACCCACCGGGAGCCCATGCTCATATGGGCATGTAACGAGAGAAAGGCTAGTAAGCACTGAACTAGCCACCAAGACAACAACACCGGAGAGAAGGAGCAGCCTAAGCCTTGGCCAACCTCCTTCCTCCCCCATACAGCTCCAGGAGCAACATTGTACTATCACACATCAAAGTACACTCGGCAGGACTAGGGGTGTTATCTCTCCGGAGAGCCCCGAACCTGGGTATGTCCGGCGTCCCGCGCCCGCTCATGCCAACCTCGCCTCTGGAGCCCACCAGCACCCTCGAGCCTCCTCCTATCTTTAGCCATCCCTTGGCATCTGCCGTGCACCCACCACGACAGTTGGCGCCCACTGTGGGGCAGCTCGAGGAGCTGGCCGGGAGCATGCTTCAGACGGGGCCCTTCTCCTACTCCGATGAGTTCGTCGCGCTGGCGGACGACGTCGTCGGCGTGCTCGCCGCCTCCTTCACCGTGTTGTGCATCTCCGATGCGTTCATGGCCGACGAGTACCCCAGCGAGGTGCTCAGCTACTCCAACTCCAACTCCCCCTCTCCCTCAATGGTGGCATTTCCGCCGGGGCGATGGACATCCATGTGGAGGTCTTCGTCACCGGCGATGGCGCCTCCTCCTCGTCAAGCAAGACGAGGAAGGCTGCAGAAGCCAGGGCCGCAGCAGAGTGGATCGAGCCGTCCGATATGTTGCGCGCCGTGATGCAGAGCCTCTGCATCCCTATCGGCACCGACGTTGACGCCACCAACGTCGTTGAGGCCCGAACCCAGCTCGAGGAAAGGCGCCAGTAGATGCTGGACCTATCCGAGATGCTCGCCGCCACTTAGCGTCGCCTGGACGCCGCTCAGCTGGAGCGCAACGCCGCCTACGGATTCACGCTCGCCGTAGCCGAGCCAAGCCGGGTCGCCGATGTGCGTGCCTGGGGAGGAGCGATCGGTTGGGCTCTTGGCGCCGTCCCGACCGTCTACGAGACCCCAACGAATAACATGCGCGCTGACCAGGCAGCCGCAGTTGGCCTGGACCAGCTCAGGGGTGAGGAGTCGAAGGAGCGCATCGAGTGGATGCATGAACTCCTCAACGCAGCCAACGCCCAGTAGGACCGCCTCAACCAGCTCATCAAGCCGGTGGGATCCGGCTCCGCCCGCCTTGACGGATCCGGCGAACTTTTGCACACAGCTTCCTCGCCGCCCGGCGAGGCGCACTCCGGCCGAGCCCGGACTCGGCGCAACCCGGCCGCCACAGCCGCCGGAGGATTGGGCGACGAGCCCGTCCCAGAGATCCAGCGTGGACCCGGCCAGCATGGCCGGCGTCCGGCTCCAACCAACCCGGCCCCCTGTGGCCTGGCCGCCAGCCGACTCGACCCGCGCGCCATCGACGACGCCGACGCTCGCCACCGCCTTGATCAGCTCGCTTGCTCCCTAGAGGTGGAGGAGAGTGGCGATATCGGGCCGGCGTGCTTCGGCCCACGCATCCGGGAAGAGCCCTTTCCCAAAGGGTTCATGCTCCCCGGCGACACCCCCAAGTACAACGGTACCGTGAAGCCGGAAGACTGGCTCACCGACTACACCACGACTATTGGCATCACCGGTGCCAATCGTTGTCTTGCCATGCGCTACACACCGCTCATGCTCCAGGGGTCGGCCCGCATGTGGTTGAACAGTCTGCCGATGGGCAGCATCAACAAATGGGTCGATTTCGAGGAAGCTTTCGTCCGCAACTTCACGGTGACCTACAAGCGACCCGGCCGCCCTAGCTAGCTCGCCATGTGCGTGCAAGGGCCTACGGAGACCAGTCGTGAGTACCTCGCACGCTGGACCAAGCTCCGGAACAGCTGCGAGGTCGTCCATGAAGTCCAGGCGATCTAGTACTTCGTCAGCGGGTGCCGAGACGACACCCTCCTCAAGCACAAGCTCTTACGTTTTGAGCCGACCACCATGGCCGCGCTCATGGTGACGGCGGAAAAATACACCAACGCCGACTCCGCCATGAAGATCCAGGTAGCGCTAGACGAAGCCGGCAAGGCAAAGCCGGTTCCCCCTCCGAAGCCGGCTGGCGAAAGCAGTCGGCAGCAGCATCACCAGAACAACAAGCGCATGGCTGACTAGCCGGCACAGCGCCACGACAACCGACTCGCCGCGGCCACCGAGCCCATGGCGGACCCGGCGGCAAAGCGTCGGCAGACCGGCAAGACGGTGTGGCAACCCGCCATGACTTTCGAAGAGATGCTCGACGCTCCCTGCAAGCACCACATCGGCGCAAGACCCTCCACACACACGCTTTGGCAGTGCGTCATCACCAAGCGCATCATGAGGGGCGATGTCCTGCCTCCTCCGGCTCCGGCTCCGGGCGCGAGACCACCGCCTCCACCTCCACCTCCGCCTCCAGCTAGCGGCACGATGCGCGACGATGCCTACCCGGACCAGAATACGGCCTACGTCGTCTTCACCAGCCTCGGCGACGACAAGCGCAGTGAGCGCCTCCTTCGGCAGGAGGTGAACACCGTCGTCCCGGCCAAGCCGGAGTTCATGCACTGGTCGGATCGCCCGATCACCTGGACCCGGGAGGACCACCCGGCGGTCATGCCGAGTCCGGGTGGTTACGCTCTCGTCCTCAACCCCACCATCATCGCGCGGCGCACGTGCTAGTTCTCTCGAGTCCTCATCAATGGCGGCAGCAGCATCAACATCCTCTACCGTGACACAAAGACCAAGCTCGGCCTCAAGGCCGAGGACCTGGAGCCGACCCGAACGATCTTCCACGGCATCGTGCCCGGCCTCTCATGCTCTCCCACTGGCCGGGTCTGGCTCGATGTCTTGTTTGGTGACAGCAGCCACTTCCAACGCGAACCAATCTGGTTCGAAGTGGTGGACCTGTCCAGCGCGTACCACGCATTGCTGGACCGGCCCGCGCTCGCCAAGTTCATGGCGGTTCCCCATTACGCATATCTGAAGATGAAGACGCCGGGTCCCAAGGGCCTCATCACCATCACCGGCGATTACCGCAAGTCCCTGGAGTGCGCCCGAGACGGTGCCAAGTTGGTCGAGTCACTGGTTATTGCCGAGGAGCGGCGCCAGCTCGACCGCATCGTCGCCCTAGCAGGCGAGGCCTCCGCTGCGTCGATCCCGACCAAGGACCCGACCGACGAGGCTGCCTTCAAACCCTCCAAGGAGACCAAGAAAGTGAAACTGAACCCGGAAGACCCAAGCTGCAGCAAGTACGTTGTCGTAGGCACCCGTCTCGACAGCAAATAGGAAGGCGAGCTCGTCGACTTGCTCCGTGAGAATCGGGATATCTTTGCATGGACCCCCAAGGACATTCCGGGTATCCTGAGGAAGTACGCCGAGGAGAAACTTCACGTCCGTAAGGACGCCAAGCCGGTCCGTTAGCCCCTACAATGTTTTGCGAAGAGAAGAGAAGAACCATTGGTGAAGCGGTCTCCAAGCTTTTGGCGGCCGGCTTCATAATGGAAGTGTTTCACCCCAAGTGGCTGGCCAATCCAGTCCTCGTCCTAAAGAAGAACAAGATCTGGCGCATGTGTATCGACTACACTATCCTCGACAAGGCCTGTCCCAAGGATCCGTTCGCTCTCCCGCGGATCGACCAAGTCATCGACTCGACCGCCGGGTGCGAGCTCTTGTCCTTCCTGGACGCTTACTCCGGCTACCACCAGATCAAACTGGACAGCCAACAGCCATTCGGTTCATCAAGGACATAGCGGTGCGCTATGGCATGCCAAACAGCATCATCACGGACAACGGCACCAACTTCGCCAAGGGCGCACTCGAACAATACTGCTCCGTCTCCGGCATCCGCCTCGACCTGCCTCCGTTGCGCATCCGCAGTCCAACGGGTAGGTCGACCGGGCCAATGGACTCATCCTGTCCGATGTCAAGCCGCGACTCGTCGAGCCACTCATCCGCTCACCCGGCAGCTGGCTTGACGAGTTGCTGGCCGTTCTTTGGAGTGTCCGCACCATGCCAAATCGGTTGACTGGGTTCACCCTGTTCTTCCTCGTCTATGGAGCCGAAGCCATCACCCCGACCGACGTCGAGTTCAACTCGCCGCGTGTCGTGATGTACACCGAAGCCGAAGCTAGAGAAGCCCGTGAATAATGGCATCGACCTGCTCGAAGAAGCACGCCTCCTGGCACTCAGCCATTCGGCCATCTACCAGCAAGGCCTGAGGCACTACCACAGCAAGAAGATCAAGCCCCTCGCGTTCCGCGAGGGCGACCTCGTCCTCCGACTTGTCCAAGAGCAAGCAGGCCACCACAAGCTATCCCCTCCATGGGAGGGCCCATTCATCGTGAGCAGGGCCTTGCGCAACCGCAACGCCTACTACCTCATCGACGCATGCAAGTCAAGGAAGGGCAAGAACGACACCACCGACGAAGAAACGACCCGGCTGAGGAACGCGGAACTCCTTCGCCCGTTTTACAGTTAGCCGCACGAGTGTATGTATCGTTGCCTTTTGTAAGCGCATGAAACTATGGGGTTCCCGAACGAGACTCGGGGGCTACCTTTTGTCGACCAATTTATTGTGTCCCTACTTTCTTGCATCACTATGCCACTGAACCCGGCCACCGGTCCGACCCGCTCGACCCGGGGGCTCGGGGGGTGGCCGGCTCGATCGCCACCCCACTGCCTTACTTGGTGATTCCTGATACAGTTAGGATGCTGCGGTCCCCCACTTCGCCCTAAAGCCACAGATCCAGCTTTGGCTGTCGGTTGGCAAGCACAACGGGCCAGAGCTCCTTTACGCTTCATACACTAAGTCAAAGGCTATCGGGTCGATCAACCTGGCCCGCCGCTCAGAAAATAAACAGCCGCACGACCGGCTGCTCACCAACCGGCTTCACCGGATTTCCGCCAGCCGGCCCAGTGGGTGTTTCGCTCGCGCTCAACATTTTGAAGGGCCCAAGTCCTGTGCGCTCCTCTCGAAGAACTGAAATCCTTG
Organism: Triticum turgidum subsp. durum; assembly: GCA_900231445.1. NCBI lineage: Eukaryota > Viridiplantae > Streptophyta > Magnoliopsida > Poales > Poaceae > Triticum > Triticum turgidum. Next base: position 51,556,325 of record LT934116.1, on the reverse strand, counting down.
TCA
>LT934116.1:51536057-51556083 GCA_900231445.1 Triticum turgidum subsp. durum | reverse complement strand
AATATTTAAAAAGGCCCATGGCTCGAGTTCATTACACCCTAAAACCCCTAGTGGGTGGGTGGACCTGCTACTTAACAAATTCTACTTAGAATATCTCAGGCATATCCAGCATCGCGTCGCGACGTCGACGGCTCTCCCTTGGCGGCCTCCGGGTCCAGCGAGGCACCGGTGTCCTCCTCGGCACCCCCATCGCGGTAGACACCCGTTTCCTCGGAGCTCCCCTCCGAATCATGGAGAAGCAAGCCGTAGTCGTCGCCGTCCACGATCCTACCATCTTCTGTCCGCTCCGGGTGGAACTCGTCGTGGAAGGTGAACTCGGTGATGTAGCTGGCCCGAGAGGCAATCCGTCCGGCTTGCTCCTGCAAGAGCTGCTTCGAGCCGGCCCGCTGGCCCATCAGCGCGTCCAGCTGCAGGTCTAGATGCCAAGACAGCACGAACCGGAGCACCATCTCAGGACCGGCACGAGTGGCGGAGACGCGCCCCTCGTGAAGCCGGTCCGGCCCCATCTCCAACCAACGCGCGAGGCACATGAAGCTGCTCGACTCGATGGAGTCCGGCCAAAGGGCCGCCGTCATCGCAGTGCCGGCCTGGGACAGCCACCCCATCTGCGTCCCCAAGACCCGCAGGCGGGCCTCAGCAGTGCCGATGATCTCCGAGAAGGTCCACGCCACCCGCGGATCCGTTCTGGATCCAACGACTCCGGTCGGGTCGTGATGAAAGCGGGCGGCTTCCTCCGCCAGCCGCTACGTCTCCGGGAAGGCCCCTGCCACAAAAGACGAAGCACATCAGAAGAAGGAGAACAAGGACGAAAGGCTGGATCCCAACCCGACAAAATACAAGAAAAAGCACTTACTGGAGAAAGACTCTTCCAAGTGCTGCACTTCAAGCAACATACCACGCCGCTCCCGTTCAATGGCGCAGTCGCGCTCCTGGAGCGCCTTCTCCAGATCGGCCGCCTTGGCAAGGGCCTCCTTAAGCTCGGCGTCCTTGTCGTCGACCGCCTTCTCGGGTGCCTCGTGACAAGGAGCCTTGTCCTACCGGGTCCCCTCAGCCGTGGTGACCTGCCCCCGTAGGCGGTCCACCTCGGCCTGGAGCCGGCCCTTGTCGTCGGCCAGCTTCCCGCGCTGCTGGTCCGCCTCGACCAGAGCCTGCTGCGCCTCCACCGCCTTGGCGGCTTCCAGCCTAAGAAGCTCCACCTCGGCCTTGATGCGGCTCTTGTGACCCGCCAAGTGCTCATGCAGCTGGCTGGCCTCGACGAGAGACCGCCGGGCCGCGGCCGCCTCCGCCCTCGCCTGCGCCGCCTCGACGCCAAGACAGCCGGTGTCGGCAACAAGCCGGTCATAGTGATGACTAGCCAGAAGCAGACGAGTCCGCCAGGACAGCACCTCGGCTGCGAAAAAGAAGAGTTCAGCGAATGAGAAAGCAAGACTTAAGATTTGGCCCAACTGTTACACAGTTGGCCCGAATCTCGGGGGCTACACCCAGTGGGTGCGCTAGCGTGCCCCCACTAGATAAGATCACGAAGATACCTGCGGCGACGCGAAGCTCCTCCTCCTTGGCGGCGAGCTGCTCCTTGAGCTCACGGTACTTGCCTAGGAGACGGTTGAAGGCGGCGACCCGATAGGTGTCGAAATGCTGAAGAAGGCAGAAATAAGAACAAGGACAACGCTCTAAAGATTCGACCCAACTACTATGTAGTTGGACCGAACCTCGGGGGCTACACCCAGTGGGTGCACTGGAGCGCCCCCACGAAGAGGAAGTTACGAGAAAGAAAAGGCTTACAAGAACGGCGCGCTCCAGGTCACGCGTCCGCTCCACCTCGTCCTGGGCGAAGGCCTTGAGCCAGTCCGTCTGGTCGCGCAGGCGGCGGCTGACGGCGTCCAGTGCCGCCTCCTCCTGGGTCTAAGGCCCGAAGACCACGGCGCCCCCGCTCAACGCCGGCTGCGGCGCGGCGGCCCAGCGCTCTCCCTGCCGGGACACCAAGGCATGCTTCCCGCTGGCCGCTCCCGACGCGGCCAGTACCTCCTCTGACACCGTCGACGACCCGGATGCCGGGACGACCTGCGTCGCTGCTTCCGGTCTGGACGCCGGGACGGCCTGCTGCGCCACCACCAGCCTAGCTGCCAGGGTGGCCTCCGGCACCGCCGCCCGTGGTGCCTCCTCCAACACCGGCGGCGCCTCCGGCACAGCCGCCCGCAGCGCCTCCTCCAAGACGGTGCCGCCTCCACCGCCATCAACCCCCGCTCGCTCGACAACGTCGACCTACGGTGGGGTATCGTCCTCCACCTCCATGACCTCCCGGTCGAGGATCACCACCTCAGCCCAGCCCTTGCGGCTGCGCTGCCTCATCGACGATGACTCGAAGACCGTCGCCGCCACCATCGTGCCCTCTGGCATCTCACGCTAGGCCGGCTCCGCGCCGGCTCGCGCCCAAGCCTGGACCGTTACCGCCTCCAGCTCCGCCTCGGCCCTGTTCCTGTCCCGCCAGGCCAAGCCCTTGGCATCGTTCGGGTCCAGGCCGAGGTCCGAGTCGGGCCGTCCTTCCGCCTCGACCTAGTCGACGAGGTCGGACCGGCTCCTACGGAACATGGTCCCTTCGGTGGCCGATGCGTCCGCCGCCGCCCTCGCTAGCGTGATTGCCGACCTGAAGAAGAAGACAGAATGAGCAGAACGCTGTCCTTCTCGTGCGGCCGGCTCGGCGCCGCCCCACGCAAAGACCCAGCTCCGCCCGCGTCGCCGCCTCCCCCGCCCAACGCCACTACACCAACAACTGGCGTCAGCATCGCCCGTGCAACGCCGCGGTCAGCAACTCAAGATACATGAAGAAGAATACAAGACTTACCTGCACGATGCCCAGCGCCGGCATTGGCCTCGGCCTCCTCCTCCCCGCCGTGGGCCGCGGGCTCCTCTGGCACCATCGGCGCCACCTACGATGGAGCCCGGGCGTAAGGGTGCCGGATCGCGTTCAGAGGCACCTCCCGCGTCGCGTTGGGACGGACAAAAAGGTGCACAACAGCAAAGTAGGGCGGCCAGACACTCACCTATGGCACCGGGTTCGACTTCTATACGATACTTTGTCGAACCGCCAGTCCTCTCCAAGGTTGGCCTTGGAGATGTCATTCACGCGGCGTGCAATCTGCTCTGCTGTCAGCCGCGTCGACCCCATGCAGTTGGGGTCTTGAAGGCCGACCATCTTGCCGATGAGGCAGGAGCGCCTCTGCAGCGGGAGGACCCAGCGCATGATGAACGCGGCGATAAGGTCGTTGCCGGAGAGCCCCTCCCGCATCCTCATCAACGTCACCCGCTCGCAGAGATTGAGAATCTCCTACAACGGGAGCCTGGGCGAGTAGTCCCAGTTTGTCTTCGCCCGCGGCGGCGCGATGGCGAAGGCCAGAAGATTGATGCGGTCCGCACCCAAATTGCGGACGTAGAAGAAGGAGGTCTGCCACTTCTTGGCAGAATCCTCCAGCGGGATCTTGGGGAAGTCCGCCCCCGACTGCTTCGAGATGACGGCGGCGCCGTAGTCGGCGAACTCTCCGGCCGACGGGCCCTGCTGCTTCAGGGAGAAGAAGCGCGCCCAGAGGTTGATCATGGGCTCAACCCCCAGGTACCCCTCGCAGACGGTGACGAAGCTGGAGAGCTAGACTATGGCGCCGGCGCCAAGATGATGCGGCTGGAGTCCGTAGAACTCCAGGAACATGCGGAAGAAGGTGCTCACCGGCATCCCAAATCCATGCTCGAAGTGCGTGAGGTAGACCACGCACTACTGCTCCTCGGGCAGCGGCCTTTGCTCGCCGTGCGGCAGGCGGACGGCGACATCCGTCTCCCACGGCAGGCGCCGCGACACCCGAAGATGGGCGATGTCCTCGGTGGTGACATTCAAACCCATCCAAGAGCTCGACGGCAGTGCCATGACCGAAAGAAGGAGAAAGAAGATGGACGACGAAGGAGTTATGCTCAGAGCAGCGGGTGCCGCAGTGCGTCGGTTCCAAAGAGTAGAGCAAGAGCAAAGGGAAAGGAGGGCGCGAGCGAGAATGATATCCGCCGTCCCCCTGCCCCCCGATTTATAACCCTCGGTTTGAACGTGGGGGAGTGGGATCGTCTGCACGCACCCGTCCCACTACCCCGCAATAAGTGTGTACGTACACATGTAGTAACTGCTCGGGCAAGAGCAACCGGCCCCCGGACGCTGCAATAAATGCGCGCGCGTGGGCCAAGGGCGCGCGGCGGCAGGCCCCAGCCCGTCGCCCAGTACCGTCATGCGCGTGGCCTGTCAGGCTCCTCCAACTTCCGGGCACCATGTGGCGCTGATACGTCCATTTTGCAACATGCTTTTATATCAATATTTATTGCATTATAGGCTGTTATTACACATTATATCTCAATACTTATGGCTATTCTCTCTTATTTTACAAGGTTTACCATGAAGAGGGGGAATGCCGCTAGCTGGAATTCTGGCTGGAAAAGGAGTAAATATTGGAAACCTATTCTGCACATTTCCAAAAATCCTGAAACTCCACGGAAGTCAGTTTTGGAATCTATCTATCTATCTATCTATCTATCTATCTATAATCTATAACTATAATAATTAGGGACTCCCTGAAAATTACCACGATAATTAGAAATTAAGAGCCGTACATCTTCGGTGGGACCAAATTATTACGGTGGAGATCTAGCCAATATATAATCTTCCTATTAACTTTTTTTAGCCATCAGATGAGATATATCACAGAGTCCTTACAAGTTGTCCCGCGTGCACTTTCTTTTTTTATTTTTTAGAAAACTCTTTCACGTGATGGTTTGGTCAAAAGAAAAACACTTTCAAGTGAGATATACCCCTAAAAAATCTCTCCCCCGCGGTGGCAACTTCCTCCCTCGATCCTTCCCCATGGAGAAACGAACGCGTCATTGACCCTCTGCTAGCGATGCTTCTCCTCCTCCAGGCTCCGGCGTTCCTGCTCATCTCCCTCCTCGAGTCTTCACGTGAATCATCTAGAAATGATCCAAGCAGCCTCTCCGGATCCCATTCCTATCCAAAGTTTGAATCCACCTTGCCCAAACACGCTGCAATCAACCTTTCATGAGGAGGACTTTACAATCTCAGTTTGCACGCCCGGACCAAACAACGATGGATGATGTGGTGGAGAACATGGTGAAGGTAGTTTGTTTCAGCTCGGGGGGCCTCCATTGTTGGTGAAACTGCAAAAAATCGACTATTGCAGGTATGCAAGGAACAAGGATGGAGTAGGTTTTTTATTTTCAAGATTTTTATGTTGTGGATCTAGCAATCTGAAACTTGGTCTCTAATCAGCAAGTACGTACAGCCTAGGGTTTTGTTTTGTGGGCCTTTGGTGAAGTGCGTCATTTGGTTTCCGGCCTGTCATGATAGATATTTGTAGGGTTGATAAGTTAGATTGGTTGGTTATGTGCCGTCCAGTTAAGGGATTCAGTTCACCAAATATTGGGATGTACTCGCGCACAGACTCGATCACCTCTTCTAATTTTGTTGGGAAGCAAGAAAATCGTTTTAGCGTTACATGATCTGTCCAATCTACTGATCTTTGTTTCTTACAAGCAAAAATCCATGCTTTTTCATGAATCTGTTCTTTCAATTATGCTCACCCAACGATCCAATAGGATTTGTGTATCTTAGAATCACAACCTATACTCTGTTCTGATGCAATTTTTTGATAGGACTGTTTGTAGACATGGAGCGTATATATGCACCCTAGCAGTATTTGCCGAAAGCAACACCCGAAAAATTATGCTCAACTAAACCTCTTGGTAAAGACTAGCAGCAAAGCTATTCACCTCCTCGACACTATACAAATTCATTGTCGGGCGCTCCCCCGCCCATTCAATACAAAAAATTCGTTATGTACACTTACAATTCTCTGCTTCAGATAATTTTTACTTATATATTTTATCTATAATCCCCTTCCCTGATTGTTCATATTATGTCCACAACTTTAAATCTTTAGATCTTGCATTAATCCTATACATCAACAGTAAATGACGCCAATGCATGTTGTGGGCAATCAGAAATAGGTGGTATAGCTATCGTCTAATGAGTTATTTAATTGTTTGTTTCACCTTTTCCATGTATCATATAATTTTTTTAAATTGAGCCGGTATAGGAAAATATAATAATGTTTTCTCTTATTTCTCGCAGATGCTTAATTACGTCATCCGGTTTCCAGTTCATGCACCTCTTTGGAAAAAGTTAGCAATCCCTGTAGATTGGTATTTAATGAGTTAGTAGGAACCCTTTACGTATTTTTCTAGATGGTCAGTTACAGTCTCATATTGGCTATGGCCCTGAATTAACAGAAAGTTTACATCGGGTTTTCTCTTATAAGTGTGGGTACTATGGAGAAAAGCAGCCGCCAGCTAGATGAATAAAAGAATATTCTAGATTCAGATAATTTGACTAACAGATAATTCAATCAAATATGGTGTCGCTGTATAATATCATTTGTGCAAGTCTGACAAGGCAAGAAGTCTAGTTGGTTCTGACAAAGAAAATGGTGATTCATTCAGGGACAAACATAATATCTATAAGGGCATGGCCAACGCTACAGCGTGGACCGCTGCCTCGCAGGTTCCACGTCGGAGGTGAGCAGTCGTGGAAGAGAGAGATGAAGAAGGCAGTAGCTTGCAGGGAGGAGGTGTGGCCTGCAGAAGAACCGGTCTCCCAGGGGAAAAGAACATGGTCCCGTGAGACAAAAGCAGAGAAAGAGAGAAAGATTCCATGCACCCGTGAGATTAGAAGAGAGAGAAGAAGGAAAAGTGGAGGAGAGGATGTGAGGTAAGCACTTCTGATGAAACCATTGTTTGCATTGGATGCATGTGTGTTGGACAGTGGTTTCAACCTAGATGGAAGATAGGGCAGCTATATGGTGCTGCCTCCATTGTACATGCCGTAATGTTTGAGGCATTTGGAGTTTGTGGTTCATTTTTCTTGCTCTTCTAGAACAGATTTTACTCACAAAGGTTGGTTCTAACACCCTGTATGACCCTCCTAGGGACATAAAGTTATCGTCTCAAGCCCACCACTCGGTGGAACTTTTATGGGCGGCCTTCAGCTTCGTAAAGAGCACATCTTTTTACCCACCATTCATATACAGAAATTATGGACAATCACAAGATTTTCACCGTGTGCATGACACATATGTTTTCCCGTGAATCCATCTCTTATCCTCTATACATTTATTCACATATTACTATAGTAGATTATAAATCAATTAGATTATCACAATATATATTTGGTCTGCAAATCTAGATTCTGCAGAACTTCTATATGTGGTGAGAAATAGACATATCTCTTTTACATATTTTTTCTAAACCCTGTTGGGATACTTAACAGGTTTTCCTGTGGATGAGAAAATTGCAGGAGATACTGAACACAATTCCTGACTTGCGAATGACAATTTTTATGCCTTATCTCCACCTCATAGATCTACCTTCTATCTACAGGTATCTCTCGGTTCCTTCTACTTCCAAGACAGATATAATTATTTGTAGTTGAAATGGTCAAATCTATATAAGTTTTATTATTAAGTTCAGTTAAATGTGTCTTTTTCTACAGAGAGTGTGAACTGTGCAGTGCTAATCCTAGGTAAAGATGTAAATTTAGTGTGCCAGCAATGGTTGATACAGTTATTCTTCATTCACAAATACGTGCCATTTAAACTTAATTAACTATAAACTAATATCTCTTTCTACTGTTTCGTTTGATTCTTTTAATGTGCGTGTGTGGATTTTAGATGGGAATTTATCGGCGAGGGCCAGTCAAAGGACACAACAACGACACTACTATATAACTACCAAGAATGCATCTGTGTTGACTTTGATCATGACCCTAATGTTGGGAAGCTAATGAAGACTTCTACACATGTTGTTCCGTTCCCGAGAGCAACAAAAAAGATATGACATATATGGCTTCTACTGTATCACCCAGACGTTCACACATGTATCTCCCAGTGTGTTGTAGCACCCAATTAACGTATCATGTTTGTTAGTAGTTCTAACATGTTAGACTTAGCTTAACTTTATTGTACCTAATATTCTCTTTGGCACTTAATTCACATCACACTTTAAGTTCTGCTCGAAGGGTCATCTGAATTGATGACAATGGTAAAGCTCATGTGTGTCGAGTACCCCATGTCTAAATTTATTCAGAAGAGTTCACAATATTACGGCCTCACATGATCTGGATAACTTGGAAATAGAAAAAAACATGGTTGCCGTCTCATATGCTTTTAGTTCATTTACTAATCATATTGAGAAAATAAATTTAATTTCTTTAGAATAAATTTAAGAACACAAAACAAAGTTGGTTGAGAAGACTTGGATGAATACACTATATTTCAAATATTATTAATAGCTTCAAGTATTTATGATTTTTGAAAAAAAAATTAGCCCGTGCAACAGCACGGGTTGACGACTAGTTAATAAGAATTACTGAGCGAAGAAAACACCAGAACGGGCCCACACCCTGGCCAGGAGGGTGGGGGGCGCGCCCACCCCTACTGGGTGCGCCCCTGTCTCCTGGGCCCCCTGGTTGCCCTCCGGTGCCCATCTTCTTCTATATGAAGGCTTTTACCCTGGAAAAAAAATCTGAGGCAAGATTACGAGACGAAACTCCGCCGCCACGAGGCGGAACCTTGGCGGAACCAATCTAGGGCTCAGGCAGAGCTGTTCTGCCGGGGAAACTTCCCTTCGGGAGGGGGAAATCATCACCATTGTCATCACCAACGATCCTCTCATCGGAAGGGGGTTAATCTCCATCAACATCTTCACCAACACCATCTCCTCTCAAAACCCTAGTTCGTCTCTTGTATCCAATATTGTATCAAAACCACAAATTGGTACCTGTGGGATGCTAGTAGTGTTGATTACTCCTTGTAGTTGATGCTAATTGGTTTACTTGGTGGAAGATCATATGTTTAGATCCTTAATGCATATTATTACTCCTCTGGTTATGAACATGAATTGGCTTTGTGAGTAGTTACGTTTGTTCCTGAGGACATGGGTGAAGTCTTGCTATTAGTAGTCATGTGAATTTGGTATTCGTTTGATATTTTGATGAGATGTATGTTGTCTTTCCTCTAGTGGTGTTATGTGAACGTCGACTACGTGACACTTCACCATTATTTGGGCCTAGAGGAAGGCATTGGGAAGTAATAAGTAGATGATGGGTTGCTAGAGTGACAGAAGCTTAAACCCTAGTTTATGCGTTGCTTCGTAAGGGGCTGATTTAGATCCATATGTTTAATGCTGTGGTTAGGTTTACCTTAATACTTTTTTTGTAGTTGCGGATGCTTGCAATAGGGGTTAATCATAAGTGGGATGCTTGTCCAAGTAAGGGGAGTACCCAAGCACCGGTCCACCCACATATCAAATTATCAAAGTACCGAACGCGAATCATATGAGCATGATGAAAACTAGCTTGACGATAATTCCCTTGTGTCCTCGGGAGCTCTTTTCTCATTATAAGAAATTGTCCAGGCTTGTCCTTTGCTACAAAAAGGATTGGGCCACCTAGCTGCACTTTATTTATTTTTGTTGCTTGTTACTCGTTACAATTTATCTTATCACAAAACTATCTGTTACCTACAATTTCAGTGCTTGCAGAGAAAACTGTGACACTCCAAATTTTTTTGTGATTTTGTTTTCAGAAAGAGCCTTGCTTGGTTTGAAGAAGGTCATTTAAACCCTTCTTAAAAACCCTCTTGCTAAGTTTGCCCTCTCAATTTTTTTTTCTTGGATTTAGTTTCTTTTAAAAAGAAAATATTTTGTTTTTGGGGTTTCATTTGATTTTGATCCACTCTTGTTTACCGTGCTTCTTATGGTAAAACTCCCCCAAAAACGCCTCCTCCCACTTTGGTACAACCCAAACATTCTATCCAAACTAATAAAATCCATTTTTGGATTTTATGCCAATTATTTCTCCTCCCAAAATAATTCTGTCTTTTCTTTTGAGCCTAGGTGATTTGCAAAGCAAGTACCCTAATGCTTTTGATTTTTGATTTCAACTCTACACCCATGGATGGTCCTTTGTACCCACAACCCAGAACCATCTTGATCCACTCTTCTTCTTTTCAAATATTTCAAATTTCACTCACTGCAAGTTTGGACCAGATTTGCCAAATTTGGTGAAATTCATATCTACACTTCTCCAAAAATTCCACCAAAATTCAGTCAACCTCTAGTTGCAATGAGAGACCCCTCCACCGAAAATCAACTCAAGGAAAAATCCCTAGAGGCCAGAATCATTCTGTCGAACACCTTGCATGCACTAGTACTGTTCACATTCAGTAAATTCAGAGTTCAGTGTCGTTCTCCGTCAGTAACTTCAGTCACATGTCCACAGTGCCCTTGGCACGTTGCTCGCAGCCTGGCCTGCTTGTCCGGAGCTCCACACGCACGCTTGGCGCCTTCCTGGCGTCGGTGGCGCCCTAGCCCGCCTGCGCCGGCGTGCTTTGCGGCGGCTGAAACACCGTAACGGCCGACAGGGAGCAAAACGGCGGCTCAACGCCGTTCGGCGCCGCCCAAACCTCCTGGTGGCTCCGCGTGGCCATCTCCTTGCCAGCGCACGCATGCGGCACCGTCGCCGTAGCCTGGCACGCGCAGAGCGCGTTCTCTGCCGCCGACGGGCTGTGCGGCCATTCCGTCGAGGGCAGACCGTAACCAACCCTCCCGTGCTGAGCTGGACCCTAAAATGGCACCACTACTCCACCTAGGCGATGCTCAAGCTCCTAAGCCAACCGTCCAGCCACAGCGCCACCGTAATCAACTCGCTGGACTTATCCGTTCACGGCAACCGACTCGGGCCGGCTATATATAGCACCCGCGAGCTTGCTCTCGCCCCCGCACGACTCCACCACCTCACTAGACCCTGCCTAGCCACTGGAGGAGCCTCGAGGGGCCCTTCTTCCCCGACTCTGGCTGCCCCGTTCTGCCTCGGCCTCCACCTCGATTCACTCTAGTGAGGCCGTCTCCGGCGCCCTAACTTCGTCAGCAACCCTCTCGAGCAACTAGGAGACTAACCCCCACTACTATTTGATCCCCGCAGCTCCCTCCGGCGAGATCCACGACTGCGCGAACCGCCGTCCGCCGGAGCAAGGGCCGCCGTCAACACGGTGCTCGCCGGCGACCACCACCACCACCCACAGACGCGGAACGGTGCACTGATCTCGAAGGTAACCCCCGATCACCTTGCCTCACCGTGGATCGCCGCCGGCGACCACCACACCTCTCGGGCGCCGTCGCGCTCTGTTTTCTCCGTTTGAAAGTTCAAACCCGACAGGTGGAGCCCGCCTGTCAGCCTCACAGCCGTTTCATTTAAACGAAACGTTATCCTGGACTTTTTCGCAGAGGCCCCTGGAAACTTTCTGTTTCATTACAAATGGGTCCTTGGACCAAAACTCTTATAACTTTTTAACAGAAAATGATTTTTGATTGATTCCTTTTTTGTCATCTTTATTTTTCTCTCTAGTTTTTTGTCATATTTATTTGGAAAATATTTGGAACACTTTTCTGTACACTCACGGTATTTACGTTGCGTACGTATTTTTCTTATACCGTAGATACCGAAGGAGGTGATTGGAGCTGCAAATTTCACACAGTTAAACTCCGACTACTCTGAACCAGGCAAGCATGTTTGAAATCTTGATATGATGAGTGGTTGTTGCATGTTTGCATTTTAGTATAGTCATGGCATGTTTATGAACATTTCTTGAATTGTTACATTTCATACACAATAGTGGAAAGTAAGTTTCGGAAAGCATTATGTTGTTGGATACATATTTGCATGGCCATGTGTTGGCATGGGGATGGGTAAGATGGCAGTGTTGTGACATGGCAGTCTTATGCCAGATTATTTGACTTCCGTGTCATTGTGAAACAACTCGCATTTCCATTCATTCCTTCCTGTACTGTCACATGTTCTCCGAAAGGAATATGGCATAGTAAGTTGCAAATCGTTTTCCTGATACACACCAAATAGAGAGGCCGGGATGAGGGTTCCATGGCCCTGGATTAAAGCCCGTCATCCGGTCAGGGGGCATGGGTGTTTCTGGTTGGGACCGAGAGGGGGGCACCCCTTAGAGCGCGTGTACAGAAATTTGATCCCATGCTATTCGAGGTTGTGGCCTCCCCGTCTCAAAGTTTTTCTTGGTCGTTGTCCAGGGTGATTCCTGGCATCGTGAGGTGAAATGGGTGTGTACTAGTTAAATGTGTTTCTACTGAAATACCGTAAACCGAACTAGTCCTTCGTGACTACGGAAATCCGTTGACTGTGGTCAGTTCATCCAAACTCTGCAGAGTCTCAAATCTTTCAATTATCTTGTACTTTGTTCAAGTACTATATTCATCTTATCTTGTCAGATACCAGCCTCAGTGACAAAACTCCGGTGGGATTTATGTGTGATAAATCCGGTTAAAAGATTATTCTTGTGGATGGACTAATCTTGTTATTTACATTTATTACAAGCCCTGTCTGCGATGTCGCTCAGACGTCCGACGGTGGCATACCTGTTATTTACTTATGTTATAGGCCCTGTCTGTGATGTCGCTCAGACGTCCGACGGTGGCATTCTTGTATTTACAATTATTGTAAGCCCTGTCTGTGATGTCGCTCAGACATCCGACGGTGGCATTCTTGTTATTTACATTTATCATAAGCCCTATCTGTGATGTCGCTCAGATGTCCGACGGTGGCATTTCTTTTAAAGGCCCTGTCTGTGACGTCGCTCAGATGTCCGACGGTGGCATTTCTTTTAAAGGCCCTGTCTGTGACGTTGCTCAGATGTCCGACGGTGGCATTTCTTTTATAAGCCCTGTCTGTGACGCCGCTCAGATATCCGACAGTGGTATTTCTTTTAAGCCCTTTATGTGGTGTCGCTTAGACGCCCGACTGCGGCATGCATTTTATTTGTTCACCTTTCGAGGCGTCGCTCCAGACACTCGATCGGTTCTCAGTTATTTATTTTATTTAATAAGTCATGAAATAATATTATTGTTGAAAAGAGCATCGTTATTCATATTCATGACGCATTCATGCATTCATTGATTATATCTTTTGTCTGAACTGTCTTGCGAGTACTTTCAAAGTACTCACCTGGCTTGTTGATTTGGCCAGATGTTGATGAAGGCGATCTCATGGATGAAGAGTTTGATAGCGAGTCCGACACCTAGAGGAGTCCTAGTCAGTCCTTGCGATCCTGTTTTGATCACTGTATTATCCGCTTCCGCAACCCCAGAATAAATTCATGGAGCCTCACCTCGACGCTCGATGAGCTGCCAGTTAGGAGTCAAGTTATCCACCACTTATCCTCGAGCTAGTAGCATGTCACCATATCCCTGTGCCATAACTGCCTCTATGTAAGATATTGGCGAGTTTGTAATAAATTGTTGAGCAGCCTCATCTCAGCCTTGTAATATATTTGATGCTACTGGTTCTCTGTTTATCAAGCATTTGTCTACCAAAAAGGATGACTTTTTCCTATACTGGGATTTAAAGATCGATTTTCTCAATATTTATTTATTGAAAAAGTCGGTCATGACAGACTTGGTAACCAGAGCCAGGATGACTGTAGGAAGCCACTAGGTGCGATCACTAATTAGATACTAGCATGACAGTGTTTAATTCTTGTTTTTTTCAATCGTAGTCATTTTTCTGACAGACGGCATAAAAATTTATGATCTGATCACTCAAAATTTTTGCCTACTTTTGTAGATGGCCGGCAGCGACTGCAAGTCTCAAATGTTCGCCAACGTGCCTGAGGGGTTCATCAAACTCCTCTCCTTCATTGTTCAGGTCGCGATGGGGCCATCTGTGCACCCAGTCTTCACACTTTATCCGCACAAGATCAACAACAGTCTGACCATGCACCAAGCCGCAGTGCAATTCAGGGGAGGGCATGTTGAGATGCGCCGCTTCCGTTTCTTGGGGAGAGCCATGCCTATGGAGAGGCATGCTATGCAGATGGCAGCCCGCGAGGCGATAGCTCGTCTTCGGGATGTCCTTCCTGCAATGAAGACCCGTCGCTACCGCTACCTTCCATGCCATGTGCCTTACACCTGTCACTACTCATTCTCTTGCCCCAGAGGAGAGTGAGACGAGGCCTTTGAGATTCCTGTCGAGTACCTTCGAGCCCTGGAGGCAGCCTTTGACAGCATGGTGGACGACCTCGTAGCTGCCCGCATGGACTCAGTTCATGGCTGTGCTGCTAACAGGAGGGAACTCCTGCACACCGCTCCACCGCTGACTTTTATATCGTCCTCAGCTTCTCATTCGCCTACCATTCTCGCTACTGCACGTCATCTGCCTACCATGGAGGAATTCAACCAGGCTATTGCACCCACTCCCGTTCGCGCTGCACCACTTTTTACACCCACTCCCATACGTGCTACTCCACCTATTCCGCCCACTCTTATTCAGGGTACTCCGCCTACGGCACCTGCTCCATCAGCTCAGCGCAGCGTTCCTCGTCTGGAACCTATTAGCGAGGAGGAAGTTGATTCCCCAACGTCACTGCGTCTCACCCTCGGCAGGCCAAGGGAGATCCTCACCATCTCCGACTGAGTACGCGTAGACGCCATGCGATGTATCGACTTGTGTAATATGTTTATATGTACCTAGGTTGTGAGAAGTAGCCTGTTTGCGCATCATGTAGGATCTGGAGGAGTGCACTAGTTTAAATAACATGTCAGGATTATGTACGCATATCCTGAGTGATGTAATGTATAATTATGCCCGCGTGTAATATATGTAATAGTCCTTTTCCGCGCGCAATCGTGTGTTTCCAAAAATATCCTGGAGTTTAAAAATGTTCTTTGTGTGTGATTCTATTGACTTTTGCAACTCTCTTTCTTGTCTTACGAGTTCACAAAATATATCCCCAGAGTGAAAGATGTCTCGTCCTTGGACGCGCTCCATGCCAAGTCAACCAGAAGAAAATTATGGCACACCACAAAACCAAAATTTCACTCAGGGCCAGACAAGTCAACAGGGCAGTGAAACAACTTTTACACCAGTATGTCGTCTGTATGAACAGAGTCAACAACAACACGAGGAAATGATGAACCAATTCATCAATATGGGAAGTAACCGCGGTCAGTATCAACAACAATCCAAATTATCTGGGTTACAAAAGACGCGTCCTCCAACATTTTCTCATACTGACAAGCCTCTTGAGGCCGATGACTGGCTTCAAGACATGGAGAGAAAATTAATTATTGCACAGTGTTCAGACCGTGAAAAGGTATTGTATGCACCACATTATCTCACAGGAGCAGCTGCATCGTGGTGGGAAAACATCCTGCACATGCACCCCAACGAAAATGAAATCACCTGGGAAAATTTCAAAGAAGGTTTTCGTGGGGCACATATTCCTAAGAGCGTCATGAAAATCGAGAAGAAAGAATTTTATGAACTCAAGCAAAGGGCCATGATAGTATCAGAATATAACAACCAATTTACTCTGCTATCTCGCTATGCCAATGAAGAGCGCATGACTGAAAGCAAGAAGATGGAAAAATTCTTGGAAGGCCTAGCACCCGCCCTTAAGTGCCAGCTAGTTGTGCATACCTTTCCAGATTTTAAAACACTGGTGGATAAGGCTATTACTCTGGAAAATGAGCGTCGTAGCCTGGAAGATTTCCGCAAACGCAAAAGGGACCAGACTACTTTTGCTCGCAACCCCAGAAACAAGACGGAATTTCAGAAGGGTAGAACACACAAAACCCCGACGGAAAATTCACGTCCAATCAAGAATTTCCATGCAAGAGACAAAGAGTTCACCTATCGCCCAGGCGTTACTTGTTATGCTTGTGGAGAAGAATGGCACTATGCCAAGCAGTGCCCCAAGCCAAGAAACTCAACCCCGAAGCCCAATAATGGTGGCAATAATTCAGCACCAAAGCGAAGCAATTTCAACCCCAACAACAACCACCGGAAAGGTCACTTGAACCATGTGACCCGAGAGGAAGCACAGAACGCCCCAGATCTCGTACTCGGTATGTACCCCGTCAACACAATACCTGCCATGGTTTTGTTTGATTCTGGAGCTTCTCACTCATTCGTTTTGAAAAGTTTTGCTTTGCAAAATAATTTTTCGATGCTTCCCCTGGAAAAATCAATGATCATCAAGTCCCCTGGAATTAAGCAAGTGACCCAGAGTTACTGTCAAGGTGTGGTTATTAAATTTGAAGGATTGAAGTTTTACGCCAACCTTATTGTATTGGAAAGCAAAGGACTGGATGTCATCCTAGGAATGGATTGGTTAACCACCAACAAAGGTTTTATTGACTGCTTCAACCGGACAGTGATTCTCACACACCATCATGGGAAGAAAATAAAAGTTTCAGCCAAAGAGAGACAAATACCTCGGCAACCAAGATTAAACAAGGTGGACGTTTCTGAGCTGAACAAGGTTCCAGTAGTGTGTGAATTTCCAGACGTATTTCCAGAAGAACTACCAGGCATGCCACCGGACCGAGAGATAGAATTCAGCGTTGAGCTTGCACCCGGGACCGCTCCCATTTACAAGAAACCATACAGAATGGCACCATCCGAATTAGTAGAGTTGAAGAAGCAAATAAAAGAATTATTGGAGAAAGGATACATATGAGCCAGCTCCTCACCTTGGGGTTCTCCAATTTTATTTGCCAAGAAGAAGGATGGAACAATGAGGTTGTGTATTGATTATCGAGCTCTCAACATGGTCACAATCAAGAACAAATACCCAATGCCCCGAATAAATGATTTATTCGATCAGCTCGCACAGGCCAAAGTTTCTCAAAAATTGACTTGAGATCAGGATACCACCAATTAAAAGTAAGAACAGAAGATATTCCCAAGACCGCTTTCACCTCCAGATATGGGCTGTATGAGTTCACAGTGATGCCATTTGGGCTAACCAACGCCCCCACATATTTTGTTCACCTCATGAACAAAGTATTCATGAAGTATATGGACAAGTTTGTTGTGGTATTCATCGATGATATCCTGATATATTCCAAAACACCAGAAGAGCACAACGAACATCTCAGGATTGTACTCGGAGAACTCAGGAAACATCAACTATACACCAAATTCAGCAAATGTGAATTTTGGCTAAGGCAGGTTGTCGTGGAATTATCACGTCAGATGTCCTTGTGAAAGGACTTTGTCATGGAGCCATCGTTACAAGTTAGCTTGAAGGGGTTAAACCGGACAAGGGACACGAGAGTTATACTAGTTCGGCCCCTTCGATGAAGGTAAAAGCCTACGTCTAGTTGTGATGGGATTGATTGGGTTCCGATGATCAGGGAGCAGAATACGCTTGCCTGAGTCTCGAGTTGTTGTTTTCCTGTCCCTGAACCGCCACCGGGTCGTCCCCTTATATACACGGGTTGACACCCAGCCGGTTTACAGAGTCCCGAGGCCGACTCATACAAGTGTTCGGCTCGGTCTCTCCTTTTCGTATCTTACAATACAAACTATATGTCTATGGCGGTTTACCACTATGGGCCCTAATCCGCCTTTGGGCTCCGGGCCTCTAAGCTTCATAGTAAAGCGCCATCTTCTGAGTCTTCGTGGGCTTCAATATGGTTGAGCGTGAACCGGTCCCTCCTAGGCGGTTTACACTCAGTAGTTATATCCCCAACATTAGGCCCTAGATTGATTTGAACCTGTTCATGTTAATCTTCAATACTTAGAATAATCCTGTGAACGCCTTCCTTCATTTCTCGTAAACCGCCACAATGCCTTCTTTTGTTAAACCGCCGTGACGTCATCCTCTGGATACAGCAACGGATCATCATGACGTCACTTCTGTAAAAAATGAATAAAAAGATTCCCTCTATTTAATGTCATCCGGAAATCGAGGCAACAGCTGCGCCACTTGCCGCATTGGACTCCTCGATTCTCGCGCCTGTCACTTATCCCTTGCCCTGTTATAAATAGGCCCGACGGGCACTTTCATTTTCTCCCCATTTCTTCTCTTCTTCTTCCTTGCAACCGAAAGAAAACCCCAGCGCCACCGCCGCCGTTGATCTTCGACTCTGCACCGACCAAGGCCGCTGCATCACCCTGTTTGTTCCAGAGACCCTGCCGCGTTCTTCCGCCGCTGTGTGGCCCTGGTGAGCTCTCTTCCGTGTAACCCTAGATCTTCATTAGGGTTTCCAGTTCATCCATGTTCATCACCGTTCATCAGTTCTCTTGTGGTCCTTCTTCTAGTCTTCCTATTGAGTATATATGTGTGCGCCTGACTGCTTTGAACTGCGGCTAGATCCATGTTGTTAGTTCACCGCACCGTAACATCTTACTGCTTCTGCATAGACTCCGTCTGGTTCGTCTCTGTTCCTATTTAGCGCCATTGTAGGGCTCAAAAACATTTCCTTTAGTTATCCACGATAGATCCAAAATCACACTGCCATATTATGAAACCTGTTTTTGTAACACTTAACAGAAATTTCAAATTCTGGCTATCCTGCCTATAGGCGGTTTAACTCCTTAAAAAGTTAATCCGCCATATAACATTAGCCCTCTCTTAAACCGCCAACTGAACTCGCACAGTATCCTTCTCCGGTTTAACACTGAATTAGACGCCTTAAATTGGAACCTTTCATTTGCAGTTCCTCTTTCCGGAATGTCGAAGCAATTTTCTGCCAGCAATTGGGTTCCCTCCCGGATCACGGAGACACAGATCAACGGTTACGTCACCACCGGTGCCTTAGCTTCGAAGAATACTCTCCATTGGCGAGTTCCAGGACCGGAATGCCCACCTGAACCTCAAGAGGGAGAAGTAATTGTGTTTATGCAACATTTAGAACGGGGATTTAGCCCGCCCGGATCAAAAAATTTCCGGGATATCCTTGCTAGCTTCCAGCTTCATCCGCAAGATATTGGTCCGAATTCTGTATCAAATATATGCAACTTTCAAGTTTTCTGTGAAGTTTATCTTCAAGAAGAGCCAACCGTGGAATTGTTCCGGGATTTCTTTCATCTAAACCGCCGCACAGAATTCTCAGACGGCCCCAACACAGAGCTTGGTGGCGTATCAATTCAAAAAAGGAAAGAAGTTGATTTTCCTCATGCCAAACACCATAGCCATCCCAAAGATTGGAACCAGACCTGGTTTTACTGCCAGAATACTGCCCCTGATGGAGAAAATACCTTGCCGGGCTACCGCCCTCACCGGCTTAGCAATGGCCACCCAATGCCCCCGCGTCTAACTGCCGCGGAACGGAAGAATTTTGCTCCTCAACTCGCCAAGCTCCGGGCTCTAATGGCCAATGGTTTAACTGGCAATTATCTTGTCCGCTGCTGGGTTTCATGGGGCATTCTGCCCTTGAGTTGCCGCCCCGGATTGATGCATGAGTATACCGGAAGTGCAAAAGATCCTCAACGTCATCATAAAGTAATAATGACCGAACTTGAAATCACTGAATGTGTCAAGAAGATGCTTGACGAACCGGTCTCTGCATGCAGCCAAACCGGTTTGGCTCCATTTTGTGTCTCCAACAGACCGCCAGCAGTAAGTTCATGTACATATCTCACTGGCTTCCGTATTGACTGTTTACTAACCTTTCTTTACCTGTATCTTAGGCTGACAGCTCTTTCTGGAAACGTAACAAACCGGCCCGTGCCCCTCGTGTAAAAACCAAGGTCACCAAGAAGGCCGGCAAGAGGAAAACCGCCGAATCTTCTGATCTGCCGGAGGAGGAAGAATCAGACGCAGAGGTAGAACTTGATTCATTTGGCACCCTTTTCGTACATCTTATTGACAATGATCCTCTTCAGGATGAAACTGAGGCCAGCCATGCAGATCATATTGAGGTAATTCTTCTTTCTTCGGACTCAGAGCCTGTGCCAGCTTAAGGAGTTCGCCGTGCAGTCCGGAAAGTAAAACAATCTCACCCCCTTGCTCATTTGGATCCAAAATTTTCTTTGAAGAAACGGCAAGCAGAAGAACGTCGCACAACCCGGCATAGTGGTCAACAAATTACCTCATCCGGTTTAGCTGATACGCCCCCC
>LT934116.1:51495881-51535979 GCA_900231445.1 Triticum turgidum subsp. durum | reverse complement strand
TGAAAAACAATACCCCTTAAAAGGTTTCTTCCGATGCCCTCTCAATCCGTCTGACCCGAATTACCAGGCCTCTTCCAGTTCGTCTGGCGGTTCGTCGACCACCCAATTGCCACCTCTCAAAGTTGTCGTCGGGTAAGTGTTACCTGTTTTGTAACTTTACTTTGTCGGTTTACCATACTCTAACCTTTTATGTTATAGCGCCAAAGCTCGATTAAGCAAGAAAGCCAAGACCAGCGAACCTACTTTTGGAGTTGATCTGGAAAAGACACCCGAACATCAAGAGGTTGCTATGGACAATTCTGCTGGGTCTAATCAAGATGGCAATGCTAAACCGCCAGAAGCTGAACCAACCGCAGAAGCTGATACTTCAAATCCTCCTGCTCCTCCAAGCCCGACAATGGAACAGCAGGACTCAATTGCCGATCCGCCACATTCAGCTGACAAACCACCAAGTCCCGTTCAACATATTGATTCCTCTAGCCCGGCCAAGGATGATGACGTTATTGTTACAGGCACTGCATACAACGCCCCTGGAAATCCGGTTGCTCTATCAAAGCATACTGCTAAGGATGAATCTACTGCCATGAACAAAGGAAAGGGTACAACTGATCTGTCTGCTTATACCGATTTCTCCGCTCAAGATCTTCATTTCGGCTTTCTGAACCGGCTGTACACAAGCCGTGATTTTGAAGCCGGTTTAGTGAATCTGATGAAAGAGCGCTATGAGGTAAACATTGCACTTTTAAAAACTCTGCCCCTTTATTGCATTGTAGCCCCCAAGGGCCGGTTTGTCCTGAGAAAGTCAAACCGGTACTTTGTATACTTCATGCTGTAACTTGTGAACTGTTCTTTGGCTGATCAAACATACATTAGCCCCCAAGTGCCATGATTAAAACTTGTATTAATCTTTGGGACTTTGAAATATCCGTATAAAAAATGATCCGCATTAGCCCCCAAGTGCGGAGTGTATAAATGGTTATATGCTTGGGACTTTGAATAAAAAATATTAACATGCTTTCTTACTGTTGCAGAGTGAAATCAATCACCAAACCTCCCAAATTACTGATCTTCGAGCAAATCTTGAGACTCAACAAGCAGAAACCATCAAAGCCAAGGATGAGTTGAAAACCGCCTTGACCACCATGGAGCAGCTTAAGGCATGGTTCAAATCTGAGCAGGCCAATTGGGACACCGAGAAAGCCGGTCTGATGAAGCGAGCAGAAACTGCTGAAGCGGCTCTTAAACCGGCGGCAGAAGAATTATCTGGGCTAAAGCACCAAATCAACGCCATGACCTCCGCCATATTTGGTAAGTAGTGATTGCAAAAAGTTGTATCCTTTTGAAAATTCATCGGTTTAACATGTATTTCTTGAACCGATATAGGAAGTCGCATCGCTCACCTAGGTTCTGACATGCGGAAGAAGCTTAAAGCGGCATATACACTGATTGAACAGTTGTATACCGGCGCTCAACGGGTAATATGCGCAGCTTCATATGATAACGCGGCACCAACACTTATCAAGGATACGCTGGATCGTCTCTCAATGACACCAGCGCAAATAGAAGAGCTGAAGCGATCCGCTGCTCGGGCGGGCGCTTTGCTGGCGCTGACTCGAGCCAAGGCATGGATAGCTGATCTTGACCCGGTGGATATATCCAAAGGCTTCCCTAGTGCCCAAGAAAATGGCGAAGAGTTTGACAATGACACCCTGAAATGGGTAACAAGGGAGATGCGTCCTTTGGCGAGTCAACTAGCAAAAGAAGCGAACCTGACGGTTCACCGATCGTTCTATGATGCAGACAACAAACGGGTTGAAGCTGTGATTCCTGAAGTGCAGAGCCTCATTCCACCAATCCGTAAGCATACTTACGCTCCTGACTGTCACACCCTAGCTAGCCATGCATTAGAGTGTTGCATCATGTTTACTTTTCCATCAGAAACTTGAAATGGGGATGACAGAACCCCCAGTCCCCTCTGAAACCAACTAGGGTTACTAAAATAAATTTTTCAATGAACCTGAAATGCCCTTCAAAAATGCCCATCATTTTTGCCTTGGTTCAGAACCTCTGCCAAAAATGGTGCACACTTTTCTAGGCCATCTTAGGGTTCTTGAGTTAATTCATAACTATTTGAATTTGGGCATTTAAAATAATATAAAATATTTAAATGCTCAAATATCTCCAAACTAAAATGTTTCATGTTGGAAATAATCCAACTATGGACCAGGAGTAGTTTGGTGATTTTTGGAGTTGCCTAGGTATTTTATTTAATTCAACAAAGTTGCAGAATTATTAAATAAAACAGAAAACAGAAAAGAGAGGAGAAACTTACCTGTGCGGCCTAGCCAGCTGGCCGGCCCAGCTAGCCAGCCCAGCACTGTAGCTCCCCGTCGTCTTCCTCCCCACGCCCCGAAGCTGCTGCGTGCTCGCGCGCGCGCGCGGCCGCGCGGCCACCTCCTGCTTGCCGACGCCCCCCTGGCCGCGTGGACGACGCCCGCAGCCCGTCCCGATTCCCCCTGCTCCCTCTCACTCTCCCCCGTTTCTCCCTCGCTCTCTCTCGCTCTCGGCCGAACACCACCGTCGCCGCCGTTCGCCGTAGCCACTGACCCCGGCCACCCCTCGCTCCCCCGAGTAGCTCAGAAGCTCCGCCACAACTTACTCTTCCTCCCCACCGCTCCACGAGTCCCCGGAAGCCCTGCATCGCCGACACGTCGCCGTTCCCCTCTTCGGGCTCCGATCATCGTCGCCGTCAAATTCGCCGTCTCCGACGCGTCCCCGAGCCCGCTTCGATGCCACTGCAACCGCGGTGAGCCCCCGGAGCGTTTCCCCCTTCTTCCCTGCTCTCTCCCGACCCCTAGGCCCTATCCCCACACGGCCGAACCTCCGCCGTCGCCGAGCTCGCCGTCGACGCAGCTCCGGTGACCATTTGGTCACCCCGGCGAGTCCAACGCGTTCACAGAACCCAGTAGAGCATCCCTAGCGCCTCACTTTGCTCGACTTCGAGCTCCAGCACCAATCCCGCGCACGACCGAACCCCGGCGGCCGCAGCCGAGCTCACCGCCGTCGATTCCGGCCACCCCGACCCCAACGGACTCCGCCAAGAGCCGCGGGTCGTCCTCAGCTTCACTCCGGTGGTCGCCACGTTCCATTTGGTGGCCGAAACGACCAAAACCACTATCGCCGCCGCACTGTTGGTCGCCGCCGGCCAGAACTCCGGCGAGCTGACGTGGCCTAGTTGATTAACCACTAATCCACCACCTACTGACGCTGACAAGTGGGCCCCAGGGCTTAGTCAAAGCTAACCAGCCCGGGGTCAACGCGGGATTAGCCCTGTGACACTAACGTGTGGACCCCACACGTCAGGTTTGACCCGAGCCAGCCCTGTTGACCTGCTGATGTCACTGTGATGTCAGGCTGACGCAGTAATTGAATTTCTGAATTTAAATTAAATCAGGAAATTCCAGAATATTAGTTAAACTTCAATAATTCATAACTTTTATTCTGTAACTCCAAATTGGACAAATTATATATGAAAAATGATCAGAAAAATCCAATCTATCCATCTGTACCATTTTCATGCATGATTAAACAAGTTAAATTGATGTTTTAATCAGAACAAGGAAAAGCACTTTAAAAGACCATATTTGAAATTGAAATTTGAATCTTTGATTCAAATTTGCTCAAACACATCTGGGTTAGTTGCATTAGCCCAACACACTCATATTGCCATGTTTCATGCATGCATCATATTGTTGCACATTGTTTGGTGATGCCTGTGTATCGTTATCCTTTGCGACAGGATCTGTTCCCGAGGAGTACCGTGATTACCCTAACGAAGAACCGTATCCGTGCAACGAACCATCAGGCAAGCAACCAACCATTTGATCATATCGATACAATCCCATGTTCTCGCTCCTGCTCTCATTTACTGCATTAAGACAACGCGATTCAAACTGCTGTGTGCTACGGTAGTTGAACCCATTTCCTCTGCATGACCTGTCATTGCCACAGTAACTAGATGAAACCCACTAGCATGTGTAGGAGTTGATTGAGCCATATGTATGTGTTGTTCCTACCTTGCTATGCCTGCTATGCTTAGAGTTGTGTCAGGTCTGGTTCATCTGGGTGATGGGCTAGAGTGAAATGATTATGTCGGTAATGAGAGTGGTGTGGTGAACACGATTTGGTAAAGGTATCGATGAGAGGCCATGTAGGAGTACATGGTGGGTTGTTTCATTGAAGCCGACCTTAAGCACTGAGATCTGTATGTGTGATTTAAGATACAGCTACTACCATGCATTGGGCCCTGAAATATGACCCCGCTCGACTTCTTATTCACCCTAGCTCTCTGTCCAGGAGTTGCAAGTAGTTTCTGGTGTTTGTAGCCTACTGGAGGCCGTGGACAGCGCTGACCGTAGGGGTGGGCTGTGATGCGGTAGGTACGTGGCACGGTGTACCGAATACCCGTTAGGTATCTCGGGAACCCTGTTCACATCGTTCGGGGCCGTATGGGAAACCTCGGCCGGACTCCCTGCTGATGGAACCTGAATAGGCGATAAACCTGGACTAGAGGCTTAAGTGTTTAGGTAGGTCGTGGTCTACACCCATGTCGGCTTTCGCTTGAAGTCTGCCGAGCACATGTCGTGTGCAGACGCTAAGTGGTGGAAACATGTATGAAGAAGTACACCCCTGCAGGGTTAACATGATCTATTCGAATAGCCGCGTCCGCGGTAAAGGACTACTTGGTTGCCTATACAGTTCATAGACAAGTAAATGGAAACTACTAAAAGACTCAAGATAAGTGTGAGTGCCAAGGATGGCTCTTCCGTAGGGAGACGGAGATGGATCCTCGGTAGTGTATTGAAGTGGTGAGTAGTGGACTCGTGTGCGCAAAACCTTTTCAAGTTGGAGTATCGTAGGATAGTCTAGCCAAGAGTCAAGCTGGCTTGCTGCAATAACTCCACCAACCCTTCTTGATACCAAGCATGTATGTAGGATCTGATGTAAGTCTTGCTGAGTACCTTTGTACTCATGTTGCTATAATCTACATTTTTACAGAAGACGCTGCAACCCCTTCTGATGGGTTCTATGTAGACGTTGACATCAACGAGTAGGCTAAAGACCCAGGTGGTGACCCTGAGCTTGTGAAGGACCACGTAGTATAGCTAGGCTTTCCAAGCCTCTTTTATTTTACTAGTTGTCTGTACCCAGACAAAGTACTTCCGCTGTTGGCTTGTATGACTGTATGACTTGTATGTTGGGTCGTGAGACCCGTACCTTTGTGTATGTTATGTATGGCTCCCCGAGCCTTAAATAAAGTATTTGTGTCATAGAGTCATGTTGTGATGCTTCGTTGTATTTGTACATATTGAGCATATTGTGTGTATGATTGAAATGCTTGGTATCTGTGGGATCTGACTATCTAGTTGTTTATCTTTAGTAGCCTCTCTTACCGGGAAATGTCTCCTAGTGTTACCGCTGAGCCATGGTAGCTTGCTACTGCTCTGGAACACTTAGGCTGGCCGGCATGTGTCCTTCTTCGTTCCTGTGTCTGTCCCTTCGGGGAAATGTCACGCTTTGAGTACCGGAGTCCTGTTAGCCCGCTACAGCCCGGTTTACCGGAGTCCTGCTAGCCCAGTGCTACAGCCCGGACCCACTTGCTGATGACCGACACGTTCGAAGCTGGGTCATGGATGCCTGTCCCTGTAAGTCTGTGCCACTTTGGGTTTACGACTAGTCATGTCAGCCCGGGCTCTTTATCATATGGATGCTAGCGACACTATCATATACGTGAGCCAAAAGGCGCAAACGGTCCCGGGCAAAGGTAAGGCGACACCCGTGGGAATACCGTGCGTGAGGCCGCAAAGTGATATGAAGTGTTACCGGCTAGATCGATGTGACATCGAGTCGGGGTCCTGACAGCGTTGGTACCCACACGTCAGGTTTGACCTGGACCGCCCGTTGACCTGCTGAGGTCAGCATGAGGTCATGCTGACGCCATAATTCATTTTCTGGAATTATTTTAATTCTAAATATTCAGGAAATTCCAGAAAATAACTAAAACTTCAATAAATCATAGAAAATTAACCGTAACTCCAAATTTAATAAATTATATATGAAAAATTATCAGAAAAATTCAAGGAATCCATCTGTACCATTTTCATGCATGTTAGAACAACTTATAGCTACTGTTTAGCACAAATCAATTAAAGGGCATTTAAATAATCACATATGGAGTTTGAATTTGAATCTTGTATTCAAACCAACCTCATTTAATCTGTTGCTAGTTGCATTAGCACAAAACACATTCATAATACCATGTCATGAGCATGCATCATATTGTGCATTGCATTGATTGTGTTCCTTTCTGTGTTGCCGGTATTTGTCCCCTCTCGATAGACGTGAT
Organism: Triticum turgidum subsp. durum; assembly: GCA_900231445.1. Taxonomy (NCBI): domain Eukaryota; kingdom Viridiplantae; phylum Streptophyta; class Magnoliopsida; order Poales; family Poaceae; genus Triticum; species Triticum turgidum. The sequence goes on along the minus strand of LT934116.1, from coordinate 51,529,573 downwards.
ACCGATGATGTGATCGTTGACACTGATGAAGACTCAATGTTATCTTCAGAAGTGCCAGGCAAGCAAAACCCCCTTGTTCATTCCGATACAATCCCACTCTCTCGCTCCTGCTCTCTTTTACTGCATTAGGACAACAACGATTCATCTGTTACCTGCTGCGGTAGCTGAACCCCTTTATCCTTTGCATGACCTGTCATTCCACAGTAAATAGATGAAACCCACTAGTATGAGTAGGAGTTGTTTGAGCCCTGTTGTGCCTACTCATTCATGTTTGTTTGTCATGCCTGCTACTGCTTAGAGTTGAGTCAGGTCTGATTCATCGAGGATGAATCAGGGGTGTGTGAACATGTCCTACGGTGTGTGAGCTAAGCGTGTGAACACGATTTGGTAAAGGTAGCGGTGAGAGGCCATGTAGGAGTACATGGTGGGTTGTCTCATTGCAGCCGTCCTCAGGAACTGAGTTCTGTGTTTGTGATCCATGATTCAGCTACTACCACGCATTGGGCCCGAAACCAATGGACCCTCTCGGCTTCTTGATCACCCTTGTCCTCTGTCCAGGAGTTGCAAGTAGTTTCTGGTGTTTGTAGTATGCTGGAGGCCGTGGGTAGCGCTGACCGTAGGGGTGGGCTGTGATGCGGTAGGCACGTGGCACGGTGTACCGGGCGCCCGTTTGGTGTCTCGGGAACCCTGTTCACATCGTTTGGGGCTGTGAGCGAAACTCCGGCCGGATCTCCTCATGGATGGAACCCGAATAGGCGATAAACCTGGACTAGAGACTTAGGTGATTAGGTAGGTCGTGGCCGACACCCACGTTGGGCTTCCGCTTGAAGGTTGCCGAGTACATGTCGTGTAAACGGCGGTAAGTGGTGAGAGCGTGTGTGAAGAAGTACACCCCTGCAGGGTTAACCAAATCTATTCGAATAGCCGTGTCCACGGAAAAGGACCTCTGGGTTGCTTATATCAGTTCATAGACAAGTGAAAGTGGATACTCTAAAATACGCAAGATAAGCGTGAGTGCTATGGATGGCGTTCTCGTAGGGAGACGGGAGCGGATCCATAGTGGTGTATTGATATGGTGAATATGTGGACTCGTGTGCGCCACCTCAAAAAGTTACTCGCAGTCGTAGTTTAGGATAGCCACCGAGTCAAAGCTGGCTTGCTGCAGTTAGACCCCACCATCCCTTTGTTGATAATGATGCATATGTAGATAGTTCTGATGTAAGTCTTGCTGGGTACATTTGTACTCACGTTTGCCTATTTTATGTTTTTGCAGAGAGACTTCAGTCTCACTAGTATTTCCGCGTGGTCTTCGACGTTTAGCTTGTTACCTCAGCTACGATCTTGTGCCTCGGCAGGATTTGGTAGATAGTCAGGCTTCTCAGCCTTTTTCATTTATAGATGTCTGTACTCAGACATGATAGCTTCCGCTTGTGCTTGATTTGTATGCTCTGAGTGTTGGGTCATGAGACCCATGTTTGTAATATCTCGCTCCTCGGAGCCTATTGAATAAACTACTTGAGTCGTAGAGTCATGTTGTGATGCTTCGTTGTATTTGCACATATCGAGCATATTGTGTGTATGATTGAAATGCTTGGTATGTGTGGGATCTGACTATCTAGTTGTTTATCTTTAGTAGCCTCTCTTACCGGGAAATGTCTCCTAGTGTTACCGCTGAGCCATGGTAGCTTGCTACTGCTCTGGAACACTTAGGCTGGCCGGCATGTGTCCTTCTTCGTTCCTGCGTCTGTCCCTTCGGGGAAATGTCACGCTTTGAGTACCGGAGTCCTGTTAGCCCGCTACAGCCCGGTTTACCGGAGTCCTGCTAGCCCAGTGCTACAGCCCGGACCCACTTGCTGATGACCGACACGTTCGAAGCTGGGTCATGGATGCCTGTCCCTGTAAGTCTGTGCCACTTTGGGTTTACGACTAGTCATGTCAGCCTGGGCTCTTTATCATATGGATGCTAGCGACACTATCATATACGTGAGCCAAAAGGCGCAAACGGTCCCGGGAAAAGGTAAGACGACACCCGTGGGGATACCGTGCGTGAGGCCGCAAAGTGATATGAGGTGTTACCAGCTAGATCGATGTGACATCGAGTCGGGGTCCTGACAGCGTTGGCATCAGAGCCGGACTGCCTGTAGGTTCTCCAAGCCAAACTGGTCGATGTTGAGTCTAGAAATTCTTTAGTTATATGTAGGGGAATTGTTTGTGGGTTGGAACGTAAGGCTCTTTTTACTCCTTATATCTTATGACATTCTGATCTGAGTCAGTCCATTCTTCCACCGGGGGTTAAGGAATTAGGATCTGTTCTCTCTATCAGGATCACGTGTTACTAATCAGTAGTACCTTATAGGTTTGATGATTACAAGCCTAGTTCAGTTCTACTACCACATCATGTTGTTGGAATGGTTTCAGAACTTGATATGATGGTGTTGAGTGTGTACGAAATCCTTTGTCAAATGTCTCAATATCCTTTTTGAGCATTTACAGCTGTTATGCTGCCGAAATTTTGCTAGAAATTCTAATGCCTTTGCATTATAACTATGCTTTCAGATGGCCACTCACGACCTCAACCAAGTGGTTCGCCTGACTCGATGCCTAGACGTACCCGGCCATACTGCTAAGTTGGTCAGGGTAATGACTGAGGCTGGATACCGCTGGTATCCTGAGTACATGGTCGAAGAGCAATTCCGAGACTTTAATCAAAGCCAGTATCTCTGCACTGTCAGGATATTTCCATCTTATCCTGGATCCACTGAGCCTCTTCATTGCTCCTATGGACTCGGGGTTACTATTGAGATGGCTGTGCAGGACGCCGCCTACTCCATGATGACCATTATGCGAGTCAGATCTGGGTTATTTCGGGACTCTGACTTCCGGTATATGCCAGGATCACTTCCGGGAGCACAAGGATATTTCCAGGCTATATATGCTGATTCCACTCAGGAGGATTCACGAACTCGCACCACTGCTGAGATGCTCGAGGATAAGGACCGTGAAAATCGGGCCTTAAGGTTAGAGCTCTTCAATACCCGTGCTGACCACTGGGCCACTTTGACTCGGTTCGCACCGGCGGTGCAAGCTGGATTTTCAGATACGCGCGATCTCTATCCTGTGAGATCTGCTTTGCCGGACGTGATGGTTTGGCGTGATGTAGGAGGCATCACCCCACCTCGCGGTCCCCGCAGGCCACCGTTTGTTGGTCCAAGACCTCATCCTAGCCCCTATGGTCCACAAGCTCCGCGAGACCGTCTGTTTCCGGATGATCATGTTGAACTTCCGGGCTATGGAGGTGACTTCTACGAGGACTACTACGGATCGGTCTGAGTTAGTAGTAGTATCACTAGTTCGCACTAGTTGTGTCGTCTATCGTCCTGCGTGACTCGTGGGATATGACCTAGTTTGTACTTTTCCGGAGTTGTAGAAAAATAATGTATAGGAGTTTGGAATGCCTCCGATGAGATGTAATCCTTTTTCACCGTAATAGTACTTTGTTTGGTCTTGTACTAAACCTTGTATGGTGTGTATGACGATGGAATAAAAGAAGCAGTTTCTGTATCTACCATGTCATACGGATGATCATCTCGCATTCTGAGTTATTCCTTGCATTATGTATCCTATGTCAGAATTTTATCATTCTGACTAAATCATTGTCTCGTTTACCTAGGATGGTCAACACGCGCGCCAACCCTGCTTCTCAAGAGCAGGCCGAAGGCAGTGAAGCCAGGGATGCAAATCTGCCTCATCCTCCTTCACTAGCCGAGGTTATGATGGAAGCTGAGAGAAACAAGCGGGAGACAAACCGTTTGTTGGAGCGTATTGAACAAAACACAGCACACCATCAGAGGGCTAACGTGGTGTCACTCAGTGATTTTATCAAATTGCATCCACCCACGTTCCACCACTCCGTCGAGCCTCTCGACGCTGATGACTGGCTTCGCAGTATCTCTCACAAGCTGCGTTCCGCGCTGGTAGCTGAGGCTGACAAGGTCACCTTTGCTGCATATCATCTTGAAGGCCCCGCCAGTCTTTGGTGGGAGAATTATGGAGCTATGCGCCCAGTAGGCCATGTCACAACTTGGGCTGAATTCAGCGAGGCTTTCCGTGAACATCACATTCTGGAGGGTCTCATGGACCGTAAGCGTGAAGAATTTTGCAATTTCACCCAAGGCCGACTTTCTGTGGATGTCTATAGCAGGGAGTTTGGTAATCTCGCCCGATATGCAACCGAGGAAGTTTCTACTGACGCCAAGAAGCAAGCAAGGTTCCGCAAGGGCCTTAGTCCTGAGCTTCGCCGCGACCTCCGTCTGCATGAGTGCACATCCTTTTCGAAACTTGTCAACAAAGCCATCAGTGCTGAAACTGGTCAGACTGACTATGACGCAACACGCAAGCATGGTCGTGACATGGGTTCCTCATCCGGTGCTGGTCCTCGGAAGCGCCGCGTGTGGGTACCCAACACCGCCTTGCCACCCAGGTTCACACCGAGGCCATCTTTCCAGGCGCCTCGCCCCGCTCAACAGTCTGCTCCAGCTAAGCCCTATGGGGGTCCAACCAATAATGCTCCTCCACGTACCAGTTCCGTGACTTGTTTCAAGTGTGGGGAATCTGGTCATTATATGCGTGAGTGCCCCCAGACCAACCCCAATCAATCTGCTAAAGCTGTTGGCCGTGGCAAGCCGACAGGGAAAGTGTTCCACGCTAAACCGGTCACCGCTTCACGTGGCCATGTCAACTGTATCTCTGCCGAAGAAGCTCAAGAGGACCCCAACATCGTTCTCAGTACGCTTCTTGTTAATTGTCACCCGTCATCTGTTCTTTTCGATACAGGAGCCTCTCATTCTTTTATATCTGAAAATTATGCTCGTTTGCATAACGTTGCATTCTGTGACTTGCCATCCTCTATGGTAATTCAAACTCCGGGATCCAAATGGCAAACTTCTAGAGTAAGCCATGGAAATGAAATCCAAGTCGACAGACTTGTTTTTCTCGCATCTTTGATAGCCCTTAAATCTTCAGATATTAATATCATTTTGGGTATGGACTGGATGTCAGCTCATCAAGCCAAAATTGATTGCTTCTCTAGGACTGTTCAACTCACCCATCCTTCGGGAAAGATAGTCAACGTCTTGACCCGAATAGCCAAGCGGCAATTATATTCTCTTAACGCCAACCCTTTGCCAGACCTTGAGGACGTTCCGGTAGTCCGTGATTTTCCGGATGTCTTTCCAGAGGAATTGCCAGGTGTTCCACCTGACAGGGATGTTGAGTTCGTAATAGACCTCATTCTAGGAACCGTTCCAATTGCTAGAAGACCTTATAAGATGGCACCCCTAGAACTAGCCGAGCTTAAGAAACAACTCGATGAATCCTTGAAAAAGGGTTTCATCCGCCCTAGTTCATCTCCGTGGGCTTGCCCCGTCCTATTCGTCAAGAAGAAGGATGGTACGGACCGGATGGTTGTAGATTACCGACCTGTCAACTTGGTCACAATCAAGAACAAATACCCGCTTCCCAGGATCAACGATCTGTATGATCAGCTCGCAGGATCCTCAGTCTTCTCCAAGATGGATTTGAGGTTGGGCTACCATCAAATCAAAATCAGAAACGGGGACATTCCTAAAACGGCCTTTGTTACTCGTTATGGCCAATACGAGTACACCGTCATGTCCTTCGGTTTAATCAACGCTCCAGCCACCTTTTCTCGGTTAATGAACTCAATCTTCATGGAGTATTTGGATAAATTCGTCGTAGTTTATCTCGATGATATACTCATCTACTCCAAGAACGAGGAAGAACATGCCGAACATCTAAGGCTAGTGTTGCAGAAACTTCGAGAGCATCGCCTTTATGCCAAATTTTCAAAATGTGAATTCTGGTTGCCAGAAGTGACCTATCTGGGTCATGTAATATCTGGTAAAGGTATTGCTGTTAACCCTGAGCGAGTTCAAGCCGTCCTTGACTGGACTCCACCCGAATCGGTCAAGCAAGTTCGGAGTTTTCTAGGCTTAGCGAGTTATTGCCGTCGCTTTGTCGAGAACTTCTCCAAAGTTGCTAAACCTCTAACCGAACTCCTCAAGAAAGATAAGAAGTTCGAATGGACTCCACAATGTGAGCATAGTTTTCAGGAACTGAAAAGACGCCTGACCTCTGCTCCTGTACTGGTACCGCCAGACTTCTCCAAAGACTTTGTTATCTACTGCGACGCCTCGCGACAAGGACTAGGTTGCATTCTCATGCAAGATCGACACGTAATTGCTTACGCTTCACGGCAATTGCACCCACATGAGGAGAATTATCCTACTCATGATCTAGAACTTGCAGCCGTAGTCTATGCACTTAAGACCTGGTGACATTACCTCCTCGGTAATCGTTGCGAAATATTCACTGATCACCAAAGCCTGAAGTACATCTTCACCCAACCGGATCTGAATCTCAGGCAAGGACGTTGGGTTGAATTGATCACCGACTTCGACCTAGGAATAACCTATACCCCAGGGAAAGCCAACGTCATGGCTGATGCGCTAAGTCGTAAATCTTATTGTAACAACCTGATGTTACAACAAAGTCAACCGCTTCTCCATGAGGAATTTCGAAAGCTTAACCTTCACATTGTTCCTCAAGGTTTTCTCTCCACCTTGGTGGCAAAACCTACTCTTACGGATCAAATCATCGCTGCCCAAAAGCGAGATAAGGGAATATCTAAAATCAAAGAGAACATTGCTAGCGGAGGTGCTAGTTGTTTCTCCACAAATGATCATGGTGTTGTGTACTTTGAGAATCGTCTAGTGGTTCCCAAGAACCAGCATCTACGGCAGTTGATCCTTAAGGAGGCCCATGAATCTCCTCTCACTATTCATCCCGGTAGTACTAAAATGTATCAGGACCTACGCCAGAGGTTCTGGTGGACTAGGATGAAGAGAGAAATCGCTCAGTATATTGCCAATTGCGACGTCTGTCGTCGTGTAAAAGCAGAGCACCAACGGCCTGCTGGCACCCTTCAACCTTTAGCTATTCCTGAATGGAAATGGGATAAAATTGGTATGGATTTCATTACCGGTTTTCCCAGGACCAAGAGAGGGAACAATGCTATTTTCGTCGTGGTCGATCGTCTTTCCAAAGTAGCTCATTTCTTACCTGTTCGTGAGAGTATAACCGCTAGTCAACTGCCAGACTTATACATCTCCCGGATAGTGTCTCTCCATGGTGTTCCTTTGGAAATCAATTCGGATCGAGGAAGTCTTTTCACCTCTCGATTTTGGGAAAGCTTCCAAAATGCTATGGGAACTCGCCTTTCTTTTAGCACCGCTTTCCACCCTCAGTCAAGTGGTCAAGTGGAACGCGTCAATCAGATTCTAGAAGACATGCTTCGAGCCTCCGTTATCTCTTTCGGAATGGACTGGGAGAAGTGCCTTCCATTTGCCGAATTCGCTTACAACAACAGCTATCAATCTAGCTTGGGTAAAGCCCCTTTTGAAGTTCTCTATGGACGACGATGTCGAACACCCCTTAACTGGTCAGAGACCGGGGAAAGACAATTCTTTGGCCCGGATATGATTCAGGAAGCAGAAGAACAAGTTCGTATCGTTCGTGAAAAGTTGAAAACAGCCCAATCTCGTCAAAAGAGTCAATATGACCGAAAACATAAGGCTATGACTTTCGAGGTTGACGAGAAGGCTTATCTTCGGGTCACCCCTCTGAAGGGAACCCATCGTTTCGGTATCAAAGGCAAATTGGCTCCTCGTTACATTGGACCTTTTCGCATTCTTGCCAAACGAGGAGAAGTTGCCTACCAATTGGAACTACCTCCGCACCTCTCCAGAGTTCACGATGTCTTCCACGTTTCTCAACTCAGGCGTTGCTTCTCGGATTCTATCCGTGAAGTGGACCACGAAACGCTTGATCTCCAAGATAATCTTACATATCGAGAGTACCCCATTCGTATCCTCGATCAAGCCGAGCGTACCACGCGACGTCATAACCTCAAGTTCCTCAAAGTTCAATGGTCGCACCATTCTGAAGATGAAGCAACTTGGGAAAGGGAGGATCGTCTTCGACTCGAGTATCCCGCCTTCTTCTCGGAGGAACCCAAATCTCGGGACGAGATTCTTTTGAGTGGGGGTGAGTTGTCACACCCTAGCTAGCCATGCATTAGAGTGTTGCATCATGTTTACTTTTCCATCAGAAACTTGAAATGGGGATGACAGAACCCCCAGTCCCCTCTGAAACCAACTAGGGTTACTAAAATAAATTTTTCAATGAACCTGAAATGCCCTTCAAAAATGCCCATCATTTTTGCCTTGGTTCAGAACCTCTGCCAAAAATGGTGCACACTTTTCTAGGCCATCTTAGGGTTCTTGAGTTAATTCATAACTATTTGAATTTGGGCATTTAAAATAATATAAAATATTTAAATGCTCAAATATCTCCAAACTAAAATGTTTCATGTTGGAAATAATCCAACTATGGACCAGGAGTAGTTTGGTGATTTTTGGAGTTGCCTAGGTATTTTATTTAATTCAACAAAGTTGCAGAATTATTAAATAAAACAGAAAACAGAAAAGAGAGGAGAAACTTACCTGTGCGGCCTAGCCAGCTGGCCGGCCCAGCTAGCCAGCCCAGCACTGTAGCTCCCCGTCGTCTTCCTCCCCACGCCCCGAAGCTGCTGCGTGCTCGCGCGCGCGCGCGGCCGCGCGGCCACCTCCTGCTTGCCGACGCCCCCCTGGCCGCGTGGACGACGCCCGCAGCCCGTCCCGATTCCCCCTGCTCCCTCTCACTCTCCCCCGTTTCTCCCTCGCTCTCTCTCGCTCTCGGCCGAACACCACCGTCGCCGCCGTTCGCCGTAGCCACTGACCCCGGCCACCCCTCGCTCCCCCGAGTAGCTCAGAAGCTCCGCCACAACTTCCTCTTCCTCCCCACCGCTCCACGAGTCCCCGGAAGCCCTGCATCGCCGCCACGTCGCCGTTCCCCTCTTCGGGCTCCGATCATCGTCGCCGTCAAATTCGCCGTCTCCGACGCGTCCCCGAGCCCGCTTCGACGCCACTGCAACCGCGGTGAGCCCCCGGAGCGTTTCCCCCTTCTTCCCTGCTCTCTCCCGACCCCTAGGCCCTATCCCCACACGGCCGAACCTCCGCCGTCGCCGAGCTCGCCGTCGACGCAGCTCCGGTGACCATTTGGTCACCCCGGCGAGTCCAACGCGTTCACAGAACCCAGTAGAGCATCCCTAGCGCCTCACTTTGCTCGACTTCGAGCTCCAGCACCAATCCCGCGCACGACCGAACCCCGGCGGCCGCAGCCGAGCTCACCGCCGTCGATTCCGGCCACCCCGACCCCAACGGACTCCGCCAAGAGCCGCGGGTCGTCCTCAGCTTCACTCCGGTGGTCGCCACGTTCCATTTGGTGGCCGAAACGACCAAAACCACTATCGCCGCCGCACTGTTGGTCGCCGCCGGCCAGAACTCCGGCGAGCTGACGTGGCCTAGTTGATTAACCACTAATCCACCACCTACTGACGCTGACAAGTGGGCCCCAGGGCTTAGTCAAAGCTAACCAGCCCGGGGTCAACGCGGGATTAGCCCTGTGACACTAACGTGTGGACCCCACACGTCAGGTTTGACCCGAGCCAGCCCTGTTGACCTGCTGATGTCACTGTGATGTCAGGCTGACGCAGTAATTGAATTTCTGAATTTAAATTAAATCAGGAAATTCCAGAATATTAGTTAAACTTCAATAATTCATAACTTTTATTCTGTAACTCCAAATTGGACAAATTATATATGAAAAATGATCAGAAAAATCCAATCTATCCATCTGTACCATTTTCATGCATGATTAAACAAGTTAAATTGATGTTTTAATCAGAACAAGGAAAAGCACTTTAAAAGACCATATTTGAAATTGAAATTTGAATCTTTGATTCAAATTTGCTCAAACACATCTGGGTTAGTTGCATTAGCCCAACACACTCATATTGCCATGTTTCATGCATGCATCATATTGTTGCACATTGTTTGGTGATGCCTGTGTATCGTTATCCTTTGCGACAGGATCTGTTCCCGAGGAGTACCGTGATTACCCTAACGAAGAACCGTATCCGTGCAACGAACCATCAGGCAAGCAACCAACCATTTGATCATATCGATACAATCCCATGTTCTCGCTCCTGCTCTCATTTACTGCATTAAGACAACGCGATTCAAACTGCTGTGTGCTACGGTAGTTGAACCCATTTCCTCTGCATGACCTGTCATTGCCACAGTAACTAGATGAAACCCACTAGCATGTGTAGGAGTTGATTGAGCCATATGTATGTGTTGTTCCTACCTTGCTATGCCTGCTATGCTTAGAGTTGTGTCAGGTCTGGTTCATCTGGGTGATGGGCTAGAGTGAAATGATTATGTCGGTAATGGAAGTGGTGTGGTGAACACGATTTGGTAAAGGTATCGATGAGAGGCCATGTAGGAGTACATGGTGGGTTGTTTCATTGAAGCCGACCTTAAGCACTGAGATCTGTATGTGTGATTTAAGAATCAGCTACTACCATGCATTGGGCCCGAAACCAATGGACCCTCTCGACTTCTTATTCACCCTAGTTCTCCGTCCAGGAGTTGCAAGTAGTTTCTGGTGTTTGTAGCCTATTGGAGGCCGTGGACAGCGCTGACCGTAGGGGTGGGCTGTGATGCGGTAGGTACGTGGCACGGTGTACCGAATACCCGTTAGGTATCTCGGGAACCCTGTTCACATCGTTCGGGGCCGTATGGGAAACCTCGGCCGGACTCCCTGCGGATGGAACCTGAATAGGCGATAAACCTGGACTAGAGGCTTAAGTGTTTAGGTAGGTCGTGGTCTACACCCACGTCGGCTTTCGCTTGAAGTCTGCCGAGCACATGTCGTGTGCAGACGCTAAGTGGTGGAAACATGTATGAAGAAGTACACCCCTGCAGGGTTAACATGATCTATTCGAATAGCCGCGTCCGCGGTAAAGGACTACTTGGTTGCCTATACAGTTCATAGACAAGTAAATGGAAACTACTAAAAGACTCAAGATAAGTGTGAGTGCCGAGGATGGCTCTTCCGTAGGGAGACGGAGATGGATCCTCGGTAGTGTATTGAAGTGGTGAGTAGTGGACTCGTGTGTGCAAAACCTTTTCAAGTTGGAGTATCGTAGGATAGTCTAGCCAAGAGTCAAGCTGGCTTGCTGCAATAACTCCACCAACCCTTCTTGATACCAAGCATGTATGTAGGATCTGATGTAAGTCTTGCTGAGTACCTTTGTACTCATGTTGCTATAATCTACATTTTTACAGAAGACGCTGCAACCCCTTCTGATGGGTTCTATGTAGACGTTGACATCAACGAGTAGGCTAAAGACCCAGGTGGTGACCCTGAGCTTGTGAAGGACCACGTAGTATAGCTAGGATTTCCAAGCCTCTTTTATTTTACTAGTTGTCTGTACCCAGACAAAGTACTTCCGCTGTTGGCCTGTATGACTGTATGACTTGTATGTTGGGTCGTGAGACCCGTACCTTTGTGTATGTTATGTATGGCTCCCCGAGCCTTAAATAAAGTATTTGTGTCATAGAGTCATGTTGTGATGCTTCGTTGTATTTGCACATATTGAGCATATTGTGTGTATGATTGAAATGCTTGGTATGTGTGGGATCTGACTATCTAGTTGTTTATCTTTAGTAGCCTCTCTTACCGGGAAATGTCTCCTAGTGTTACCGCTGAGCCATGGTAGCTTGCTACTGCTCTGGAACACTTAGGCTGGCCGGCATGTGTCCTTCTTCGTTCCTGTGTCTGTCCCTTCGGGGAAATGTCACGCTTTGAGTACCGGAGTCCTGTTAGCCCGCTACAGCCCGGTTTACCGGAGTCCTGCTAGCCCAGTGCTACAGCCCGGACCCACTTGCTGATGACCGACACGTTCGAAGCTGGGTCATGGATGCCTGTCCCTGTAAGTCTGTGCCACTTTGGGTTTACGACTAGTCATGTCAGCCCGGGCTCTTTATCATATGGATGCTAGCGACACTATCATATACGTGAGCCAAAAGGTGCAAACGGTCCCGGGAAAAGGTAAGACGACACCCGTGGGGATACCGTGCGTGAGGCCGCAAAGTGATATGAGGTGTTACCAGCTAGATCGATGTGACATCGAGTCGGGGTCCTGACACTGACGTTGATCTAGCTGAGCTTATAAGTGAAGAGGCTGTCTTTCAGGCTTTAACCCGGATTGACTGGACCACCAACGACTTCCAGCCCTTGGATGAGGAGGTTGAACCGATGCAAGATGATCCGTCTACCTCGCGTCAACCTGGTGATGAAGCTTAATCCGTCAAGGCAATTGATATATCAGCAACGATCCATGAATATTTCCATATTTTGGGCCTTGGAGCGCCGTGTAATAGGATAACAAAAAACTTATGCTGATCTGCTGCCATCGCGCAAAAGATATTTTACATGAACTCGCCATATCAATGTCAATTTTTATTCCAAGTATCATAATATGCAATTCCTGTATGCATAAAAAGACAAAGGGTCCGGGCGGTTTACTGTCGGACGGGTCATAACACCCAAAATAGACCCGATTGATAATCAAATCATAATAATATAAATTCATACATACCGGTAGTATAATATCCCTGGCTAGTTGGTGGGCCAACTTGAAGTATGATAAGTGTAAAAAACCCAAATCTGAATTATTTGTATCTCCATCATTTTCTGATGTCGTAGATTAAGTCACACCGGGTTATGATTCACACCAGGTGATCCGGGCTATTGATAGGAAATCAACGCCAAGCCGGGTTATGAAAACTCCGGTTTATGAAAACTCCGGTTTAAGATAAAGGTCTGCCAACGTAAAATTGCAAACCAAGCTGGGCCAAGAAACGTCGGGCTGAGAAGATGTTTGAACAAGCCAAAAGAAAATAATTAAAATTAGCCAAAGTTCAAAATGAAAAACCATGGAGTCGAGGCTTTTTGGGGGCTGCCAGGCCCAAATGCGAGGCTTTTTGTGGGCTGCCAGGCCACTGAGTTGAACCGTTTAACAAAGCCTTTTAAGATAGACCTCCAACTAGCCAATCACCATTTGAACTTTGACAAGTGCAGGGTCTCAAGGAGAGTAACTATCAAACGTTCGGAGGGCCGTGCCAGGATGACCTGGATAGGAGTGTGTTACTTGATGAAGGCAGGTTAACCCGGGGTTTTAGGTAAAGATACCAGGCTTCCAAGCCGTGGGTCGGTACCCAGCTACAAGGGTCCATTCAGACTTCTTGGTATTGGACCAAGGAGCCCCCAAGTAACGTGATGAGCGGTGCTCATTAGGTGCCTATGTTTGAGTTGTGCATAGCCTCGAAACTCTCTTTGGCTCTTTCGGTGTGAAGCTCCCAAGCTTTGTGGCGTGATAGCCGGTTTAAGGGATAGTACTCCGCTTTGTTATCTGAAGCCCCCATGTAACTCAAAGAATGTCTGAGAAAAAACAGCAGAGGCCCCGCTTTGAAGCAAGGATGCTGATTTATTTATTGATGATAATATATACATTGTCAAAATATGTACATAAAAAAGAGCCTATGGCTCAAGTGTAATAAGGCCGAAGGAGAGCTATGTTCCAGGGCCGCCGGGTCTCTTCCTCAGATTTGCGTGAGTCATTTCGAACATCAATGAGGTAGTATGATCCGTTGTGAAGATTCTTACTGACCACAAAGGGTCCTTCCCAAGGCGGGGATAACTTGTGTATACCGGTCTGATCCTGGATAAGCCGGAGCACCAAGTCACCTTCTTGAAAGGCTCTTGTCCTAACCCGACGGCTGTGATAACGCCGCAGGTCTTGTTGATAAACCGCCGAGCGTGCCAAAGCCATATCCCGCTTCTCATCTAGCAAATCCAGTGCCTCTTGGCGGGCTTGCTCGTTGTCCGCGTCAACATAATTAGCAACCCGAGGGGAATCATGACGTATATCACTTGGGAGAACCGCCTCTGCCCCGTAGACCATGAAAAAAGGCATATATCCTGTTGATCGATTGGGGGTGGTGTTGATGCTCCACAACACAGAAGGTAATTCTTGCACCCAACAACCCGGCGTTCGTTTCAAGGGAATCATGAGCCGGGGTTTAAGACCCTTTAAAATTTCTTGATTAGCTCGCTCTGCTTGACCGTTGGATTGAGGGTGCGCCACAGATGCTAGGTCAAGCCGGATATGCTCTCTTTGACAGAAATCCTCCATCTCGCCCTTGGAGAGGTTAGTACCATTATCCGTGATGATGCTGTGTGGATAACCAAAACGTAAAATAATCTTTTTGAGGAATTGAACCGCCGTTGCTACATCACAATTGCTAACAGGCTCCGCTTCAACCCACTTAGTGAATTTATCAACCGCCACCAATAGGTGGGTTTTTTTGTCCCGGGAACGCTTAAAAGGCCCCACCATATCAGGCCCCCAAGTAGCAAAAGGCCAAGTGATGGGAATCATTCGTAGCTCCTGAGTCGGAACATGAGCTCTGCGGGAAATTTTTTGACAAGCATCACATCGCTTTACCAGATCCTCTACATCAGCATGAGCTGTCAACCAGTAAAACCCGTGACGAAAACCCTTTGCAACCAAGGACTTTGAACCGGCATGATGACCACAATCCCCTTCATGAATTTCCCAGAGGATCGCTTTGCCTTCTTCCGGAGAAACACAACGTTGAAATACACCGGAAACACTACAACGGTGCAACTCGCCATTGTGAATAACCATGGACTTAGAACGCCGAACTATCTGTCGGGCTAAGACTTGATCATCTGGTAGCTCACCCGGGCTCATATACGCCAGATACGGAACCGTCCAATCCGGCACGACGTGTAAAGCGGCCACCAGCCGCGCCTCCGGATCAGGAACAGCCAGATCCTCTTCTGTAGGTAATTTAACAGACGGGTTATGCAAGATATCCAGAAAGGTGTTAGGAGGTACCGGTTTATGCTGAGATCCAAGTCAACTCAAGGCGTCTGCTGCTTCGTTCTTGCGCCGATCAATATGCTCAACCTGGTAACCTTTGAAGTGACCCGCCACAATATCTACCTCACGCCTGTAAGCCGCCATGAGTGGATCCTTAGAACCCCAAGTACCAGAAACTTGCTGAACCACCAGATCAGAATCACCGAAGCAACGAACTCGAGTTAAGTTCATCTCTTTAGACACACGGAGACCATGAAGCAGAGCTTCATATTCAGCTGCATTGTTAGTACAAGGAAACATCAAGCGGAGGACGTAGCGAATTTTATCACCTCGGGGGGAAGTAATAACGACTCCAGCCCCTGAGCCTTCCAACTGCCTTGACCCATCAAAATGAATAGTCCAGTACGTATTATCCGGCTTTTCTTCCGGTGCTTGTAACTCGGTCAAATCATTGATAAAATCCACAAGAGCCTGAGACTTGATGGCTGTACGAGGCACATACTTCAAACCATGTGGACCAAGATCAATTGCCCACTTTGCAACCCGGCCAATTGCTTCTCTGTTCTGGATGATATCGCCCAAGGGAGCCGAACTAACCACTGTGATGGGGTGACCTTGAAAATATTGCTTGAGTTTTCGACTGGCCATAAAAACCCCATACACCAATTTTTGCCAATGTGGATAACGTTGCTTTGACTCAATCAGAACTTCACTGATGTAGTATACTGGTCGTTGAACCGGAAATTCCTTCCCGGCCTCTTTACGCTCTACAACGATAGCCACACTGACCGCTCGGGCATTCGCAGCCACATATAACAGTAAGGGCTCGTGATCAACTGGGGCTGCCAGAACGGGTGGTTCGACCAATTGCCGTTTTAACTCCTCAAAAGCCGCATTGGCTGCATCACTCCAGACGAAATTATCCGCCTTTTTCAACATCTGGTACAAGGGAATAGCCTTCTCACCCAAACGACTGATAAACCGGCTGAGAGCTGCAATCCGGCCTGTGAGACACTGAATGTCATTGATGCATGTCGGTTTAGCCAAGGATACGATTGCCTTGATCTTTTCCGGATTAGCCTTAATGCCCCTGTTAGATACAAGAAAACCTAGCAGCTTGCGTGCCGGTACACCAAAGACACACTTATCCGGGTTGAGCATCATTTTGTAAACCCGGAGGTTGTCAAATGTCTCCTTGAGATCAGCTATCAATGTCTCCTTTTCCCTGGATTTCACCACAATGTCATCCACGTAGGCATGAACATTACGCCCAATCTGTGTGTGAAGACAATTTTGCACACAACGCTGATAAGTTGCCTGAGCACTCTTGAGCCCAAAGGGCATAGAAACGTACAGAAGGCTCCAAAGGGAGTGATGAAGGCTGTTTTCTCCTAGTCCTTAACCGCCATTTTGATCTGATGGTACCCTGAGTAAGCATCCAAAAAACTCAGGCGCTCACAACCCGCCGTCGCATTAATGATCTGATCAATACGCGGGAGAGCAAAAGGATCAGCTGGGCAAGCTTTATTTAAGTCAGTGTAATCCACACACATGCGCCAAGTCCCGTTTTTCTTAAGAACCAGCACCGGATTAGCCAACCATTCAGGATGAAACACTTCAACAATAAAACCAGCAGCCAACAGCCGGGCTACCTCCTCCCCAATCGCCTTGCGTCTCTCTTCATTAAAGCGACGAAGGAATTGCCTGATCGGTTTAAACTTCGGATCGATATTAAGGGTGTGCTCAGCAAGTTCACTTGGTACACCTGGCATGTTAGAAGGCTTCCATGCAAAGATGTCCCAGTTCTCATGGATGAACTCGATGAACGCGCTTTCCTATTTTGGATCCAGATTGGTGCTGATGCTGAACTGCTTGGACGAATCTCCAGGTACAAAGTCAACAAGTTTGGTCTCATCCGCCGGTTTGAAGTGCAGGGTTGGGTCATGCTCAGTGGTTGGCTTCTTCAGAGGGGTCATATCTGCCGGATCAACATTCTCCTTGTAAAACATTAACTCCTCTGTAGCACAAACCGACTCAGCGTAAGCCGCATCACTCTCTTCGCAATCCAAAGCGATTTTCCGATTTCAATGAACCGTGATGGTTCCTTTGTGACCCGGCATCTTGAGCTGCAGGTAAATATAACAGGGCCTCGCCATGAATTTTGCATAAGCCGGTCGCCCAAACAGCGCGTGATACGGGCTCTGGATTCTCACCACCTCGAAAGTCAATGTCTCAGACCGGGAATCATGCTCATCCCCGAACACAACTTCCAAAGCGATCTCGCCCACTGGATACGCCGATTTTCCTGGTACTATACCATGAAAAACAGTACTGGACGGTTTAAGATTCTTATCTGTCAGCCCCATGCGGCGGAATGTCTCATAATACAGAATATTAATACTGCTTCCTCCATCCATAAGTACTTTGGTGAATTTGTAACCTCCCACCTGAGGTGCCACCACCAGAGCTAGCTGACCCGGATTGTCAATCCGGGGCGGATGATCCTCCCTACTCCACACGATGGGCTGCTCCGACCAGCGCAGATAGCGTGGAACTGCCGGTTCAACCGCATTAACTGCCCTCTTCTGCAGCTTCAGATCTCATTTGCACAGACTAGTGGTGAACACATGATATTGTCCACCATTCAGCTATTTCGGATTACTCTGGTAACCTGACTGCTGTTGATTCCCCTGATTACCCTGCTGGTTATTACTGCTATGGTTGTTCTGGTTATTCTGATTGTTCTGAAATCCGGAACCTGAACCGCCGCCACTATGAAAACCTGGACCTGAACCGCCCGATGGGCCGTGATCATATCGGAAGAGATCAGAGTTTTTGAACTGCCTCATAATGTTGCAATCCTTCCAGAGATGAGTTGCGGGGACCTCCTTGGTTCCATGCTTTGGACAGGGCTGATTCATCAAGCGCTCCAGATTCATCGCTCCACCGCGCTGGGGCAGTTTACCCTTACGACGCTGCACGTTAGCATTAGCCACAAATTCTGAACCCGCCTTACGCTTACCATTATTCCTATGGCCTCCCTGGTTGTGCTGCTGTTCCTTTGCACCACCATTCCTCTTTCCCTTCTCCGGCTTCACATTATTAGAATCGGGATCCTTCGTATTATCAGAATCAGCATATTTTACCAAGGCTGCCATGAGGGTTCCCAGGTCATTGCAGTGGCGTTTGATTCATCCCAATTTTTCCTTCAGCGACTTAAACCGGCAATTACGTTCCAGCGTGATAATTGCTTGGCCGGCGTTAATCCGGTCAGCCGAGTGCAAAACTTTTGAGACTCGGCGCACCCAATGAGTTGTGGACTCGTTCTCGCCCTGAACACAAGCATCCAGATCTACAATGGACATGGGTTGTTTGCTCGTATCCTTAAAGTTGGCTATAAATTGGGCCTTCAACTGATCCCATGACTCGATGGAATTAGCCGGCAGATTTTTCAGCCAGGTCCGGACTATTCCTTCTAACATCATCGTGAAGTACTTTGCGCAAGCCGCCTCATCTACATCCAGCATCTCCATTGCCATCTCATAGGTCTCGACCCACGCCTCCGGCGGCTGATCCGCCGTGTAGTTAGGCACCTTGCGTGGACCCTTGAAATCTTTGGGTAGATGCATGTTTCGGAGAGCCGGAATAAGGCACGGCACTCCCCAGGAACTGAAAGCAAGCCCGGTGCCTCTATCAACTGATACTGTTGGCTGAACCAGGGCGGGTTGATGACGACCAAAAGCACCATCCCTTCGTGCCCTGCCATGATCCACAACTTCCTGAGCATTGCTACGCCGTGCGCTGCTAGATACTTCCGGTTCGTCCATCCGCCTGCTATAACTTGGGCTTGGACGAGGAGTTGAATGAATTCTACCCCGGCTGTATGAATAAGCCTGCTGCTGCATCACGGCGGTTTGAAGGAGATCTCTTGCTCTCCGTGTCTCGACTGCCTCTATCGAATTTCCTTCCATCGGGATGGCGGCCAGGCGTGAGGCCGCAGCAATCATGTTATCCAGGGGGCTCGAAAAGTGACCCGGCGGTGCAGGCACATACTGTGGCGGGTTTACCGTCCGTCGGGGTAGCTCCATTGCTTGCGGCTGATCTGGGGCGACCCTAGGCGCTTTAGCTCGGTTTGCAACTAACGGATTGCTCGGCCCAGCGCCTGGCGTCTGAAAGAGATTTACCCCTTCGTAAACCGGCGGCAATCGTGACCGATATTTCCTTCGCATCACATCCTCTGTCGTAGTCCGATCTAACATTAGCCGGTAATTCTGTGCTTGTATCTGCTGCGATTGAGCATTCAAAGTGGCCTGTTCCTCAGCCATCCTGATGTCCTCAGCCACCAGGTCCTCCTTAGCCTGCGCAATTTGCTCCTTCAATCTTGCAACCTCTGCATCGTGCTGATTCCGCGTGTCTGGGGTAACTATCACGGTTAACAAGGTCGCCCAAGCATCCATTAAACCGGCGAGAACCTGCGCCGACCGGCGCACCAAGGCACCCGCCACGGCCGCAGATCCGATATCCATTGCCATGGTAGAAGAAGACTGTAACACGGGCTATGTGCGGGCCATGTAAATAGCAACCCGGCTCGGTGCTTCAAGGAAATCCGGAATACTGTTGCCATCGGAATACCCCTCAGGTATGCTATCATGGATCTGGTACAAGGACTCAGTCTCACCAGTGGATGATTCACCGTCGGAATACACCATTGTTTCGTCCTCAGACACCGGTTCAGATCCGATCCCGTGGACACATCCTACGAACGCATGCTTCACGGCGGGCATACCCCGGGCTGGACTCGCACGCTGAGCCGTCTCGACGAGGTCGGTGCAGATGTCCGGCTCAGGGCCCGGTTCGCCAATCTTGCCAATGAAGACATGAATTCCGCCGAAGGGGACCCGGTATCCGTACTCAATTGAACCGGCCTCGGGGCCCCATCCTTTGTCATCGATATAGAGCTTGCCTCGATGACTTTTGTTCATCCGTCCGATCACGTACCCCTTGAGTCCTTCAGAGCAGCCCTTCAAGAACTCGACACCATCGTGCGATAGCCCCACGGTGGGCGCCAACTGTCGTGGAATTATCACGTCAGATGTCCTTGTGAAAGGACTTAGTCGTGGAGCCATCGTTACAGGTTAGCTTGAAGGGGTTAAACCGGACAAGGGACACGAGAGTTATACTAGTTCGGCCCCTTCGATGAAGTTAAAAGCCTACGTCTAGTTGTGATGGGATTGATTGGGTTTCGATGATCAGGGAGCGGAATACGCTTGCCTGAGTCTCGAGTTGTTGTTTTCCTGTCCCTGAAACGCCACCGGGTCATCCCCTTATATACACGGGTTGACGCCCAGCCGGTTACAGAGTCCCGAGGCCGACTCATACAAGTGTTCGGCTCGGTCTCTCCTTTTCTTATCTTACAATACAAGCTATATGTCTATGGCGGTTTACCACTATGGGCCCTAATCCGCCTTTGGGCTCCGGGCCTCTAAGCTTCATAGTAAAGCGCCATCTTCTGAGTCTTCATGGGCTTCAATATGGTTGAGCGTGAACCGGTCCCTCCTGGGCAGTTTACACTCAGTAGTTATATCCCCAACACAGGTGGGTTTTCTGGGACACGTGCTAACCCAAGAAGGTATTGCAGTAGACACGGAAAAAGTCAAGGCCATACTTGGCTGGAAACCACCAGCTAACGTAACGGACGTACGGAGTTTCTTGGGAATGGCAGGCTATTATCGGAGATTTATTGAAGGATTCTCCACTATAGCAAAGCCCATGACACAATTTCTCAAGAAAGGCAAGAAGTTTGAATGGACAGAAGCATGTGAGAAAAGCTTCCAAGAGCTAAAGAGCAAATTAACGACGGCACCAGTATTAATTGTGCCAGATATACACAAGAATTTTGAGGTATATTGTGACGCATCCCGGAAAGGCCTCGGATGCGTATTGATGGAAGAAGGCAAGGTAGTTGCGTATGTCTCCAGACAACTACGCAAGCATGAGGAGAATTATCCCACTCATGACTTGGAATTAGCAGCGGTCATCCCTGCACTCAAGGAATGGAGACACTTCCTACTTGGAAATCGTTGTGAGATATACACAGACCATAAGAGTCTTAAGTATATTTTCACACAGCCAGAGCTAAATCTACGGCAACGACGCTGGTTACAGTTGGTGAAGGATTATGATGTTGGAATCCACTATCATCCCGGAAAAGCAAATGTTGTGGCAGATGCACTTAGTCGAAATCCCAGCACGGACGACGACAGTATACCAAAGTTGAGGCTAGAATTTCAGCAGGAATTTGCCCGACTCAATCTAATAATGGTTACCGAAGGCAGTGTGTCGAATATAGAAATACAGCCTACCCTGATGGAGAGGATCAAGGAAGCCCAGCACGGACACCCTAGCATTGACGGCATAAAAAGAAAAGTGAGTTTGGGAAGAGCCTCAGAATTCAACGTAGATGAGCAAGGAATATTGTGGTACGGAGAGAGGCTATGCGCACCAAATGTCAAGGACCTCAAACAGCAGATATTGACTGAAAGTCACACAGCTCCGTATTCAATCCATCCTGGAGGGACAAAAATGTACAAAGACCTTCAGGAAATTTTTTGGTGGCACGATATGAAGAGAGATATAGCCACGTTCATTGCATGCTGTGACTCTTGTCAACGTATCAAGGCCGAGCACCAGAAACCAGCCGGACTGTTACAGCCAAATAAGATACCCGAGTGGAAATGGGACGAGATTGGAATGGACTTTATCGTTGGACTGCCACGGTCACGACACGGAAACGATGCCATATGGGTCATAACCGATAGATTAACTAAGGTGGGACATTTTATTCCGGTAAAGACAACTTACACCACTCAGAGACTGGCCAGACTTTATCTTGCCCGTATCGTCTGCCTGCATGGAGTCCCTAAGACTATCATCTCCTATAGAGGCACATAGTTCGTCTCTATATTTTGGGATCAACTACAACAGGCACTGGGAACCCAACTAGCCTTCAGTACCGCATACCATCCCCAGACTGATGGGCAGACGGAACGCGTAAACCAAATCCTAGAAGACATGCTAAGAGCCTGTGTCCTCACCTACGGGAACAGTTGGGAAGAAATTTTGCCATATGCAGAGTTCGCCTACAACAACAGCTATCAAGCCAGCTTGCAAATCGCACCCTTTGAAGCTCTATATGGGAGAAGATGTCGTACCCCGCTAAATTGGTCAGAGACCGGAGACAGCCATATCTTTGGCCCAGATATGCTCAAGGAGGCCGAGGAGAAAGTTAAGACAATTAGAGATCGACTCAAAACAGCTCAAAGTCGGCAAAAGAGTTATTACGACCGAAAGCATCGGGAAATCAGTTTTGAACCCGGAGAATTGGTATACCTGAGAGTTTCTCCTATGAAGGGTCTGCAACGATTCAAGATTAAGGGGAAACTAGCACCAAGATTCATCGGACCATTTCATATAGTGGCCCGAAGCGGCATGGTAGCCTACCAGGTAGAACTACCCGGAGACTTATCCGGTATCCACAACGTGTTTCACATCTCGCAGTTGAGAAAATACGTGAGCAACCTAGAGAAGCAAGTGTCGCATGAGAATATTGACGTGCAGCCAAACCTCACCTACCGGGAACACCCTATAAAAATATTAGAAGCGTCTGAGAGGAGGACCCGACAGAAAACCATTAAGTTTTTCAGAGTTCAGTGGAGTAATCACACCGAAAATGAAGCAACTTGGGAGAGCGAGGATTTTCTTCGGACAGAGTACCCACACCTGTTTAAGGATCAGCTGAAATGTCGGGGACGAGATTTTTCCTAAGGGGGTAGGTGCTATGACACTCCAATTTTTTTTGTGATTTTGTTTTCAGAAAGAGCCTTGCTTGGTTTGAAGAAGGTCATTTAAACCCTTCTTAAAAACCCACTTACTAAGTTTGCCCTTTTAAAAATATTTTTCTTGGATTTAGTTTCTTTTAAAAAGAAAATATTTTGTTTTGGGGCTTTCATTTGATTTTGATCCACTCTTGTTTACCATGCTTCTTATGGTAAAACTCCCCCAAAAAACCCTCCTCCCACTTTGGTACAACCCAAACATTCTGTCCAAACTAATAAAATCCATTTTTGGATTTATTCCAATTATTTCTCCTCCCAAAATAATTCTGTCTTTTCTTTTGAGCCTAGGTGATTTGCAAAGCAAGTACCCTAATGCTTTTGATTTTTGACCTCAACTCAACACCCATGGATAGTCCTTTGTACCCACAACCCAGAACCATCTTGTTCCACTCTTCTTCTTTTCAAATATTTCAAATTTCACTCACTTCAAGTTTGGACCAGATTTGCCAAATTTGGTGAAATTCATATCTACACTTCTCCAAAAATTCCACCAAAATTCAGGCAACCTCTAGTTACAATGAGAGACCCCTCCACCAAAAATCAACTCAAGGAAAAATCCCTAGAGGCCAGAATCATTCTGTCGAACACCTTGCATGCACTAATACTGTTCACATTGAGTAAATTCAGAGTTCAGTGTCATTCTCCGTCAGTAACTTCAGTCACATGTCAACAGTGCCCTTGGCACGTTGCTCGCAGCCTGGCCTGCTTGTCCGGAGCTCCACACGCACGCTTGGCGCCTTCCTGGCGTCGGTGGCACCCTGGCCCGCCTGCGCCGGCGTGCTTTGCGGCGGCCAAAACACCATAACGGCCGACAGGGAGCAAAACGGCGGCTCAGCACCGTTCGGCGCCGCCCAAACCTCCTGGTGGCTCCGCGTGGCCATCTCCTTGCCGGCGCAAGCATGCGGCACCGTCGCTGTGGCTTGGCACGCGAAGAGCGTGTTCTCTGCCGCCGACGGGCCGTGCAGCCGTTCCGTCGAGGGCAGACCGTAGCCAACCCTCCCGTGCTGAGCTGGACCCTAAAATGGCACCACTACTCCACCTAGGCGATGCTGAAGCTCCTAAGCCAACCGTCCAGCCATAGCACCGCCATAATCAACTCGCCGGACTTATCCGTTCACGGCAACCGACTCAGGCCGGCTATATATAGCACCCCCGAGCTTGCTCTCGCCCCCGCACGACTCCACCACCTCACTAGACCCCGCCTAGCCACTGGAGGAGCCTCGAGGGGCCCTTCTTCCCCGACTCCGGCCGCCCCATTCCGCCTCGGTCTCCACCTCGATTCACTCCGGTGAGGCCGTCTCCGGCGCCCTAACTTCGTCAGCAACCCTCTCGAGCAACTAGGAGACTAACCCCACTACTATTTGATCCCCGCAGCTCCCTCCGGCGAGATCCACGACTGCCCGAACCACCGTCCACCGGAGCAAGGGCCACCGTCGACATGGTGCTCGCTGGCGACCACCACCACCATCCACAGGCGCGGAACGGTGCACTGATCTCGAAGGTAACCCCCAATCACCTTGCCTCACCGTGGATCGCCGCCGGCGACCACCGCACCTCTCGGGCGCCGTCGCGCTCTGTTCTCCGTTTGAAAGTTCAAACCCGACAGGTGGAGCCCACCTGTCAGCCTCACAGCCATTTCATTTAAACGAAACATTATCCTGGACTTTTCCGCAGAGCCCCCTGGAAACTTTCTGTTTCATTACAGATGGGTCCTTGGACCAAAACTCTTATAACTTTTTAACAGAAAATGATTTTTGATTGATTCCTTTTCTGTCATCTTTATTTTTCTGTCTAGGTTTTTGTCAAATATATTTGAAAAATATTTGGAGCACTTTTTTGTACACTCACGGTATTTACGTTGCGTACGTATTTTTCTTATACCATAGATACTGAAGGAGGTGACGGAGCTGCAAATTTCACACAGTTAAACTCCGACTACTCCGAACCAGGCAAGCATGTTTGAACTCTTCATATGATGAGTGGTTGTTGCATGTTTGCATTTTAGTATAGTCATGGCATGTTTATGAACATTTCTTGAATTGTTACATTTCATACACAATAGTGGAAAGTAAGTTTCGGAAAGCATTATGTTGTTGGATACATATTTGCATGGCCATGTGTTGGCATGGGGATGGGTAAGATGGCAGTGTTGTGACATGGCAGTCTTATGCCAGATTATTTGACTTCCGTGTCATCGTGAAACAACTCGCATTTCCATTCATTCCTTCCTGTACTGTCACATGTTTTCCGAAAGGAATATGGCATAGTAAGTTGCAAATCGTTTTCCCGATACACACCAAATAGAGAGGCCGGGATGAGGGTTCCATGGCCCTGGATTAAAGCCCGTCATCCGGTCAAGGGGCATGGGTGTTTCCGGTTGGGACCGAGAGGGGGGCACCCCTTAGAGCACGTGTACAGAAATTTGATCCCATGCTATTCGAGGTTGTGGCCTCCCCGTCTCAAAGTTTTTCTTGGCCGTTGTCCAGGGTGATTCCTGGCATCGTGAGGTGAAATGGGTGTGTACTAGTTAAATGTGTTTCTACTGAAATACCGTAAACAGAACTAGTCCTTCGTGACTACGGAAATCCGTTGACTATGGTCAGTTCATCCAAACTCTGCAGAGTCTCAAATCTTTCAATTATCTTGTACTTTGTTCAAGTACTATATTCATCTTATCTTGTTAGATATCAGCCTCAGTGACAAAACTCCGGTGGGATTTATGTGTGATAAATCCGGTTAAAAGATTATTCTTGTGGATGGGCTAATCTTGTTATTTACATTTATTACAAGCCCTGTCCGCGATGTCGCTCAGACGTCCGACGGTGGCATACCTGTTATTTACTTTTGTTATAGGCCCTGTCTGTGATGTTGCTCAGACGTCCGACGGTGGCATTCTTGTATTTACAATTATTGTAAGCCATGTCTGTGATGTCGCTCAGACATCCGACGGTGGCATTCTTGTTATTTACATTTATCATAAGCCCTGTCTGTGATGTCGCTCAGATGTCCGACGGTGGCATTTCTTTTAAAGGCCCTGTCTGTGACGTCGCTCAGATGTCCGATGGTGGCATTTCCTTTATAAGCCCTGTCTGTGACGTCGCTCAGATGTCCGACGGTGGCATTTCTTTTAAAGTTCCTATCTGTGACGTCGCTCAGATGTCCGACGGTGGCATTTCTTTTATAAGCCCTGTCTGTGACATTGCTCAGATATCCGATAGTGGTATTTCTTTTAAGCCCTTTATGTGGTGTCTCTTAGACGCCTGACTGCGGCATGCATTTTATTTGTTCACCTTTCGAGGCGTCGCTCCAGACACCCGATCGGTTCTTAGTTATTTATTTTATTTAATAAGTCATGAAATAATATTATTATTGAAAAGAGCATCATTATTCATATTCATGACGCATTCATGCATTCATTGATTATATCTTTTGTCCGAACTGTCTTGCAAGTACTTTCAAAGTACTCACCTGGCTTGTTGATTTGGCTAGATGTTGATGAAGGCGATCTCATGGATGAAGAGTTTGATAGCGAGTCCGACGCCTAGAGGAGTCCCAGTCAGTCCCGTGCGATCCTGTTTTGATCACTGTATTATCCGCTTCCGCAACCCCAGAATAAATTCATCGAGCCTCACCTTGACGCTCGATGAGCTGCCAGTTAGGAGTCAAGTTATGCACCACTTATCCTTGAGCTAGTAGCATGCCACCATATCCCTGTGCCATAACCGCCTCTATGTAAGATATTGGCGAGTTTGTAATAAATTGTTGAGCAGCCTCAGCTCAGCCTTGTAATATATTTGATGCTATTGGTTCTCTGTTTATCAAGCATTTGTCTACCGAAAAGGATGAATTTTTCCTATACTGGGATTTAAAGATCGATTTTCTCAATATTTATTTATTGAAAAAGTCGGTCGTGACAGAAACCTTAATGAAAACCGCTTGTCATTTCCTTCTGCTCCTCATTGGGTTCGACACTCTTACTTATCGAAAGGACTATGGTAGATCCCCTATACTTGTGGGTCATCAAGACTCTTTTCTGGCACCGTTGCCGGGGAGTGAAGCGCCTTTGGTGAGTGGAACTTGGTAAGGAAACATTCATATAGTGTGCTGAAATTTTCTATCACTTGTTACTATGAAAACTAATCCTTTGAGGGGCTTGTTCGGGGTATCTTCACCCCGAACAGAAGAGCGAAGAGTTGCTCCTCAACCTACTGAACCTACTGAAAATATTTACTTTGAGATTCCTTCAGGTATGATAGAGAAACTGCTAGCTAATCCCTTTGCTGGAGACAGAACATTGCATCCCGATTTAGACCTTATCTTTGTGGATGAAGTTTGTGGATTATTTAAGCTTGCAGGTATTCCCGATGATGTTTTGAACAGGAATGTCTTCCCTTTATATTTGAAGGGAGATGCATTGACATGGTATAGGCTATGTGATGATACGGGATCTTGGAATTATAAACGATTGAAGTTGGAATTTCACTAGAAGTTCTATCCTATGCACCTTGTTCATCGTGATCGTAATTACATATATAATTTCTGGCCTCACGAAGGAGAAAGCATCGCTCAAGCTTGGGGGAGGCTTAAGTCAATGTTATATTCATGCCCCAATCATGAGCTATCCAGAGAAATGATTATTCAAAAATTTTATGCTTGGCTTTCTCCCAATGATCTCAACATGCTCGATACTTCATGTGCTGGTTCTTATATGATGAAGACTATTGAATTCAAATGGGACTTATTGGAAAGAATTAAACGCAACTCTGAAGATTGGGGTTCCGACGATGGTAAGGAGTCAGGTATAACACCTAAGTTTGATTGTGTTAAATCTTTTATGGATACCGATGTTTTTCATGGATTGAGCACTAAGTATGGACTTGACTCTGAGATAGTAGCTGCCTTTTGTGAATCTTTTGCTACTCACGTTGATCTCCCTATGGAGAAGTGGTTTAAATATAATCCTCCCGTTGAAGTGAAAGTAGTTGCACCTATTACAGTTGAAGAAAAGACTGTCACTTACAGTGATCCTATTGTTCCTACTACTTATGTTGAGAAACCGCCTTTTCCTGTTAGGATAAAGGATCATGCTAAAATTTCGGCTGTTGTTCGTAAGAGTAATACTAGGACTTATACACCTCCTGTGCAAATTAAAGTTGAACCTAGTATTCCTATGGTTAAAGATCTCTTGGATGATGATTTAGATGGGCATGTTATTTATTTCTGTCGTGAGACTGCTAATATTGTTAGACCAGATGCTAAGATACATAGACCTGTCGTCGGCATGCCTGTTATTTCCGTTAAAATAGGAGATCATTGTTATCATGGCTTATGTGATATGGGTGCTAGTGCTAGTGCAATACCTTATGACTCATATAAAGAAATTATGCATGATATTGCACCCGTTGAATTGGAAGGAATTGATGTTACTATCAAGCTTGCCAATACAGATACTATTTCACCAATTGGGATTGTTAGAGATGTTGAAGTCTTGTGTGGGAAGGTTAAATATCCTGCTGATTTTCTTGTTCTTAGTTCCCCACAAGATGATCTTTGTCCCATTATTTTTGGTAGACCCTTCTTGAATACTATTAATGCTAGGATTGATTGCGAAAAGGATATTGTTACAATTGGCTTAGGGGATATGTCTCATGATTTAATTTTGCTAAGTTTCATAGACAACCCCGTGATAAAGAATCACCTAGTAAGGATGAGATTATTGGTCTTGCTTCTATTGTCGTGTCTCCTACTGATCCGTTAGAGCAATATTTGCTAGACCATGAAAATGATATGTTTATGAATGAAAGAAGGGAAATAGATGAAGTGTTCCATCAACATGAACCTATTTTAAAACACAACCTACCCGTTGAAATTCTAGGGGATCCACCTCCAACCCAAGGGTGATCCCGTGTTTGAACTCAAACCATTACCTGACAATCTTAAGTATGCTTATCTTGATGAAAAGAAAATATATCCTGTTATTATTAGTGCTAACATTTCAGAGCAAGAAGAAGAAAGATTATTGAAAACTCTGAAGAAGCACCGTGTTGCTATCGGATATACTCCAGATGATCTCAAGGGCATCTGTCCCACGCTATGCCAACACAAAATTAAATTGGAGGAAGGTGCCAAACCAGTTAGAGATCCTCAACGACGATTGAATCCTAAGATGAAAGAAGTGGTAAGAAAGGAGATACTAAAGCTCCTTGAGGCAGGTATAATTTATCCCGTTGCTGATAGTGATTGGGTAAGTCCTGTCCATTGTGTTCCTAAAAAGGGAGGTATTACTGTCGTTCCTAATATGAATTGACCCCGCAAAGAATTATTACAGGTTATCGGATGGTAATTGATTTCTGTAAATTAAATAAAGCTACTAAGAAAGATCATTACCCTTTACCTTTTATTGATCAAATGCTAGAAAGACTATCCAAACACACACATTTCTTCTTTCTAGATGGTTATTCTGGTTTCTCTCAGATACCTGTGTCAGCGGGGGATCAATCAAAAACTACTTTTACTTGCCCTTTCGGTATTTTTGCTTATAGACGTATGCCTTTTGGTTTATGTAATGCACCTGCTACCTTTCAAAGATGCATGATGGCTATATTCTCTGACTTTTGTGAAAATATTTGTGAGGTATTCATGAATGATTGCTTGAGCAACCTTGATCAAGTTTTGCAGAGATGCGCAGAAACTAGTCTCGTCTTGAATTGGGAAAAGTATCACTTTATGGTTAATGAAGGAATTGTCTTGGGGCATCAGATTTCTGAGAGAGGTACTGAAGTTGATAAAGCTAAAGTTGATGCTATTGAAAAGATGCCATGTCCCAAGGACATAAAAGCTATAAGAAGTTTCCTTGGTCATGCTGGTTTCTATAGGAGGTTCATTAAGGACTTTTCTAAGATCTCTAGGCCTCTGATTAATTTATTGCAAAAAGATATTCCTTTTGTCTTTGATGATGATTGTGTAGAAGCATTTGAAATACTTAAGAAAGATTTTATCACTGCACCTATTGTTCAGCCACCTGATTGGAATTTACCCTTTGAAATTATGTGTGATGCTAGTGATTATGCTGTATGTGCTGTTCTAGGGCAAAGAGTTGATAATAAATTGAATGTTATCCAGTATGCTAGTAAGACTCTTGATACTGCCCAGAGAAATTATGCTACTACTGAAAAAGAATTCTTAGCAGTTGTGTTTGCTTGTGATAAGTTTAGACCTTATATTGTTGATTCCAAAGTTACTATTCACACTAATCATGCTGCTATTAAATATCTTATGGAAAAGAAAGATGCTAAGCCTAGACTTATTAGATGGGTTCTCTTGCTCCAAGAATTTGATTTGCATATTATTGATAAAAAGGGAGCTGAGAACCCCATTGCAGACAACTTGTCTAGGATAGAGAATATTCTTGATGACCCACTACCTATTGATGATAGCTTTCCTGATGAACAATTAGCGGTCATTAATGCTTCTCGTACTACTCCTTGGTATGCTGATTATGCTAATTACATTGTTGCTAAATTTATACCACCTAGTTTCACATACCAGCCAAAGAAAAAGTTCTTTTATGATTTAAGACATTACTTTTGGGATGACCCACACCTTTATAAAGGAGGAGTAGATGGTGTTATTAGACGTTGTGTACCTGAGCATGAACAGGAATAGATCCTACGCAAGTGTCACTCTAAATCATATTGAGGACACCATGCTGGAGATAGAACTGCGCATAAGGTATTGCAATCTGGTTTTTATTGGCCTACTCTCTTCAAAGATGCTCATAAGTTTGTCTTATCTTGTGATGAATGTCAAAGAATTGGTAATATTAGTAGACGTCAAGAAATGCCTATGAATTATTCTGTTATTATTGAACCGTTTGATGTTTGGGGCTTTGATTATATGGGACCTTTTCCTGCCTCTAATGGTTACACACATATTTTAGTTGCTGTTGATTACGTTACTAAGTTGGTAGAAGCTATTCCAACTAGTAGTGCTGATCATAACACTTCTATTAAGATGCTTAAAGAAGTTATTTTTCTGAGGTTTGGAGTCCCTAGATATCTTATGACTGATGGTGGTTCACATTTTATTCATGGTGCTTTCCGTAAGATGCTTGCTAAGTATGATGTTAATCATAGAATTGCATCTCCATACCACCCGCAGTCTAGTGGTCAAGTAGAGTTGAGCAATAGAGAGCTCAAATTAATTTTGCAAAAGACTGTCATAGATCTAGAAAGAATTGGTCCAAAAAACTTGATGATGCACTATGGGCCTATAGAACTACATATAAAAATCGTATGGGTATGTCTCCGTATAAAATGGTTTATGGAAAAGCATGTCATTTACCTCTTGAACTTGAACATAAAGCATATTGGGCTATTAAAGAGCTCAACTATGACTT
The DNA here is from genome assembly GCA_900231445.1 of Triticum turgidum subsp. durum. NCBI lineage: Eukaryota > Viridiplantae > Streptophyta > Magnoliopsida > Poales > Poaceae > Triticum > Triticum turgidum. The sequence goes on along the minus strand of LT934116.1, from coordinate 51,498,345 downwards.
CAAACTTTCCGGTGAGAAGAGGTTGTTTGACATTAGCTCACTGGATGAATGGAGAACCCAAGCCTATGAGAATGCCAAACTATTCAAAGAAAAAGTTAAATGATGGCATGACAAAAGAATACAAAAGTAAGAATTTAACGTAGGTGATTATGTGTTATTATTCAACTCCCGTTTAAGATTTTTCGGGAAAACGTCTCTCTAAATGAGAAGGTCCTTATGTTATCGAGGAGGTCTATCGTTCTAGTGCCATAAAAATGAACAACTTCGAAGGCACAAGTCCGAGGGTGGTGAACGGTCAAAGAATTAAACATTATATCTCAGGTAATCCTATCAATGTTGAAACCAATATTATTGAGACCGTAACCCCGGAGGAATACATAAGGGACACTTTCCAGAAAGTTTCAGACCCCGAAAAGGAATAGGTATGTGGTACGGTAAGTAAACCGACTCCAAAACAATTCTAATGGCAATTTTTATTCGTTTTGGAATATTTTAGTCCGGGAAGGACACGAGGCCTCCACGAGGGTGGAGGGCGCACCCACCCTTCCTGGGCGCGCCCCCTGTCTCGTGGCCACCTCGCATGCCTCCCGGACTCCGTTTTCTTGCACGTTACGTATCTTGGTCGGTAAAAATTCGTTATATAATCTCCCGAAGGCTTTGACCACCGTATCACGCAAATATCCTCTGTTTTCATTTCGAGATGTTTCCGTTGCAGATTTAGAGGAATGTGTCATCTCAGGATTTGGAAGGGGAGAGCTATGTGGCTGATTACCTTGCAGACCCTAAGGTCTACGGGGACTTGGAGCATGGTGGCTGGACCATTGAAGAATAGGAAGACTATGAGCCTAAGGGAAAGGAGGAGACGAGTTCAGATGAAGACGAAGCCCCATTACCTCAACCTGGAGATACGCATGTGGAGTTTAAAGAGTCAAGCCTCCCTGATAGTGCAAAGATGCCAAAGATCGAGTTTATCCCTTGTCGTCTCTTGCAGGAAAATAAACAGGAATTATGCAAAAGAGTATTAAGTCTTCAGCAGGAGATCGATGACCTAAATGAGCAAAACACTATACTCAAGCGTAAATTGAAGAAGAGGCCTACATCATCAACAACTCCTACTTCATCACCTCCGAGGACATAATCACATGGGTATGGGCACCCCCCTTGGCAACTGCCAAGCTTGGGGGAGGTGCTCCGGTATCGTATCACCATCAGACTCCTATCTTTACCGTTTTACTTAGTTCGATCCTTTTAGTAGTATCTTGATCCAGTAGATTGAAGTTTTAGTATCAATTAGTTTTGAGTTTTGCTTTGTGATCTCTTTTTGTAATCGAGTCCTTGAGCTATCTATAATAAAGATTAGTGTTGAGTCAAGGGCTTTGCTATCTTGCCATGATCTTGAGAAAGTAGAAAGAATAAAAAGAATAAAAGAGTTCATATTGATCTTATGGATACTAATGACTTCACACATAGAAAGTATGAGGCATAAAAGTTGTTTAGAGTTGACAAACGTAGTTTTGGTCATCATTGCAATTAATAGGAAGTAATAAGGAAGGAGAGGTTTTCACATACAAATATACTATCTTAGACATCTTTTATGATTGTGAGCACTCATTAAATATGACATGCTAAAAGAGTTGATATTGGACAAGGAAGACAACTTAATGGTTTATGTTTTCTCACATCTCAGTTAAAGTATATTGTCATTGATCCTCCCAACATGTTGAGCTTGCCTTTCCGCCTCATGCTAGCCAATTTCCTTGCACCAAGTAGAGATATTTATTTAATATTCAAATATTTTTTCCAATATTTTCTCTCAAAACTATGAAAAGAGGATCATTGGACTTATTTATTTAATATTCAAATATTTTTTCCAATATCAAAAATAAGAGAGGGAATAATATGACTTTCCCAAATTTTAGGAAAAATGAAGATTTAATAAATAAATCAAATTTTGGATTTTTCTCGGAGTTTATTTGCCTTAGGGAAAAATGCGTGTTTTCAAAAATTGCATTTTAGGCCCTAGTAAAGTTTATTTTGTTCGACTCATTTTTAGGAGTCGGGGAAAGTTTACTTTATTAATTTTGGAGTTCGTTTAGATTTTTTTTCCGTATTTTTTTCTGCGCGCGAAACCGATTTAAAAAAAACAGAGAGCCGCAGCGCCTTGGGCCAAAGGCCCAAGCCGCCAAGCCAGCCTGCCGGCCAGGAGGCCAAGGCCATCGCTAGCGCGCGCCACGCCAGGCGCCAGGGAGCCGCCGCCGCTTCTTTTGGAAATCCTAGTAGGACTTTTGTCCTATTTCCGTTTATTCCATTTTTGTTTCTAGATCTTTTCCCTCTTTGTTTCCTAATCCTAGTCAAATTCTTGTCCCCTACTCCAAGCAAAACCCTCCCCTCCCCAATATAAATACCCAAGCACCCCCCCCCCTTTAACACATCAAACCAACACCTCTCCTCTCCTCTCCTCCTC
>LT934116.1:51400040-51456273 GCA_900231445.1 Triticum turgidum subsp. durum | reverse complement strand
CCCGTTTCGACCACAGGAGGTCCGTTTCCTCCGTTTTGCGGTACGCCACACCCCTCCCGATCAACAGGACCCCCGTTTCGACCGTAGGAGGTTCGTTTCCTCCGTTTTGCGGTACGCCACACCCCTCCCGATCAACAGGACCCCGTTCCGAACATAGGAGGTCCGTTTCCTCCGTTGTGCGGTATGCCAGGCTTCGTTTCCATCACCTGTTCTGTCCAAGCCCTCCCGATGAACACGACCACACATTCCGTTCTGACCAAGCCGGTTGGCTCCCCATGAACACGACGACGATGTTGTTTCTCCGTTCTGACCCAGCCATGTACATATGCACGAGAAGGCATTCCAGACCCTGCCCGTATGTACGTACGTGGCTGTATTTTCTTTCTTGCACCCTCGCCGATGTACGTACGTGTACATGCTGCGTGCGCGCCTCTACTACGACATGTGTGCGCCTCTACATCGACCAGTATGTACGTACACGTTCGCGACCAGAATGACAACGCTACGTACAGTTCGACCAGGTGGGTCCCGACAGTCAGGCACTTCCTTGCCTGCGAAGATGTAGCTGGTGGGTCCCAGTAGTCAGGGGGGCGAATCGTTTTTTTGCCTGGATGCACTTCCTTGCGTGCGAAGATGTAGCTGATGGGTCCCAGCAGTCAGGGGGGCGGATCGTTTGGTTTGCCCGGACGCACTTCCTTGCGTGCGAAGATGTAGCTGGTGGGTCCCAACAGTCAAGGGGGCGAATCATTTTTTTTCGGAGGCACTTCCTTGCGTTCGAAGATGTAGCTGGTGGGGCCCAGCAGACAGGGGGGAACGTTTTTTTCGTGAAATACGGTGGCCCATCCGGTGGGTCCCTGCTGTCAGGTGGAGGAATAATTATTTTGCATGTAATAAGGAGGCACTTCCTTGCTGCGGCCATGGACCCAGCTATCAGCCTCTCCACGTACAGTCCACGTCCGATGGAAGCCATTCCTTGACCACGTTGACCATGCCACGCCGAGAGTACCAGGGCGGTGGACGACGGCGAGGCCTAGGAAGGGGACAACGCGGAGCCGGGGAAGACGCGGCAGTGGATGCCCACGCATAGAGGAGTATGAGGGTTCACTCGTTCGGCTGTGGTGTGAGGCTGCCGTTGCCGCAGATTAACAGGGGGTGTGGGTGCGTAGAGGGATGGCCTGGCCAGCGGTGGGAGTAGTAGGGGGCGGTGAGGCTTCCGCGGCATCACAGTCAGCCACGGGCGGCAGGAGCAGGCGGCATGACCTGCGTTGCTTTGTGCGGCTGGAGCAAGAAGACCAGAGGTTGAAGAACCACTACGGCTGTTGGATGGACGCCGTACGGTCACTGGAGCTAGAATCATTCATATATTGACTAAAGTTGTCAAAGGCCTCCGTCCCAGTCAACTTAGTAGGCCCATAAGCCAGCCTCCCACCAAGGTTGGTCCCAGCTAGCAGGGGGGTATTCATTTGTTTGTGCGTAATAAGGAGGCACTTCCGGTGGGTCCGAGCTGACAGCGGGGGTAACGTTTTTTTTCATGAAATACGGTGGCCCGTCCTATGGGTCATAGTAGTCAGGGGGAAACATTTTTTTTGCGAAATACTGGTGGCCCATCTGGTGGGTCCCTGCTGTCAGGTGGAGGAATAATTATTTTCCGCGTAATAAGGAGGCACTTCCTTGTGGCTGCCGTGGACCCAGCTGTCAGCCTCTCCACGTACAGTACTCTTCCGATGGAAGTCGGTCGTTGACCACATTGACCACGCCGCGCCGAGAGCACCACGGCGGTGGACGACGGCGAGGCCTAGAAAGGGGACGACGCGGAGCCGGGGAAGAAGCGGTAGTGGAAGCCCGCCCGGAGAGGAGTATGAGGGTTCACCGGTTCGGCTGCGGTGTGAGGCTGTCGTCGCCGCAGAATAACAGGAGGTGTGGGTGAGTAGAGGGATGCCATGGCCAGCGGTGGCAGTAGTAGGGGGCGCTGAGGCCTGTGCGGCAGCATAGCCGGCCACGGAAGGCGGGAGGCGGTCCCACCGGCGCTGCTTTGGCGGCTGGAGCAAGAAGATCAGAGATTGAAGAAACACGATGGTCGTTGGATTAATATCAACGGTTACGTCTGCTAGAATCGTCTGTTGACGTAGTATATAATAACTAAAAAAATCTTGCATACGCGTCAACTAAACAGGCCCACAAGTCAGACCACTCCCTCTTTTTTTAATAACTTATTTATAGCTCTTGGCAACTTATGCAATTTATTGCAGTCGTTTTTTTGGTTGGCCAGGGCCAATTTCTCATATTTTTGTGGGTTCCAAACTATTTTTAATACCAAAATGTCGAGCCAGATTTAAAGTACTTTGAAGATATATTTAAATTAGGTTAATGCCCAGTGAAATAGGAATCTGAAAATGTGAAAAAAATCATAAATTATAAAGTAATTGCCAATTTGTCATCTATTTTTATATTTACAACCCATTTCATATTACTTTCAAGATTTGCAGGCATCTTGAAAGAGTTGCAGCCCATCAGGGCGTAGAAAAATAAGTAGGCCCGGATTGGGTATTCTTCAAAAAAAAAAAACTGGGCTCATTTTCACAAAGAAAAAATAGCTGGGCTGGTCACATGGTGAACATAAAATATAAGCCTGGGCTAGACGGGCCACAACCCAGTTCAAACCCTGCTCCGTCTCAACAATACCAAACAAAAAAAATACTGCTCGAGTAGCTACGTCCTAGGTCTTAGCCGATCTTGTGTTGTTCCCTTGTCTATTGACTATATACGCTCACAATGTCGTGTGTCCCAGATGTCAGGAAAACACTAGGAGGAAGCATTTTATTTTTCCATACGCTGATGTGGTGGGCTCCTACTGTCATCCTCTCCATGTACTTCTGCCTATTCCTGTTGTTTGTTGACCATGTTGACAACACGAGAGGGCGGTGCTGCGGCGAGCGCACCAAAGCACGCGGAGGACATCGACGTTAACGATTTAGGAGACGGTGGGGCGGCGATGCATGCGTTGAGGCGCAGCTAGCCGTGGGAGGCGGAAGAAGGCGGCCCCACTGGCGCTGGTTTGGTTTTGGCGGCTGGAGGAAGACAGGACTGAAGAAACATGACAGACTGCAAAAGCAGCAGGAGTACTTAACAACCTTAACTGAAACTAGCAGGGGCACTTAACAACCAAAGCTGAAAGTAGTATGAGTACTTATACAGGTTCAACCGTACAAAGCACGCCTCGAACAGTGCTACTTTGCCTACAGTTAACCAAGGGTGAGGCCGCCAAGCCCCAGGACAAGGCCCAGGCGCCACCCCGGGCATCCACAACCTTCTGAAAGCGGCTTTATCTCGCAACGTGGTCAATAAATAGGATATTTGCTTTAGAGCCATGGAAAAGCATGAACATAATCTTCTGTCCTATTCTCCAAGATGGACGGGCCTTCATTATTTGAGAACACCCACGAATAAGTATCTTTTCACCTCCAAGGGGAATTGAGTAGGTCGACATAAACATCATGTTATGAGCAAGCGCAATTCTGACCCGACCATGGTCAGGCATCTGTATAGGAACAATAGAACTCGACAGTTCGTATTTCAAGAAGATCACCGCTGTAAAACTGTGTATAAGCAATAGTTTATGAACAACATATATAACAGAAAACAGCTCGTACCGTAAGTTTCTCAACACAGTTGGAACTGTTCAACGAGTGCAGCAGTGGCACACATATCCCACGTGGCCTTCCACCATTGAAACGCCCCACAAGGACCTCCAGACGATCAATAAAGTGTAGGAACCTGTGGATGTCGATCTAGTCAACTTTAGTGCCATTAGTAATAGCCGAGTTATTACAGAGTAACAAACGAGCAGACTGCTTAACTCTGAAAAAACCTACACATGCCACCAATTATAAGAAAATATTAGTTAGAAGTAGCATCTTCGTGAGAGATTCGTTGCTACTTCTAAAGTTAAATTGTGATTAGTTAGACAGAATAGGTGGATTAAGAAGTAATCGAGGCAACAAGCAAGAACCAGATACAAAACTAACATGGATGAACAATTGAAATGATGTCGGGGTGGAAGATCGCAGTGAAGATGAGACCAGGTTCTGCTATTTCCATCAACATTCGTGCGCCAACTTTCAGTCCGTAACACTTGAGAAAGTTTATCCAAGTTCGGCCATAAAAAAAGCAGCGATCTTCTTGGTTCATGAACCCAACTCAGAAGTAATATCCATGGCCTGTCTTCACTATGACCATTAAACTAGTGTATTCAGTTATGGCAAGGATGAGCATCTTGAGTACATGTGTTCTGGCAGAGCAAATAATACACTGCAGGAAAAATAATATGAGAACACAACATGTTCAAAAAAACCCCACCCTCCCGGATAGAGAAGAGGATTCTAGGAACATATTGTGCGTGTTTCAAAATGCTGTGGTAGGATGAGAAGGAACAAGTGTGGCGTCTCGCCAAAGTAGCAGAAATCTGTAGGGTACTCGCACTTTGGGCAGTGCAACTCAAACACACTAGATTTAGTACGAAGAAAAATGCATCAACGGCGGCGGCTTCCATCCTAGGATTACCTGCGACCAAGGGACTTGGATTTATCGGGGATGGATGAAGAATTCGTACCTGGTTCTCCATGACAAAACCCTATGCAATAACCGAGCGGGGGTTTTCTCTAAACAAGCAGACAAGGGAGAAGGGGATTCAGGCCCAATGAAATAATTCCGCTTCGTCCGTCCAGCTTACTGCTAAAGCTGGAAAGGGGGTGTCGGTGTCAAAACCGGCGGATCTCGGGTAGGGGGTCCCGAACTGTGCATCTAGGCGGATGGTAACAGGAGACAAGGGACACGATGTTTTTACCCAGGTCCGGGCCCTCTCGATGGAGGTAAAACCCTACTCCTGCTTGATTAATGTTGATGATATGGGTAGTACAAGAGTAGTTCTACCACGAGATCAGAAAGGCTAAACCCTAGAAGCTAGCCTATGGTATGATTGTTGTTCGTCCTACGAACTAAAACCCTCTGGTTTATATAGACACCGGAGAGAGTTAGGGTTACACAGAGTCAGTTACAATGGGAGGAGATCTACATATTCGTATCGCCAAGCTTGCCTTCCACGCTAAGGAATGTCCCATCCGGACACGAGACGAAGTCTTCAATCTTGTATCTTCATCGTCCGGGAGTCCGGCCAAAGGTTATAGTCCGGTCATCTGGACACCCCCTAATCCGGGACTCCCTCGGTAGCCCCTGAACCAGGCTTCAATGACGACGAGTCCGGCGTGCTGATTGTCTTCGGCATTGCAAGGAGGGTTCCTCCTTCGAATACTTCATAGAAGATTTTGAACACAAGGATAGTGTCCGGCTCTGCAAAATAAGTTCCACATACCACCGTAGAGAGAATAATATTTGTACAAATCTAATCTGCTAACGTATTCCGCAGCGTGACATCACGCCACGGCCAAGCCTTTATTCGAGTCATTTTACTGTCCCGCCTCAATGCGTTTAGCAAGGCAGTTTCCTTGACACGTTTTGTCAAAGCAGAGATCATGTCCCCTTATTCTGGGATTCTCATCAATACAGGCGTGGGTAACCCAACCGCGCCATTAATCATGGCTCTTGGGAGATAAGCGAGTTTTACTAGGCTGGTGGGGGTACATAGTTTCATCCGCCCATATAAGGGGATAAGGATCCACCCTTTCCATCTACGCCTTCTTCCTCCTTTGCTTATCCATCTCCGCGCACTCGAGCTCCAGCGCCCAAGTCCGTACTTCCCACCTCAACCTTCTCCACCCATGTCCGGAGTGGGAGGCAGGTGGATGGCCTCCTCCGTTATGGAGGGTAACATCAAAAAGTTGAGGAAGGTCGGATACTTGTCCAACGACATTGCGCACCGGCTTCCAGACAAGGGGCGGCTCATTCCCACCCCCAGGCCCCATGAGAGGGTGGTGTTCCTCACCTATTTCCTCCGCGGACTAGGCTTCCCACTCCACCCATTTATCCGGGGGATCATGTTCTACTATGGCCTGGATTTCCACGATCTGGCCCCAAACTTCATCCTCAACATCTTGGCATTTATCGTCGTGTGCGAGGTCTTCCTCCGAATCAAGCCCCACTTCGGCTTATGGCTGAAGATCTTCAATGTCAAGCCGAAGGTAGTAGGCGGCCATGGTGGGCAAGATGGCCAATGTCACATGGCTCGAGGGCTATTTCGTGGAAACCATCAAGGGGTGGCAATCGGGGTGGTTCTACATCACCGAGCCGCATGACCCTATATGGGCAACGGCCCCCGAATTCTGATCTGGCATCCCCACACGGCTCACCTGGAAAGAGACGAGCCTGTGGTGGGGTAATTCTGCAGAGCCGACCGGACTCCAAACCTGCATCAAAGACCTGATTGACAAGAAGGTTAAACTTGTCACCGTAGTCCAGGTCATGCTTTTCCGCCGGATCCTCCCGTGTCAACGACGGGCTTTTAACTTGTGGGAATTCGACTCGGCCCAGCACCAAACTTTGTCCAGGCTCTTTGACACAACACACGAAGATGCCTGGAAGGTGCTTTTCAAGAGCTCCAAGGTTCATCCTCCCATTACCGAGGATCGCAGATTCTACGCGAAGCGCCAAGCCAGCGCGGTAAGCTTAGTTTACCCATTACAGGGTACTTGTTTTTCATAGTTTGACTCTATGCGGGATCTAAGCTCCCATTCCTTTAACAGGACTGACAGAAGAAGTCCGAACAGATCAACTGTCCGGCTCCTTTGCCTGAAGGCCCAGTAGATGCCCGCTTGGTGAAGCTGCTGGTCCCGGCACCTCACGTGGTGCCCGAGAAGAAGGCCAAGAAGAAGGCCATGGGAACTCGAAAGAGTTCCCGGCGCCTGGTAGTGTCGGGTTCTTCGTTCGATGACTCATAAGCGCACTCCTCCCACAAAGGCGAGGAGGAGGAAGAAGAGGCCTCTCCCCCTCCAACGGGGGGAGGAAAGAACAGGAAGGCCACCCCGACTAGGGGGGGCGGAGGGTCCAAGAAGGGAAAAACCCTTCTCCCGGACTACTCCACCAACACCGACGATGGTGAAGAGGAGTGGCCATCCAGGGCCAAGCCCCTGGCGAAATCGTAAGTATCCGGATACCAGAATAACTCATGGTGTTCGTTTACGGCACAGTATCTTCTAACGCCGAACATAATCATGCAGTCCGCCCAAGGCCCAGCTCGACGCTTCGTCAAGCGGATCCCTGGATACGTTGGATGTGAATAGTCTTTCACTTCCGACTGCTACCTCCCCTCGCCCCACGGACGACGCCGAGGTGGAGTCCAAAAAGGGGGCAAGTCCGGAGGAGGCAGCCCCGGAGGCGCCGCAAGGCGACCTTCTGTGTTCCAGGTGCCAAGGGGATAAAACCCCAAAGGGTTCTATGTCCGGCCCTGGGTTGGACACCACACCGGAACCTTCAGTGGTTCCGGAGTCCGGCAGGCGGCCCCCTCGTAAGAAGGGCAAGTCTATGACGCTGGTGACCCCCGTCCAACCGGAGGCACCGGACAATTTGCTGGAGGTGCTTAACGGAGCCTCCATCGACGAGGAGCACCTCACTATTATGAGTGTGGTGGTCCAAAAGGTTCAGTCCGCCAAGAGCGGGCTGACAGAAGCTTGTGCCAGCCTTCTAACAGGCTTCGAGGTATGTATTTAAGACATGTAAAAATATTACCGCATAGACAGTAGCCCCTGATGCTCAGTTTGGTGTTCGGGAAGAAAAGCCGGACTGAGGAACTAAAAAGATATACGCAGGAGTCTAACATAAATATGTCAACATGGGAATGCAGGCTGCCCTGCTGACCTCTGCCGCACTGACTGCGGAGGTCGATGCATTGAAGCAGAGCCTCGAGCGGTCCGAGAACGAGCTCGGCCTTGCCAAGAAGCAGCTCGAGGACAAGGAAGGTAAGTAGTACCTGATGTTAGTATATAAAAAATACCTGGTTGCAAAAAATGACAGGACCAATGTGAGTGTTACAGGGGCCACAACCGAGGTGGCGACCCTGAAGGAAGCACTGTCCAAGGGCGAAGACAGTGCGGCCGTGGAGCGCACCGAGTGAGAAAAGAAGGAGGCACGGGTGGTGGAGGTGCGGCAAGAGCTCCATACTCTTGTGAAGAAACACGAGAGATTGGAGCTTGACTCAAAGACTCAAGAGTCCGAGCTTGCCTCGGCCCTTGAGAGCGCCAAATCCGCCAAGGTCGAAGCCCAAAAAGCCCTCCAGGAAATTGAGGCGATGAATAAGATAGCGTCGGGTAAGGCATTCTTTATGCAAAGCAAGCACGTGAAAGTGAGTTACTTGTTACTTACCCGAATCCGAAGCTCTCCAGGAGCATTCGCAGATATGCCCCACAGCGTGTCCGATGCTGCCGCATTCTACCGAGCTGAGGAAGGGAGCTCGACGGAGAAGGTGTTCTGGTCCCAGTACGCTGAGGCTGGACACCCGGTGCCCTTGAGCGACCAGCTGAAACAACTGGTCGAGCTCCATAAGGTAGCCGAACAGGCCATGAAGGGCCTTATAGTCCGGCTATGGCCTGGTGAGGTCATGACCGGGAGCTACCTTGGGCTGGTGAGGCGGCTGGTGGATGCCTGTCCATGGCTTGAAGTCATCAAGTGCTCTGTATGCATCGAAGGCGCCCGTAGGGCCCTTGCTCGCACTAAGGTACACTTGGGCAAGCTGGATGCTGAGAAGCTGGTGACAGATGGGCCACCGGAGGGGAAGGAGCATCGCAGGCCCGAGATGTCTTACGAGGGCGTCCTGAAGGGTGCCCGCCTTGTGGCGGACGAATGTTCCAAGGATTTAATTTTTGAGTAAACTCGCTCGTGTTTATCCTGTGCGCTGAAAACTTGTTCATATGCGCTAAGCAACGCTTTTTGAGTTTAAAATATTACCTTCTATACGGCCGTTTATTAAATCTGAGAGATGCGAGTCGTCGGCTTCTGCCCCCATGCCATGAGTGCTGGGGTGTTCGGGATAAACCTGAGCGCTCTTGTTCCCATTCTTGGGTCCTTCGAGGGAGGCGCTCAGCACAACGAACAAGGCAATCGGACTATAATGCTTTATCACTCTCACTTAGCCATATAATTCTATAATTTTAAATTTTGGTGAAGCCCTTAGTATTCGTAAGACCGAGTTCGGGGCGCTATCCACGCCTAGGTCGGACAAAGCCATCTCCTCGCTCTAAGCGGCATAAGTCTTTAGGGACTCGAAAACCTCTCGAACAGCGACTGGCTCTCGCCTTATCATGACGGTCAGTTTTAGCTTTCTCTACTGAGGTGCTTAACCCAGCTCAACTGGGGCACAATCGCAGTAGTTCTCCCAGCGCTACCTTAGCCGATATAACGGAACATAAGGTACCAAAACATGGGATCCGGGCAAACCCAACTATTGACCCAAGACATGATTCGGAGCTGATGCATATAATGCTATAACTTCGGGGTGCCGCTCTCGTGAGAGTGTTCGGACTTCTCACACCATATTTTGGGGTACTTAAGCCCCTGGTGTATTGGCCGTACCAAAGTGTACGGTTGCATGATGTCGTAACTGAACATACTTACATAAAAAATGAATGCAATAATAGACAAGAGCTATGTATTGTTTATTAAAAGGCTGCTGTGAAAGCAGAACGATACAAAGAGTGCGATAAGCAAGATATGGGATTATTTGATATGTCCCCCTCCAGGGGCAAGCTGCGGGACTTTATGTAAGACAGGTATTTAGCTCGTTACAGAGACCACCTGGACATTCGACGTAACTTGCTGCCTCCCTGGATGTTGCATCGTGTGTTCGGCGATTGTACTGCCGGACAGGCCTTCCGGAGAATGGAGTCCTGAAAGTAAGAAAAAAGAAATGACAAAATTTGGAGCCCCTAGTGCAGTTGAGCCGCATATTGGGCGTGCCGTGGTTGTGCCCCTCCCCTTATGCCCATGGTACTTCCAGAGCATAATTATGTACGCGTAACACTGGTTGCACAATTTCCCGAGGGCTGGGGTTGGGGCCGCACTGCTACGCTTCCTCGGAACGTGCCAGGTGGTCTTTTTGTAGGTTACTCCGGGCGCGATTGACGGTGTCCGGACGTTTAATAGCCGGACTGGAGAATTGCCTTGAGAGGCTACTTTGTACTTCCGCCGCTAGGGCCACCGTATGCTCCTCCATTCGGAGAGAGCGTTCGGTGTTTCCGTTGACCGTAATGACTCCTCGAGGGCCTGGCATCTTGAGCTTGAGGTATGCATAGTGCAGCACCGCATTGAACTTTGCAAATGCGGTTCGTCCGAGCAGGGCCTGATAGCCACTGCGGAACGGGACTATGTCGAAGATTAACTCCTCGCTTCGGAAATTATCCGGGGATCCGAAGACCACTTCCAGTGGAACTGAGCTTGTACAGTTGGCCTCTACACCTGGTATGACGCCTTTAAAGGTCGTCTTTGTGGGTTTAATCCTTGAGGGATCTATGCCCATTTTTCGCACTGTATCCTGATAAAGCAGGTTCAGGCTGCTGCCGCTGTCCATAAGGACTCTAGTGAGGTGAAATCCATCAATGATTGGGTCTAGAACCAATGCGGCGAATCTGCCGTGGCGGATGCTAGTGGGGTGGTCCCTTCGATCGAAAGTGATCGGGCAGGAGGACCATGGGTTGAACTTTGGGGCGACTGGCTCCAACGCATATACGTCCCTGAGTGCACGCTTCCATTCCCTTTTAGGGATGTGGGTTGCGTATATCATGTTCACCGTCCGCACTTGTGGGGGAAAGCCCTTCTGTCCCCTGTTGTTCGGCGACCGAGGCTCCTCCTCGTCATTGCTATGCAGCCCCTTGTTTCTGTTTTCGGCGCTTAACTTGCCTGCCTGCTTGAACACCCAACAATCCTTGTTGGTGTGATTGGCTAGTTTTTCGGGGGTGCCGTGTATCTGGCAAAAGCGATCGAGTATTCGATCCAAATTGGATGGGCCCGGAGTACTTCTTTTGAATGGCTTTTTCCGCTGACCGGGTTTAGAGCCTCGGAATCCGGCATTAACTGTCGTATCCTCTGCATTGTCACCGTTAATGTGGCGCTTGTGTTTGTTGCGACGCGGCCTGCCATTGTTGTCCTTGGTATCCGAATTACCAGGGCTCTTGGTCATGTTATTACTACGAGCTAGCCAGTTGTCTTCTCCCGCGCAAAAGCGGGTCATGAGTGTTGTGAGGGCTGCCATGGATTTCGGCTTTTCCTGTCCTAGGTGCCGGTCAAGCCATTCATCACAGATGTTATGTTTGAAGGCTGCGAGGGCCTCCGCGTCCGGATAGTCAACTATTTGATTTTTCTTGATTACGAACCGTGTCCAGAATTGTCTTGCCGATTCGTCTGGCTGCTGAATGATGTGGCTTATGTCATCAGCGTCTGGTGGTCGCACATAGGTGCCCTGGAAATAGTCGAGGAATGCGGCTGCCAGGTCCTCCCAGCAACCAATTGACTCGGCTGGCAAGCTGTTAAGCCAATGCCGAGCTAGTCCTTTAAGCTTGAGTGGGAGGTATTTGATAGCGTGTAGATCATCACCGCGGGCCATGTGGATATGAAGAAGATTGTCCTCGATCCATACCGCAGGATCTGTTGTGCCATCGTATGATTCGATGTTTACGGGTTTAAAACCCTCGGGGATTTGATGATCCATTACTTCATCTGTGAAGCATAGTGGGTGTGCGGCGCCTCTGTACTGGGCTATATCATGACGTAGCTCAAATGAGCTTTGTCTGCTGTGTTCGGCCTGGCCATATTTGCCATATCCGGCATGACGGTTATTGTTACATGCCGTGGGGCGCCCACGCGATTCGTGGATCGATCTTGTTTGCCTTACCTTGTCCTCCAATATCTCTTGTAGGTCCGGCGCATGTCCCCATGCCTTGGTATAGCGGCGCCGGGGTGCGGCTCGAATTGATGGCCAAGAGGCCTCTCTGTCGCGGCCACGAGGTGGCCAGTCAGCCGCGTCATGCGCTGGTGATGTGGGTTTAGGTGCTTCCTCCTCTAATCGTGGTAGCAGCCTACACTTTGGGTAGCTCTTGGAGGGGCGTTCGAGTTCGTATTCCTCGGCCGCCAGGACTTCAGTCCATCTGTCGGCTAGCAAGTCTTGGTCAGCTCTAAGCTGCTGCTTTTTTTTCTTGAGGCTGCTAGCCATGGCCATAAGCCTGCGTTTGAAACGCTCTTGTTCGATGGGATCCACAGGCACGACAAATTCGTCGTCATCGAGGCTTGCCTCGTCTTAGGAGGGAGGCATGTAATTATCGTCCTCTACCTCTCCGTCTGCCGCTCTCTCATGAGGGCTGGTCTCTCCATCCTCCTGTGTTGAATCCAGCTAGAGGGGGTTGTCTTCGGAACTGTCTGGGGTGTTATTATTTCTCATGCCGGAATCGCCGTTTTTTGCTTTGGTGGGATTTAGAGCGGTGCCACTGACGCTGACACTTAGGCTGCTTCTTCGAGGGGTCATCCTCCATTGTTCCATCGCCATTCCCTTCTTTTGGGGTGTCCACCATGTATATGTCATATGACGAGGTGGCCTTCCAGTGCCCTAGAGGCGCTGGGTCTTGGTCGTCTCTTGCATCGGTGTCCATACCGTCGATGTCTTCGGAGTCGAAGTCGAGCATGTCGGTTAAATCATCGACAGTGGCTAGGAAGTGGGTGGTGGGTGGGTTTTGAATTTCTTCGTCTTCCGCATCCCAACCTTGCTGACCATAATCCGGCCAGGGCTCTCCTGATAAAGAGAGAGACTTTAGTGAATTTAGAATGTCGCCAAAGGGCGAGTGCTGAAAGATGTCCGCGGCGGCGAACTCCACGATCGGCGCCCAATCGGGTTCGATTGGCAAGGGCGCGGAAGGTTCGAAGTCCGGAAAGGAGTCCGGCACCTTGGAGTCACGAGCTTCGCAAAGGACAAGGCTGGTGTTCGGCTCGATCACCTTAGAGATTGTAGCCCCCGAGGTGGCATCCATCCACCCGTCCTCGATTGGCGCAGTCGGCTCTGAACTAAGGGTCGGAGCGGACACTGGGCGGCCTCCTGGGCACTGTTCGGCGGCAGAGCTAGATCATGCCCATCGCGACAGTGTGGCGCGCTCGGCTGTGGGTCGAACCCATCGAAGATCAAGTCTCCACGGATGTCAGCCGTGTAGTTCAAACTTCCAAATCTGACCTGATGGCCAGGGGCGTAGCTTTCGATCTACTCCAGATGGCCAAGCGAATTGGCCCGCAGTGCAAAGCCACCGAATACGAAGATCTGTCCGGGGAGAAAAGTTTCACCGTGGACCGTGTCGTCGTTGATGATCAGAGGAGCCATCGGGCCTAAAGACGACGACACAGAGGAACTCTCAATGAAAGCACCAATGTCGGTGTCAAAACCAGCGGATCTCGGGTAGGGGGTCCCGAACTGTGCGTCTAGGCGGTTGGTAACATGAGACAAGGGACACGATGTTTTTACCCAGGTTCGGGCCCTCTCGATGGAGGTAAAACCCTACACCTGCTTGATTAATATTGATGATATGGGTAGTACAAGAGTAGATGTACCACGAGATCAGAGAGGCTAAACCCTAGAAGCTAGCCTATGGTATGATTGTTGTTCGTCCTACGGACTAAAACCCTCCGGTTTATATAGACACCGGAGAGGGTTAGGGTTACACAGAGTCGGTTACAATGGGAGGAGATCTACATATCCGTACCGCCAAGCTTGCCTTCCATGCCAAGGAATATCCCATCCGGACATGGGATGAAGTCTTCAATCTTGTATCTTCATATTCCGAGAGTCTGGCCAAACGTTATAGTCCGGTCATCCGTACACCCCCTAATCCGGGACTCCCTTAGGGGGGTTTGTGATTTGAAGGCTCATTGGGCATTACTGCGGCGCTACGACCGGGGTGTGTCTACCGTGAAGTTGTGCACTCTAATTTGTGCATATGGCACGTGGACCCCGTTGCCGGTTGCCCCACATATCAGCGAAAGGAAGTAGAAAGATAGGAGTAACTAGTTACACATAAATATTTTTTTTGACAAAGAGATACTCCCTCTGTAAATAAATATACAAATCTTTTATATCACAGGCTCACCTTGCCGAGAAATATACTCCCTCTGCAACGCACGGGCATTATGGGGGTTCAGCTTTTTTTATGGGGGTTCAGCTGAGAATTTAATACTCAGCTAGGCTCACGGTTCTGGACTTTGGGCCGCAGGATGACCCAACATGTTTGGGGGCCCTTGTGTTCTACCTCATCGCTTTTCATTATTGCAAGCGATCGGTACTGTGCTGGTTTTAGATGCTATCGCAAGGCGAATACACAAAATTGAATAAAGCACGGCAGCTATTGGAATGAAACCGAATCACAGTTCCTAACCAGCAATCAGAGTTGCAATTCTATCAACAATATACCATGTGATAAATAATACTGTTGTACTACTTATACACACAGGACACTTGTTTCACCATGCCAGATTATTACATCAAAATCTCTCGGAGGATAGATCAGTTAGGTAGTTGCGTGCTGCTACTGAAGAATTTCAAAGTTGATTTGGACCAGCTCTCCTTGCCGAGAAAGTTCGATTTTGACATCATCCCCTACCGCAAGATATGATTTAGATTTGAACCTTGACCATCCTTTAGCATCAATCATCATGCGACCATCCTTTGTACTTACGGTATATTGAGCAGGTTCATTCACACTATGGCTGCGCATGGTAAGAGAAACTTGGCCGTGGTCGCCCGGATTGTTGAACGACTCCCTTGTTGCTCTAGGAATTCTCTATTTGCAAACACGAAGATATACCCAAACAGTTAGATCAACACAGTGAATCATGTGAAACAACATGGAAAGAAAAAAGAACGAAGCACTTGGGCGGCCAATGCTTACCAAGAAAGAAGGACTTCGGTATATGAAGTGCGAACTGCAGCCCAGTCTGTTGCCGGTGCAACTGCACGGGCCGGACCAAATGCAAGTGCAAGTGTTGGTGCAGGTGTCGACGCCGCTGCTGCTGCCGGAGATGGTGCTCCTTGTAGAGCTGGTGCCGTGTCGATGCCCGATCCTCTGGTAGATCAGACTGATCCGCTGACGCGGTCGGTGCCCAATCCTCAGCTGGATCAGACTGAGCTGCTGTCGCTGTCAGTGCTAGAGCAACTGCCCATGCTTGATTTGTGCGAGATAGCGGCGATCGTGTCTGGTCTGCTATGATCAGCTTTTTAGCTTGACTAGGATCCGTGACCATGATCCAGTTTTTTTCTTCATTTCTTTTAAACGTGAGAAGGACTAACTGTGGTGTTTTTGTTAAACCAAACTGCAGTTCATCATAGGGATTCAGCTTGTACTCAGACAACAGACTGATCCAATTTTTCCCAGTAATATAAGTGATGTATAGTGCCTTTGTTACTGACACGACATAAGAAGTGAAACCTGCAAAAATAGCCATCATAGAGCAAACCAAACGGTTTATTCTGTGACGAATGTCACATGGGAAAGCCTGCATCGTAAAATTGCAGGAAAAGAAAGAAAACATGACATTAAATCAATAAGATTTAGACAGTAAATCAATAAGATTTACTTGATGTGACACGAGTGAATCCTTACTAGGAAATCACTATGTTGAAGTACTAAACAGAAGATTGATCGTCCAACTACGCATGGCATGCAGGGGCCTTGCTTACTCCCACAAGCAGGTCAGTCCAAAGGTCGTGACAAATTGTATGGATCGAACATCCATGGGACTGGAAATCCTGGTGGGTGCGCTAAACCCTACAATGCATACAGATATTGGAGTGTAACCATAATTGATAAACCGTCCTCACAAAAAAATGATCTGGATACTTCAAAATGTACAGTCTGAATTGAGTGGACACACATTAGCATAGGCCATTCTCAGGACCGACCACACACCAAAAGCGGCAGTTCTAATAAACAATACAGGGTTCACAAACACAAATCAAGTACTAAACAATAGTACTTACTATAGACAAGCAAAGTTCCACTAACTAAACTCTGCAGACTATTTCTTGCCACCGACCTACGGGATGAACCCCGCATAACTGACTAGGCAATGGACTTCGTGTGAGATGTCTACATGCACCATCACCATCTTGTCAACCTTGGAGAACCTAACAGAGTGGTCTTTCCACTCATAAACATGATGATGAAGATAGGCCGCATCAGATTTGTTGGGAAGCTTTACAAGAACCACAACCTTCGTAATCGAAGGCACAGCCAGGAAATTGCTGTGGTCAAGTACAGCCTCGAGAACACGCATGACAACAATGCTACAGGAAAACACTAGTTCAGGACACATGGCGACAAGGACATAGCAACTGGATAGTTTAGTAGTAGAACTCATCATCAGGTCTTCCAGTTCACACGACATGACTTTGAGAACTTCATCTCCACCGTGGACCTGGTTCTCATTCAAACAGAAACCATATTTTATTACTACCTCCGTGCCGAAATATACCCTCTTAAAAGGTAGCATTGATGTTCATAAATTACTCCCTCCGTCCCAAAATTCTTGTCTTAGATTTTCCTAGATACGGATGTATCAAGTCACATTTTAGTATTAATTAGATACATCCTTATCTAGACAAATCTAAGACAAGAAATTTGGGACAGAGGGAGTAGCTGAAAGTAATCTATAAGAAATCAGTGTCAACCTCTCGCATGTTTTGGTCAAAAGAGGAATTTAGAACCGTCATTTGGGACACTAAAATCACATGCAAGATCACCCAGAAAGTTGTACTACCAGTACTAGTACTGCGTGTTAGATGAAAAACACGATCAAGATCGAGAAAAAGATCGTCAACAAGAGACATTACCTGGACTTGCTTAATGAGGGATCCCGGAGAGGGGGATTGGACAGGGCGATGGCTTCGAGCTTTTCTGCGGTAGTCTCAGCGGGGTGCTTGCGCTTATTTGTACCATGAGCCTCGACGGTTTTGGCCGGAGCCATAGACATCATGTCGGCCGGTGCTCCGGCATCCATCCAAGAGAGGAAGCTGAGAGAGAAGAGTCAAAGGAGGAACGAGATGAGGGAGAAGCGAAGCGAGTGGGGGTTTTCTTCAGGAGAGGAAGCTGAGAGAGAAGAGTGAAATGATGGTTGCTTCGTCCGTCCAACTTACTGCTGGAAAGGAGGGGTTTTGTGATTTGACGGCTCATTGTGCATTACTGTGGTGGTTCGATCGGGGTAGTCTACCGTCACTCTAGTACGGAGTAATTTAGTGCATGGCTGGTGGACCCAGGTGCTGGCTGTCCCACACGTCGGCGAAAGTGAGTAATTTAGTGCATGGCTGGAGGAGGATCCGCATGGTAGAGCGTGTCCACTGTTTTTCATTCTGAAGAAAAAATGATTACAACAAGCGTTTCCACTCTTATGACGGAGGAGTGCGAAACACGACAGCCACTTGAACATACACAGTGCTCCTACTACTAGGCATGTGCAGTGGTTCATATGTCAGTACTACAGAATCTTGTTGCTAGTGTAGTAAGATATGACGATAACAAATGATGGTGTGCACATGTCAACTACTCCTATATGTAACATAGTACCGCTTTTTTGACTGTCCGGTCGAGAATGAACGGTGAGATCAATGTTAACAGAACTAGGTCCACAGCGCACGGAGAGTACGGTGCTACAGTACTCCACGAAACATGAACCATATGAAGCACATCCTATAGTGTTAGACAGGGTGCACGGGATGGGAGCAAAAGTTCCCTTCTCGACCCACTTTCGGGTGTTTGGCATAGTGCATGAACCATGAAGGGTGCATGAGTCCACACTAGTAGATTGACAAAAATATACGAAGAGGTAACAACTATATTGAGATGAGAATGCAACCAAACACACCCAGACGCTTTGAGCTACAGTGACTGATCTGCATCGTCTGAGTTTGATCCAACGGTCATGTTGCGCCGAGAAATGGACATGCACAGGCAGAGGGTGCCTAAACACCACCGAAGTCCCTCTACTTCTCGAGGCGCACGACGTTGGTGATGCAGGGTGCAACCGCCCGTAGACCCCGCTCCCGGTCGACGGGAGCCAGCTCATCAAAGACGACGTCTAATGGCACGAATGGATTCCGGTGACGGAGCCTTGAAAGGATTCGCCCGGCAACGGCGACGGCAGCCTGCAATCCCTCCTTGTCCAGCTCAGTCCCCCACCATCAAGCGGAGATGGCTCAGCTCCTCGGAGATATAGGTGAAGAAGGAGACCAGGTCAGGAAGCCGCAGCTCGTTGCGCTGGCACGACGGTAGGCATCGCGCAGCCGCAACCCGTGTGTGGCAACTTGGTTCACCAAGTGGGTGAGGCGATCCTGGACCTCATCACAATCGGCCCGCTCGCGCTCCAGCCGGCTCCCCTGACGGCCTATCGTACCTCCCGCTTTCTGCAGCAACGTCACCGACGCCTCAAGCATCTTTGTGGTGGACGCCTGCCGCTTTTGAAGCTCCGTGAACTCCCGCACATAACAGAGGAGCATGGCACTCCTCTCCTCCTTGAGCTCACGGAGCTCCACGTCCTTGGCCCTGAGCTCCGCATCCTAGGCATGGAGCTCCTGTGTCAGGCGCCTCACCTTGGACTCCGTGATCTACTGCGCTGCCATGGCACCAGGTAGAAGCAATGGGGAGAGGAAGTAAAGATGGCGAAATGGCTGAAAGGCAATGCAATCTACGGGAAGGCGGAGAGAGCCAGCCAAGGAGCGGGGAATCTTTTGGTTTTCACCACGGTAAAACACCAGTCGATGACTTCTCACATCAGGGAGCAGTGGGTTTTTACAGGCGGAGTCATCATGACTAATTGCTGCCGCGCCTGCTCTCGTCAATCAAAAAATTAAACATCCTGCCGCGCTTGCTCCCATCAATCAAAAAATTAAAAATCCTGCCGCACCCAAACACCAGAGCAACGCCGCTGTGGACATTTAAATTTACCTGCCGGCAAGTAGATAAAAAAAGGGGTGAAAAAACAAATGTGGCGGCGGCCTAGCTAATCGGTCGAACTAGCCCAACTAGCTAGCCGCCGTGCTTCACTGATGTACTCGACGGGAAAGGTGGTCTTTCGTGATTTGACAACTCATTTACTTGTTTCGGTGCTACGACCGAGGAGGACCCAGAAAACGTGCAGTAGGACGTCCCACGTCAGGAAGAATATATGTGTGCACCACTCGGGAGGACCCCGAAACCGCGCGGTAGGGTGTGCCACGTCTAGGCACGGAGGAAATATATGCGTGTAAAAATGTACTGTATCAGACGTAGTACCTATGGTTCGATCTCGAGACCCAGCCAGTCGGTCGAAAACACCCCACTAGCCACACCGCTTCATCATGCAAATGTGGCACGGTTAGCTCAGTCTCGACCAGCCACAATGTCTCTTGTTCTAGGCGATTATCCTATTTTCCAAGCTTTTTTTAGTTGTAATAACACCACGTCAAGCTAGCGCCGCTCTTCGTGTGTGCCCATGAAAAGGTTAGATGATGGAGAGAAGATAGATTGAGATCGCAGACCTGGGACCCACCAGTAAGTGAGGCAACGGTCATGCACGTGAGGCAACTCTACTCAACGCAAGTACTGTATAAAATCAAGTTATGGGACAAAGCCAACAACCGTTCGTTTTTTCAGGCTATCGACTTACGCTTTGTAGTCCAGGTTGCCAGTTCGAATCTCGTCTTTCAGATTTGTTAGTTTTAGGTCCAAATTTGATTAATGACAAGTGGTACCCCCGTGTGTTGTTCCGATATTTCAGTGTAGGATGGTTTTCTGGAACAAACACTTTGTGCGGTTAGACAAGTAATGGCACGAGTTACACGTATTTTGCAAGTTTACGAACAAGAATGATAGCGGCATAGAATATCACATCCACCCCGCAGCTTAGATACTATGGTGATACGAGTTTTTACACCGCTAGAAGTGAGATCCAATGGCTTGGGAGTAGTCTTTGTGATTATGCGAAATTTCCAAACTCTCCAAAGGTTTCTTTGCAAATAAAACATTCAGGCCTCGTGTGTGCCGCTGCATCTTCGATCCAACGGCTCCCCGGTGCTCATATTAGGTGCTCCCCGTAGCTTAATTACCCGCTACGGTGATATGAGCATCTAGGTCGTATGATCACTGATCAGATGGCACATGCATAGTACTTGTACTTTCTGCGCATTTCCCAAACTCTATCAGCTGTATATTGCAAAAACATTCAAACCTCCTACTGTGGGCCATTAGATCTCAGTGAACTCGTATCACCATAGAATCTATGTTGCGGGAGCACCTCATACTCTCCCGTGTGAGAAAACATAAGGTGCTATCGCGGCTTGGATGCTACGGTGATACGAGCTTGGAGGTCGTTTGATCTGAGATCCAATGGCATCTGAGCAGTCTTTGTGCTTGTAAGTAGTGGCCGAACTCTTTTGGGGCTTTTCTGCAAAAAAACATTCAAACCACCGAGGAGGTGTTGGGTCACAAATCCAATGCCTCCGAAGAGCTGTCACCAAAGCATCTAAGGTGTGGTAGCACATGATATTCTTACATACAGGAGAATATGATGTCCTCCTTCATCTTGTATGCTACGGTGATATGAGCTTCGAGGTCGTTGGATATGGGATCAAAGGACATCTAAGTAGTTTTTGTACAAATTGCGTGCAATTCTCAAACTCATCAAGGTTTCTATCAAAAAAATTAAGACACATCATGTGATCTGCTATATCTTAGATCTACAAGCTCCAAGCAACTCGTATCGACATATAGCATCTAGGGTATGGGGGCACATGATATTCGCCCGGGGACGAGGGGTGGGGCATGCACAACCAATCGGTGGTTGGGAGGGTGGGGACAAATATAATCTAAACAACCCTAAATAGAGCTCCACAATTTTATCTAAGGTCGAGGGGTTGACCCCCGACAATCATAGCTCCGCCTAAACACAACATTTGCATGTACTGTAGTACTAGACTTAATATTCATGTTTAAGTTTCATGTTCATTTTAAATATTGAACTAAGTACCATGGATGTCTTACATTTTACTCCCTTCGTTCCTAAATATTAGTCTTTTAGAGGCTTCAAATGGACTGGCACATACGTGTATATAGACATATTTTAGAGTCTAGATTCACTCATTTTGCTCCGTATGTAGTCACTTGTTGAACTCTCTAAAAGACTAATATTTAGGAATAGAAGGAGTATTTTTGAATTCGTGTCATACATGCATGGGTTGGAAAAATAGATGCACTATATTTATTGGATTGTTGTTGTGTTCGTGCGTGTGTGTCTGTGTGTGTGCGTGTGTGTGTCTGTGTGTGTGTGGTCATATGCTTGATACATACAAAGTTTTCTCACCTCCATATTGTTCATCTTTTAAATTTGAATTTGCATTGGAAAACTTAGTAGGGATACCATGAAATATGAAATCCATGTTGAGATCACTATATCACAAACTCACTCTAATTCAACAACTCGTCATAAATCAATTACCACGTTGAGATTAGTATTTGCAAGGAAAATAAGGGTATTGTAATACACATAGATTCGTTCGGCAATTTAAAAGGTTCCTTTCGTATTCTCGAATGGTAGGACCCAACAGCGTACCAGCCAGATCTTGGCTCGTGTTGATCTGGAAAAAAACGGGCTCATGTCCTTCGGTGGCGTGCGTGGTATGCACATTAGGCAACCCCAACCAGTCGAGCCTCAGCGTTTCAAGTCGAAATATCTGGCGGCCAGAATTCTAGCCCTAGGAAATTCCCCTCATGTCCCCGGTCCATAATGACTACTGATGAACAACGGAGGGATGCTTTAGTAACTAGACAACGTTACCTAACGTGCTGAGGACGGTTCAATTCCCTCGGTCGCCGCTCGTCAAGGTCACCCGTCAACTGCATTGCCTAGTAATACTACTACTACACTAGGATGAGCACATAATTGAGCCCGTTTGTTCGTGCCTAGTATTTGAGTTAATATATCAGGCAATGCACTGGTACGCAGGGATTATCCTTTTATAGGGCTTATCTTAAAATTTTAGTTTTCCCATTTTATAAGTCTCAATTTAGTTGTTCCCAATCACATGTTCAGATTTCAAGGTGCAATAAATCATTACATGCAAGAATTAAGAGAAAATTGACCAATGCATGTACTTTATGCATGCATGCATTGCAATTAATGCATTCGTAAACACAATTTTTGAGGAAAACAAGCGCATTAATTGAGTGGTTTTGCAAACTACAACAATTGTTCCACCACTCACCATCTACCTTGGTTGGTGAGATTTTTGATTTGAGCCCTATAAACCAGAAAGGAGGTTTAACTAAGTGAAATGTTTGATCAAATCCATTCTTAAGAAATACAACAGGACAGATGTACGGCTTGAAAATTTATTGCATGATGCAGGTTATGATATTGTTTCGAATCCTGGATCTTAAATTTCAGAAAATCCAAAGGTGAGCATAAATTCTTGAAACTGAGCATGGTCACGTGATAATGCACAAATATTACTTCGTAAGTTGTTTCTTCAATTCGAGACAAGCTGCTTATGACAAGTTGCACAAATGAAGAGCCAAGGTATTTTGGAACAAAGACCAGTCACGTTAAGGCGAACGCTTTCACTATTGAAACCGTGGGCGTTTACGTGCCGCCACGAGTCCCCGATTCACATCGGCAGGTGCCGTCCCAGCAAGCGTGTGAGTCGACGGGAGGCGTGCGAGCAGACCGTTGCACCGGCTATCAGGGAGGCGTTCGAGCAGACTGCTGTGCAGACTCGCCGGGAGGCGAGCCCTTTGACCAGGCTCCGCCGCCCACCATCATCCCAACTGCTCCCACTTTTAATGTCGCCGGCGCCGCGGTTTAAAATCAACCCCGCACTACCCGGTATCGCTACAATCCTCTCTCTTCCTCTCCGATTCTCCTGTCGTCTACCTCCAACTAGCCTGACCTAAACGTACTCCATGCCGCATCACGATGGTCTGCCCTTAGTGTTCCAGTTTCATGAGGAAGACACCCAGTCGGAGTCTCAAGAACATAAGGCGATTTGGGACAAGATTGAACTGGCCTTGCTGGAAGACGCCGCGCCTGTCCACGCTCCCGTTCTGGCTCCCGTCGCCCGACTGTGCCAGTGCCCACCCCCGTGGCATTGATGGGATGGGAGCCGCACATTGTCACCGAGCTTGATGCCACGGGGTTCCACGAGGTCCCCATCGACTTTCATGCGCCCGTGCACCTGCCAGCGCATGCGCCTGCGCGTGCACTGACTCGCACGCCCGTGCCGGTGCCCATGCACCTGCCAGCGCATGCGCCTGCGCATGCACTGACGAGCGCGCCCGTGCCGGTACCCGTGCACACGAATGTCTCCGCCGCGACGTTGACAGCGCCTGTCCCCGCGCGGGTGCCAGTGCCCCCGTCAGCGTCATGGATGGCCGCCGTCGACCGTTTCCTTGCACCAACGCTAATCGCCTCCTCCCGCCAGTTGACTCGCTCCGAAGTCCAGAACATTTTGGCCTTCTTTGAAGCTAGGCCAACGTCCAGGATTATGCCAACAATGGCACAAGACGCCGCCGTCGCTGTCGGTCAGTGGCCTGACGACACACAGAGCACGGCAGAGGAGCCGCTTCCCACCGCGAGACGCCCTCGCAGCCACCATGTAATCTAAATTTGCCATGAAAAATGTTCGGAGTCAGACTAAATGAAATGTATGGTTTGATCGATTGAATGTTCTGCTAGATCCATATCAAATTAAATATAAAATGTCATCAAGCCACATGTATTCCTTGTCATCCAACGACCTAGACTGCTTCAATGTCGAGCGCTCAACATGTTTAGCGTGGAGTTAATTTCATGCCAAAAATAGTGCTAATCACATGACAACACGCAAATAATATCCTAGTAATTAATATCCACATGCACTTAATATACTTGAAATTAACGTGCATTGCACGTACACACTGACTAGTGCTACTAGTACGTGAAACTGGTGCCGTGACTTGTGAACGCGTTGAGATATGGTCAATGGCAACATCGCCCGCGAGTTCTTCCTATTTGCCCGTGCGTCTAAACACAGAAGGGGAGGAGAGAGAGAGAGCACACATGGAACCCACCAGTAAGTGAAGGCGAATAGTACTAAAAATAATATTACATGTTATCCATTAATTAGGCTGTGGTAATATCAAAACATTATGTGAACAAAGGGGGTACAACAAACATTGCTATTCTACGTATGTTGCCTATTGACGTGCGGCTTGAAGGCCCGGTCGCATGTTCGATCCTCGTCCTTTATTTTTTAATTTGTATATGGGTCCAAATTTTTTTCATGACATGTGGGCCCCTCGGTGTGTAGTTTGTAGCACTTTAATTTGTGGGTTGAAATTTGTTCCATTCCAAGTGGACTATCGGTGTGTAGTTTTGTAGCTTATTTATAATAATTAAAGAGAACAACATAGTTTTTTCAATAATACGATTGTGCAACGTTGAAGGCGAGAAAGGACGTGCGAGAGAGCGATGACCGAGCCAGAGGGAAATCAACTAGGGGAGTTGCGTGGTTTGCAACAGTGTTTGGAGTAGTTGTGGGCCGAATGCTACGAAAATATAATCTAAACCGACCGGAATAAATGCCTACACAAATTAATCCAAGGTTGAAGTGCCCCTCGCAATGTAAATAGCTCCGGCTTTGCGAGGGATGGAGAGGTAGTAGCTTCAACGCATGGAAGATACGGTGTGAGAAAGCGAGGTCAATCGAGAGACATATAGATAGAGAGACAAAGTGAGTGTGGTCCGACATTCATTGAACAAATATATATGCTCCAAAGAGATATTGTCCGATTGAGCTTTTGGTAAGGGTGAGGGCTATAAGATAGAACTTGAGAGATGATCCAGTCACAGACGTGTAGATATATTTTGTGCGTGGAAGGAGGCAAGGTCAACCGATCACATAGGGGCCGTGCGATCGAAAGAGTGAGATGGGTTGGAGAGAGTGACCTAGATAGAGGATGTGCGTGAGAGAGTATACAATGTGAATAGGTCGAATTGGGCTCAAACATGGTGATATATTGTTTTTGTCCGAGAAAGAGCGAGGTCAATCGAGACATACGGATATATATATATATATATATATAGAGAGAGAGAGAGATTGAGTGAGTGTGGCCCACCATGAGGTCGAAAGAGTGGCGGCGGCTTGGATGGACTGGTCTAGATAGACAATCTACGTGAGAGAGTATAGTGTGTCGATCGAGGCCCGAACAGGGAGATATATCATTTGTGTGTGAAAGAAAATGAGGTTAAACGAGACTCAGAGAAAGAGAGTGAGATTGAGCGAGTGTGGACCGCCGTGCGGAAGAAAGAGTGAGACAGTCTCGAGGGAGTGACCTAGATATACAACGTGCGTGCGTGCGCACGAGAGGTTGGGGGCTAGATAGGCAATGCATGTATTTAGCGCGAGAGGGTGAGAGGGAGAGGGGGGGGGGAGAGAGCTCGGCATGGGGTGCAATGGCGGGTGTGTGAGGTAAATACATTTGGTAACAGGAGTGGAAAAAGGGGTTGTGTAGTTGAGAGACTTAGAGATCGAAACATGGAGAGAAAGAATGAACGTGTGTTTGAAACCGATAGCTTGCTAAGGTGGTTAGGAGAGGAAGATTGACCGATACAGGAAGTATGTAGCATAGTACGAGACTTAATATTGATGTTTCAATTCGGTGTACATTGTAAGATTTGAACCGAGGACCAGGCATACGGGTAATTATTTCGAATTCGTGCCATACTAAGTTTCGAAAAGATGACATTGACTCAATTTGTTGTGCTATTTTGTAGGTCATATGTTTGAGTCCATCCAAAAGTTTTGTCACTACCATGGTGTTCATCATATACATATGAATTTGTATTAAAAAAGTAGCGTGGATACAGTGAAATGCGAAATCCACGTTAGAATTGGAGATCACTACGTGGGTACTGTTTCAATTTTTTTTTCAAATAACTCCTCATTAATTAATTTATAGTACTCCCTCAGTTCACTTCTATAAGACCTTGAAGACATTTCAGACAATGTGCAAAACAGTTCATTTTAAGTTGTCTGAAATCACTTACAAAAGTGAATGGATGGAGTATCTCGTTTCGAATGACTAATTATTGCAAGGAAAACATGGGCATGGTAATACAAACAGATTCGTTTGCAAATTAAAGAAGATTCATTTCGTTTGCATTCTCAAATGTAGGCGCACCAGGCAGACCAGGGTCGTGTCGGGGTGGACGCTGCTTCGGTGCCTTAAAGGCAACTGCCCTTGGGTGACTAACATGTGGGCCAGGCACCTGTTGGGCCCACATTTCATGGACACAAAGGCAGGTGCCTTAAGGCACCGAAGCATAGTTCTGTCGGGGTGGTCGCTTGTGTCGGACGGACGCGTAGCACCCAGCCACCCACCCCCCTCCGCCCAAAAAAAGGACGACAACAATATAAGTTCACGCTTCCATGTTTCGGATTGAAATATCTGGCGGCCCCAATTCCAGCCCTGCAAAATCTCTCTTCTCCACCGTCCCCTTCCGCACCCAGATTGCTCAAATCCCTAATTCTCCGCCATCCCTCGAATCGCCCCTCGTCTCGTCTCTTTCCCCACTGTCGTGGATTTGTCACGGCAGATGTCCTAGTGTGAGGACTTAGTCGCGAGGCCAACGCATCTATGTGGTAGCTTGAGAGGGGTTGAGTGGAATCGAGAGACGCAACACAAGACAAGGGTTTAGACAGCTTCAGGCCCCGGGAAACATCATCCGGTAAAAACCCTACATGCTGTTTGAGGCTAGATCTCATTATCATCACGAGGGAGTCGCCGTAAACCGGCTCTCCTTTAGTTGTGTCAAGTCCTAGAGATTGTTTCTTGCTTGTCCCTCTTCGGGGAGCCCTGCCCCTCCTTATGTAAGTTAGAGGGGCGGTTTACATGTGGAGTCCTTTTAGGATTAGGACTCGTCTCCCTTCTAATACAAACCGGATACAAGTCCGGGTCTTCCTTGTAAAGTAAATATTCCTCACGCCCTTTCTCTTAAACCGGCCCACCATAGTGTGATCCGACCTTCCATAAACCGCCCGTTGGGCCACCGGGTCTTGTCGCTCCTCTGACCCGCCTGCCGGATTACCAATGAATCGTAAACCGCCATGTCCAAGTGGGTCGCCAGTGAATCGCCAAACTCTACCGGGTCATACATCCGGCGGTTTATACCGCCGGGTATATCCCCGACATTAGCCCCCAGTTTAATTTGGATTCATCCATTTTAAACTGATCTGCAACATAAATACAAGAACAAATTTGTCGGGTTGTGCTCCGGTTTAAATATTCTTGTAGACCGGCACTTGATCATCCTTAAATCCTTGTCACTTCCTTCTTATAGAAAATCCGGTTTAATAGGCCAGCTTCATAATCAACTTGCTGACATTAGTTTTGTCACAGAGAAATGTTGTGAAGAATAACTTCTTTGACTCAGCTCCTAATGACTTAACAAAAATAATGTCCCTTGAAATCCTCATCTGACCTTCAACCGGTTTAAGAATGTAGAACTTGCCGGTTTATAAATATTAATTGCACCGGGTCATACTTGTAGTCAACATCCAGCTTGAAAATATACCTCTTATATGACTATCACTTGTAGCCCCCAAGTCTTAAGAAGATAGCATAGCAACAGCTTAAGACTTTCTTTAATATAAATATCACAATCTTGAAGAAATCCAGGTTGTTCATCTCAATCATTAGTCAGAATTGAGTATTCCATATATGTAGCCCCCAAGTGCCGGGTTGTCATGCTTGCAGCAACCTGGGACTTGTAATTTCCTGATGCTCATAAAAACTTCAACCAGTGTAGCCCCCGAGGGCCGGGTCATTATGCAATAATGAGCAGGGACTTTGTAAATATAATCATGTAATTTTTGAACAGCAACGGTGTAGCCCCCAAGGGCCGGCTCAGTAAGATAATATTGAGCTGGGACTTTGATATATACTTCAATGAAAATAACATCATATGATGTAATCCCCATCATGGGGCTTGAATCCATGTCCACAAGGTTAAGAGCTTTGTGCTTTACCAACTGAGCAGTAAACCCTTCAATATAATGAATAAAAAGCTTTGTACATTGAATTGTTTGACATGAGCAATTGGTAACCCCCAAGGGCCGGCTCATTATAATGTGATGAGTCGGGTCTTGAATAAGATGAACAAAGAATAACTTTGCATTAGCCCCCAAGTGTCATGGTGCATGCTTGCAGCAACATGAGGCTTGCATATTGATGTAATCTCAACTTAAATAATGTAGCCCCCAAGTGCCGGGTTGTAAGCCTGCAGCAACTCGAGACTATTCCTTCAATTGTAGAATAAAAATCATATCCATTGATAATATGATAGTCATTGCGCTAAAGCGACTTTGAAAACCATAATACTGGTTATTGATAACCATAATAAAAATCCAGCCATGTTGGCTATTTGAATAATATACCCAATGATTTATAAGCACATGATTCCAATGGCGCAATCCAAATATATACTGGCGACTTATAGTCCCAAACCAGGCCGGTTTAATAAACACCGGATAATTTTTCATCATATACTGGCGACTTATCGTCTTAAAGCCAGGCCGGTTTAACAAACACCGGATAATTTATCATCATACTGGTGACACATAGTCGAAAGCCAGGCCGGTTTAATAAACGTCAGTGATTTATAACCATGCTTTATTCAACCTGTTTCTGCATACAACGAGTTTAAAGTGTCCTGGCGGTTTACCGCCGGACGGGTCATAATGCCCAACATATAACCTGGGTTTATAACCAAGGTTGCACTTAAGAATAATCAAATATGAAATATATCATACCTGTGATATTGCATCACATTGCTGGTTTTACCAACTTTTTGTAGTAAGAGTGATAACCCCAATCTTGAGTAATGATAATTCCTTTCATACTGTGTCGGTTGATGATAAACCGTACCGGGTTGTGATAAACACCGGTTTAACCATATATAATACTGGCGACTCGTAGTCAAACCAGACCGGGCGGATAGTCTCCGGACTATGATTTATCATGTACTGACAATTTGTAATTGAAAGTCAAGCCGGGTTAATGAACACCGGTTTACTCCATAATAAGATGGTAACATAAAATCAAACCGGGCAGATAGTCTTCGGATTAACAATGTCGGTTTAAAAACCGCAACAAAAATCAAATAACAGTTATGAAAAAAGTATGGAAGCAAAGGCAATGATAAAACCGTTTGCAAAAAACATGCTTTACTGAGCTGATCAGATGGTGTTACCACGGTCGGACAGGACCAAGCCCCCAATAGGAGTGACAATGGTTCAAGTCAGCCAGGTCCCCAAATGAAACCGTGGCATTTATGCCGATCAAAAGGCATGGCAATGGTTCGGGTTCGACCAAGCCCCCAAGTGATTATGTGGCCTTAGGCCGATCAAGAGGCATGACTGGTTCAGACTTGACCATGTCCCCAAGTGATCTGGTGGCTTTCGCCTATCAAAAGGTGTCGCCTTGGTTTGAACACGACCAAGGCCCCAAGTGATATAACATGGTGCTTTGAAAAGATAACCCAAGAGGTAAACCGGAGGCCGCTTTAAGACAGAACCTCCGTGTAACCACGCATGATGTAAAAAAGAACGGAGACCCCGCTTTATGAAGCAGAAGCCCCCATGTGATCAATAATATGTTAGGCCAATAAGGCAGGATACCCATGTTTGAACCGCGCATCATGACAGCAGGTCCTCTTCGGTAATTTTCAACTTTTTTGCAAGAGATAAATTCTTCTTGAACCGGGATCTTGAACTGAATATTGAGAGCTTCAAAGCTTTGTGGGAGACATCTTTTCCTTGACCCGGATTTTAAACCAGAATCTTCATTTTCAGCCGGAAATTTTCTGACGGTCTTTAAACTCGAACATTCGAGAAGTTAATTCCTTTTTGAACCGGACATTTGGGCGCTTCAGAGCTTTGTGGGAGAACAGATTTCCCTTGAACCGGATTGTAAACCAGATATTTGAGGGCTTCAATGAGACTGACTTCCCTTGAGCCGGATTTTAAACCGGAATCCTTTCTGATGACCCGGATCTTCTTCATTGAGCCGGGATTTTGTAACTGTCATATACTTTCTAAGCCGGAAATTTTCTGACGGCCTTCAAATAACAGTAGCCTCCTGGACCGGGTTATCTTTCCCTCCATCGTCTTGGGGTTCTTAAATTTGCTGAAACGAGCAAGATTTGCTGACTCATGTCATCGTAGCCCCCGAGTCTCAAGGTGACTCGAGGAGTTGGCCTGAAACTCTTCATATTTGACCATGATATAAACCGACATAACTTGTATATCATTGGTGTTGATAGCACGATGTAAATCCACAGAAGGTTGAGGTGACTGCGGCGGGTTATAAATGATCCCGTATGAGCCGTGTCAGCAACTCGGCCAATGGTTCCTTCCAACTGGCAATTTGAAGTTAACCAAACTGTAGTGGCGGCGACTTGTGCGCCTGCCCATTGAGCCATCCAGTGCAAATGGCGGTTGATAGTATATGATAATTTGCCTCTATTTTGTTGAAAGAAAACTGGGCTACCCAAGCTGTGACTTGTTCATACTCAATAAACAGCTCATGCAGACAGGTGCGGCCCGGTATGCTGATGTAGACCAGGCCGCGAGAGACGGACAACAAGGACGACCGCAACATCATAGGCAGCTCGGACAGATGAGCCGGCCGCGACATTGTAAGCCAGCGCGGACAAGCGAGTTAATTTGCAGGGACGGTCCCGGTGAGTTGAAGTAGTCCGGATCGTAAGGGCGGCGGCTTGCGCGCATCCATTTACTGGGTAATGAGGCATGGATGAATACCGGGTGCGATGTTGCCAGTACATACGCCATACCCATGGTATAAACCATATTCGTAGTGAATAATTGTCCTGCGTACAAAAAAAATACTGCAGGGCAAAGTAGTTGTTTGTCGAAGAAAATAAATATGTACTTAACAAAATATGTAAGATAAATATCACCTGATTTTTAGGCGACAGATGATCATTATATGGCGTCCGTGGATAACCAAGAACTTTTTTGTTGATCCTTTCAATGGTCTTGCCAGAGTTCGCTGTAATTTTTATAACCTTCACTCCAAGAAATTGAGGCATATTTATCCTCGAGAATGCCTCGTATATCTTCTGATATGATCAAATTTTTTTTTCTTTTTTTTATAGCACTTAACCACTTTGACTCTTTTTTTCCGTTGTTTCCATCAGCACAGGGGCGTAGGAAGGGAGCAGCCTGCGGGGTCAGGGCGGCCGGGTTAGCACCTGCCGGCTGGCACAGAGCATCCCACCGGAGGCCTGAGGCAACATGGAGGCGGTTTGCAAGAGGCAGGTGCTGCAACTGTAGAGGCCCTCCTGGCGAGTTGGAGGAAAATGGGGAAGCATTGGCGCCGGTGATTTAACTCAGAGCAGCATGGTGCTATAGCGTCACCAAGGTGAGTCTGCTCGTGGCTTGGAAGCAGGAGGTGATCCGGCAACTCGGCGGTTTAAAAGCGGGGCAGAGTCGAAGCCACGGCGAGTCACGGCAGGTGTGGATGAGGCTGGAGCATGGAGCAGCAGCGACAACAGAGAGGAGCGGCCATGGGATCGAGTAGGGCGCTTTCCTGGCGCTGAATGTATGGTTGCGTGCGTCGGTTTAAAACTGAAGCAGCAGCGGGAGCCGGCCAGCGGGTACGGGCACCTGCGGGAGCCGACCCGGCGGGCGTGGGAACAGGGGAGAAGAGGCTCGACGCTCGACGGCGGAGTGATGAACTGTTGGCCTGACAGCGGAGGCGAGCCAGCGACGGCAGCTCGGAGCCACTCGGAGCGAGACCCTCCCAACGATTCAGAGCAAGGCCGAGGCCGCGAAGGCCGAGGACGGCGAGCCGGCGACGGCATAGGACGGCCGAGGCCGCGACGGCAGAGGCCGGCCAGCTCAAAGGCGGACCCGGTTCAAGGCGGAGACAGAGGGACTCCGAGCCAGGGCTGCTGCGGCCACAACGAACCACACTAGAGGCAGCGGTGGCGACTTGCGCCGGTTTCGACGCACGGCGAGAAAAAGAGCAAGGGCACTGGCGCGGGTGGTAAACCGGAGCCCGTGGTGACCCGGCAATGGCTCGAGCTGAGGTGAACCGATGACGGTGGTTCATGGAAGAGCACGGCTGAAGTGGCGCAAGGTGATTCCAGTTTGTTGTGCCGGCGCCCAGCACAGTGATTCAGGGCATCACGAGGAAGAAGGCGACGACAATCTTGGCAACTTGGCGTCGGCGGTTTGAGGCCGGGGTGATCCGGACGGCGGCTCTGGTAATGAGGCAACAGGGCCGGCCGGCGCGCTTGCTGCGACGGCAGGAGGCCCCTGGCAGCCCGACGCCTGGGACGGCGGATTGTCGAAGGCGGCGAGTCAAGGCCGCGCCGGTGCAGATGACCGCCGCGGATGGCGAGGCCAGCAAAACCGGGGCGCGTCGGCGGAGGGGCTCGGTCGATGCGAGACGGAGTCCAGGTGTGGCTCTCAGCCGGGAGTAAGCCGGACTGGAGTGGAGACGAGCTCGGCGGCAACTTGGGAACGGGCAGTTTAGCACGAGGGGGCACCAGCCAGGCGAGGCGCTGGCTTGAAGAGCCACACCGGCGGCGGCCGGCGGAGAAGCGGAGGCAGCCGCTCGGGGCACGGCGACGCGGGAACCATCCCGGAGCAACGCCGGTCGGAGGCAGAGGCACCAGGCGAGAGCCGGCCCGGGACAGCCACAGAGTCCGTGCCAACGACCCTATCCTCCTCTGGATCGTGGTTGACCAGACTTTTTTTAAACCGTCTCCAGCTAGCACTTTCCTTCTTGACGTGACACGTAGTAGCCTATGGACTCGTATTGGGTCCGATGTGCTTCGGTGTTTGTCGCGGCGAAAGTTTTTGCTGATCTCGTCGACTTGTGGCGGCTTAGACGCAGCCCTAACTCTTGATCTCACTCTTGTATTTGATGTTCCAAACTTGAATCATGACCATAATCATAACTCAATGAATTGGCCGATTCTTCTTCATTGGATGAATTGCGAGCTTCTTGAACCCTGGATGAGATCCATCCAAGAACTCAACACCACCGTGCGCGGGCCCCACAGTGGGCGCCAACTGTCACGGATTTGTCACGGCAGATGTCCTAGTGTGAGTACTTAGTCGCGAGGCCAACGCATCTATGTGGTAGCTTGAGAGGGGTTGAGTGGAATGGAGAGACGCAACACAAGACAAGGGTTTAGACAGCTTCGGGCCCCGGGAAACATCATCCGGTAAAAACCCTACATGCAGTTTGAGGCTAGATCTCATTATCATCACGAGGGAGTCGCCGTAAACCGGCTCTCCTTTAGTTGTGTCTAGTCCTAGAGATTGTTTCTTGCTTGTCCCTCTTTGGGGAGCCCTGCCCGTCCTTATATAAGTTAGAGGGGCGGTTTACATGTGGAGTCCTTTTAGGATTAGGACTAGTCTCCCTTCTAATACAAACCGGATACAAGTCCGGGTCTTCCTTGTAAAGTAAATATTCCTCACGCCCTTTCTCTTAAACCGGCCCACCATAGCGTGATCCGGCCTTCCATAAACCGCCCGTTGGGCCACCGGGTCTTGTCGCTCCTTTGACCCGCCTGCCGGATTACCAATGAATTGTAAACCGCCATGTCCAAGTGGGTCGCCAGTGAATCGCCAAACTCTAGCCGAGTCATACATCCGGCGGTTTATACCGCGGGGTATATCCCCGACACCCACCGTTCCCCACCTCTATGCCGGACGACGACGACGAAGACGACGGTCGCGCTTCACCACCGCACCGGAGCTACCTCATCTACGCCCTTGTCCACCGCACCGGGTGGTCCACCGACAACGTCGACCGCCGCAACCGACGTGCCTCATAGACACCGAGTTCCACCGCATTAGGTGCGCTTCACCGATGCCGTCTCCTAGCTCACCGGGGCTACTTCACCGAGCACATCGTCGCACCTCCGCCCCCCGAGGCCGTTGTGGCT
Organism: Triticum turgidum subsp. durum; assembly: GCA_900231445.1. Taxonomy (NCBI): domain Eukaryota; kingdom Viridiplantae; phylum Streptophyta; class Magnoliopsida; order Poales; family Poaceae; genus Triticum; species Triticum turgidum. The sequence continues at coordinate 51,422,316 of LT934116.1, read as the reverse complement.
TCACCAACAGTCTCGTCCACCGCATTGTAGCGCTCCGCTGCCACTCAAGATCTGCATCCGTGCGCGGCCAGCCAACGCCAGCGCATCACCCTCAACGGCTCTGAAGTGACCCGCACTCTAGCTAGGCGAGCATGCCCACACGCCGGCCCGAACTAGGTATCCACACATCACTCCCTTGTGCACTGTTCCGACGATGTTTGGATATCCTTTCACTACTCTCTTAGCTTACACGCCTATGCAACTCTAACTTTAACTCTTATTTCTTATGGAGATATGATTTGAAACAAGCAAATCCATTTTTCAGCAAAGCATGACGGCGCTACAGGATCTGGTACACATCCTGCACACCCGTATAACCTTGCAAGTATCTGTCCTCCGGTACAACATCAAGGTCGATTCCTCTTATTTGATCAACCATTCGCCGTGTCAAAATTGCAGAGGGGGATACAAGGAGCACAAGGCCTGCACATCCAAGCAAGTGGTTACATGGACTTGTACATGGAACATCCCAAGCGCAAGCAGAGCTGCAGTGAGCCTTTACAATGAGCTAGCGTAAGTCCCCGCATTTCATTTAATTCGTACTGTCATTCGTGTATGATTTGTGTGCAGTGGCTGATCCATGAATTCAAGTTACCAGGGGCGAACATTTAACTTAAAAAAAACGAAGGCACTTGCACTCCGGAAATCAACATAACTTGAGAAATGTGAAGCTACATGCACTTTGAAACCCAGTTAATGATCCAAAGTAGTTCAGATTATAAACACTAAATGATGCAAGCACCAAAAAACACAAAATTCAACATGGTGTACAAGGACTGCAAACATGGTCTATACCTGCTTGAATTATTCGTTCTCTGGCTGAAAATATCAAAGTGTAATTGCACGTATAACCAGTGCACAAACTGCATATCAATATATCTATCCTGCACAAGTATGCCAATAGTTTCAAACAACAGATTAGAAAAGTATTTATGCTAAGTTTTCATGATATGGGGACTTTCTGGTAGATGGCCTCAATGTTTCCTCAAGCTATGAAAATGCACTATAATTTGCTTTTCATCAATGCCTGCAAATCTCTGTCTCTCTCAACATAGTAGATCATCATTAGACACTAAATCCTTCAATGAGCTTGCAAAATGCTTGCATTAGATCCCTCATTAGACACTATATGTTCATCACCAGGAGCATGTAAAATGTTTGCATCAAATCCTTCATTAGCAGTCTGTTCATTAGACACTTCAGGCTCAAGAACAACATGAGCTTGTATGTTTGCACCGGAAACTTGATTAGATACATCAGATTCAGTCAGTTCAATATTGATTGGGGGAGTTATAAAATAAGTAGAAATTGGTTTCATTTTCTCATAGATTCCCTACATACAAGCAGTTTTACAACACCGTCAGGTTTAACTATTGGCTAGAAATTGAAGAGTTGAATTAGATATAATCAGGGATGTGATGTACCTGCTCGTTGCGCATGCTACTCTTGCAAGCTGCGACTGTCCGTTTGCGCAAGCTCGATGCCATGCCCGTGCTGCCGCCACTGCCTCCCACGCAGGCTACACCCAGGGTTGGATCTTCATCTTCTTGTTCTTCCGTTCGCTTGAAGCCCGGCGACCGCCCTCCAACGAGGGTGCGAGGAAGTGCTGTGTCGGTCTGTCCAGCGGCAGCTAGGTTAGGAGCGAACCAGACTGGACGCTGGAGCGAATGAATTGGGATTTTTCCTATTGTCGATTGATATGGGAGGCGCTCGTATGGGCCGCGAGCTTCCTATAGGGCCTGCCTTGCACTTATGTTATTGGCCCATCCAAATTGAAACATTTTTCTTCATTTTTTACATTGCCTGCTCGTTCGTTGGGACGAACCAAACTAGTGTGGGCCAACCTGGATGACTCAAACTAGGTGCACACTTTCCAGCCAGCTGATGCGTCTGCCCATACCAGCCCCTATGGTGGCGTCGGCCCTTTTTGGGTGTATGATTGGATAGTGAAAAATATTCCAGTGGCGATTTTGATTTACCCACAGAATGGTTGAATTGCTTGTTTCTATGAACTGAGTTCGCCAATAATGTGAAGGATGCCAGTCTTTTCATCCTATTGTAGATTTCTTAGATCTCAATATGCCAAAAGTAATCGCATGAAATATATAGTAAAAGCCAGTGTGATGTGTTTGGCTACAACTAGTCTATCTACACGTCCTCATATAACATATCAAGGATGCACCATCTTTCCAGATTAACCATTCGACTTACCCATGCAGTGTGGGAAGAAAGAAGTATTGGGACTGCGTATCCAAGCAATTGATGCCATGGACTCCTTTGTACAACCTTGTAAGCAAAAAAGATGTTGTAGTGTGCCTGTACAAAGAACTAGCATAAGTTCAGTTACCTGCTTCTCGGAATTTTAGTTAGCCACTTATTGCAAAATTGTTCAATTACGTTGCTTGGCTTAATTTAGTTTGCTAGTGATTACATAATGGCATAGCTTGTTAATCATATTGTAGACTACGCCTATCTATGTTTTTGATACTTACTGTTAAGAATTACATGTTTGCCTTAACTTAAATATCTACTTGTTTGTTTAACTGATTTGCTGCTGCAACAACGGGTTACAATGATGTTAATAACTACTGTACTTTTCAGCATCCAATTGAAACTCTTTAATTCCTTGTTTGTTGAACTAGTTTGCTGTTATAACTCCCAGCTGAGATGTTTTGCTAACTTCAACTTTTCTGAATCCAATCGGAACTTTAATGGCAAAACAGGTTAGCCCAAGATCAAAGAGCGAGGTCCCCATGGACGTTGCATCATCCCATAGCAGTGGCACCGGCCCAATCGTGCATTATGAATTGCCAACTGCTGATGCTCCAGAGGCTAAACTAGTGGTAGAAAGAGATTCTGCTACCGCACTTAGAGATGAAGTTGACATGTTGAGGAAGCAAACATCACAATCACAAGCAGTACTGAAGACAACCATTAAACATTTGGTGAATTTCAAAACAAAGCAAGCTGAGCCTGACCAGATTGTTAAGCTCCCGAAGGAAAAAAGGAAATTAAAATCCTACTTGGTAAATCATAGGTGAAATGTTCTTTCCACAGTTGAATAACCTTTGTGTTTTCTGTTCATGTAATCAATCAAACCATTTGTTTTAGAGATCATGTAATAATTGTTTTTTTTGTTTTTTGGTTTGTAATTTTATTTGAGCACAAGTTTGTATTAATTGATAAGACTCGGAGACATTTCATTTGGATTGTTGTGCCAGACCTATAAATCTGCCAATCGGGCTGAATGTGCATTCAGCAATAGTAGTAGTATAGATGGACCATAAGTGGCACGCATCAGAAAGGGCCAAGATGCTGGCTAAAAAAAGAATGTTGTTGTAGCCAAAAAAATGTACAGCGGCCTAGCTTATGTATGTTAGTTGATATTATTGATCCATATACTCTGTAAGTGTTTATATGTCTGTTAGTTCTGTACATTCTTGGTTGATTGACTCGGTATTTGAATCTTGATACATCACTTGTGTACATATCTAAAGGGGAGTACACATTATGCTGCGTGTGACATTTGAGTTGGACATGAAGTGTTCCAAATATTTGAATTCACCGTAAACTGGATTCTAGTTTCTGAATTTGAGTATCGGCATTTGTAAACCATATTCATATATGACAGTGGAATACATCTTTGTCATCCTTTTGAAGATATATAAAAACACATAGAATGATTTATAAAGATTCATATAGGAATACAAAGTGGATTCGAATTTAGTTGCCAGGCTAAACGTGGATGCTTATTGTCCCAAAATTCGAAAGAAGCAGCAAAATGTCCACTCCCACGTCGGCTGCCCGAAGCCAAGTGTTTGGGAGATGGAAACTACTGTCTACCCATTACACGGACAATCCATCGGTCCGATTTCCACTGCTCTAAATAGGGGTAGGTTAGTAACTTCAATTAGACGTGACACGACCACCTCTGAGCCCATTCCGACATGGTGGGCATCAAACATGGGAGGCAAAACACATTTGATTCAAGCTCGTCCTAAAGACCTCTGTTTCTCCCTCCATTCCCCATTCATACACGGTGGGCAGCAAAACAAACTCGACTCGGCCGAAATCGATGTAGGTAAATATTTTCAATAGGGGCAGGTTTGTAACTTCACTCAGACATGACACAGCTGCCCTACGTGTCAGCCCCGTTCATACACCGTGGGTGGCAACCACCCTCTCCTCGCCTGAAATAGCTCTGGCCAAATATTGGCGAGATGCAAGATTACCGTCCTATCCCCAACCGACGATATGTCCAAATTTTAAACGGGGGCTAAGTTCGTAACTTTCCCATATTTTAGACAGGCGCGTCCCGAAAACATGGTTCCCTGTACCTCTCCCTCCATTTTCCCATTCATACACCGTCCGCGCTAGAACACCCCATCCCACACCATCCTCCGCCCGCCACCCCATCCATCGCCGCCGTCCTCCACCACATCCATCGCCACCGTCCTCCACCATGTCGGAGCGCCTACCAAGACCGCGTCCTCCACTGCTAGAGATGGACGTTTCTCATCCACGGCGACGGACCAATAGCCTTGCATCGCGTCCTCTCGGTTCATCAGCGCCGTCGTCCTCTTTGTCGGGGCCGCTCACACGACCTTCTCTTCCACCGTAACGGGACTTATCCCCCGATGCACCCGTCTACCGTCCCAGATCTGCTTCAACGCCACCGACAGCCATCGCACCCCCGATGCCTACACGGTGCCGCAAGAGAGGTGGTACTTCATATCTCCTCAACTTTTTGATCTCAACCAGAAAATAGATCTTAACTTGGTTACTCTACTTTCTTTTCAACTCTTAGAATTTAGTTCTTAGTTCGAAGCAAACAATGGATGCTAAATATCATTTCTCTGGTTTATAGCTTCAAATCTGGCATGGCATAGCCATAATACGGTTTAATCGATCATGGTTAGGGTTTAATTGATAGTGTTGGTTCCATGGTGGTTTCTTTAATAAAAATCGGAGGGGAAACCCTCTTTTGCTAAAAAAATATGCTTAGAGTTTTCCCCTTTTATGATCACTATATGATCAGAATACGTGCTTTGTGTCATAATAACACTGCTCCACCCATCAAGCTAAACAAGCTTAGATGTTCAAATATGAATATGATATTATTAAAACAGAGTTGTTTAATATTCCAGCTAAATGTTCCTAAATTAGTTTTGAAAATGCATATTCACCGCTCGGGTGTGTATCTCTACAGGGTTCCCACGGTGGGCCGGCCCACCCTGGGATTTTGGGTCGTCCCAGGCCCCGATTCCCCTTTGTTCTTCTACGCGCTTCCGATCTCTACTCGCCCCCAGCCGCCTGCCTCGCGGACGACTTGCCGTCCCTAGATGGCATGACTCTAGGAGGGGACGCCAGACTAATAGGAGGCCAGGAGCAGCTCGCCCCATAGCGTTACCGCTGCCCGAGCGCGCCGCCGTGCCTACCTTCCCAGTCCGTTCAGGGCTCAGGCGTGCAGCACCCACCAAGCCAACCTGATTTATCCTGAGATACGTCCTCAACACTCAGTAGCCACTCCTCATCACCCATTTTCTAATTGATTCATTACTCATTAGGCAGGACTGTCATTAGGGTTTGTTGTGTGCTTAGTGCTACCTACACTTAATGGTTCAGATGCATTTCGGTAATCTTTAGTACCTCTAAAGTTCACAGGGTTTTCAAAATTCCGTCCCTCGGAACAGAAACTAGTCATTTTGGATTGTTGGTCGTAGTGACATTGACCCAGATTACTACTGCAAGCGAGGTTTGTTGACAATTTTACTTGTCTTTCTTACTCATTCGATATAATATCCAATTATTCACGTCGATTAGTTGCAAACAATAAGTGCTAGACAAACTTCTTCATTCATATTTTGGACGGTCTCTTACTGCGGTTACAATTCTGCATACTTGTCCTAATAAGCTCACAAGTAAATGATTGATTCACTACTTCTATGCTTGCCTTGTCATATTTGTTGTCAATATTCTTTTAGGGTGGACCACCCTGTTTCTAAATACTGGAACCGTAGACATGAGTGAATAGTATTTCTCTATGTGATCTCTTCCATCATGTGTGGGTAACGAACACAGCATCGTAGAGAAAGAAAGTGTCATTTCCAGCTTTTACATAGGTTTCGATCTTTTACATGGAATACAATCTGCCTACTTGCTTTGTGTCGCACTACCAACACTCCACCCTTGAAGCTAAACATTACGCCACTCATAACTGCTTAGTTTATTTGTTCAAATACGAATTTCATATGATTCTAATTTTCCTACTTCAGTTTTGAAATGTGTGCCTGCCTGTTATAGAAACATAAGGGGTTTGTATTTCTGTGTGTGGTCTGGTCAGCATGGTTGGGGACGTGAACTTTGCATATGCAGGGGTTTATAGGGAGACACTCTCCGCGTTGAATCCGCAATGCATTCCATAGATAATCTGACTACTTTTTATGTTTTCATGAATCTCAGATTCTGAACAACATCATAATGATTATGAGCTTGCACGCATGAGAAGAATAAAGCAGAACAATGCCATGGCTGTCAAACTTGGCATTAAGGGACTGAAATCAAGTCTGGATGCAATGCAATGCAAACACTCTCCACCTATAGATTCATGCTCAGAATATGATCCTAATAGTGATTCTGATCTAGAGGGAGACCTAAGTCAATGTAGCTCCCTAGTGGAGGAGTCAGAGGAGGATGCCCTATCTTATTAACCCATCAAGGTACTTACTCTAACTTTCCAAGGTTACATTACTCGCACATATCTTGCAACTGATGCTTTGCATTGCTTCTACTTTGTTGAACTGCCATTAGCTTAGTTTACACATCGTGTATGTGAATACACCCTGCCTATCCATTTTCAGTACATATTCCATCTGTCATCATAACATATTTATCCATTCAAATGTTGTTCTTGTGTATCAGACGTTCAAAAGGAAGAGGGCGATTTCTGATCGTGGAGGAGCACAAGCAAAGTATTTGGAAAAGGCAGTGGCACCCGATAAATCAAATAGCCCATTAGGTGTAGTTACAATATCACCTAACCCACAAAATACCCCAACTCTAGCAGACTCTAGCCCTACTACACTGTTCATTTCTGATGCCCCAACTCAGCAGACCCCAACTGCAGCAAACAGTATGATTATGCCAGTTGACATAGCACCAACTGTTCAACGCAAAACCCCCATTCCAGCAAAGAGTACACCAAATCCAGTTGCCAAATCCCTTTTCGAACCAGAGAGAGCCCCAATTGCAGCAAATAGGACCCCTATTCCATTTCTTCCCAGTTTAGAAGACGAAGCTTATGTTTTTATTAGGAATTTTGTGTGCATCTTTCCTTCATGGAAAGATTATACCGCAGACACAGAACAATTTCCAGTCTTCCTCCGCAACTTACACGTAAGTAATGTAGTAATGTTATTCATGGTCATTACTGCATATGTTTCTGCTGATAGAAGACACAAGATTTCATTCTTTTAAATAGGCGAGGAGCAAACTAGATTGTGATGACGAGCAAGAGTTGGTTGCGCTTTTCAAGCACTCGTTGATGAAGTATCGTTCCTACCTGAAACAAGCGCACTTCAATGGAAAGCCTCTTAACGAAATTTCTGTAAAGTCTCCGGTTCTACATTTATCCGACAGTGACTGGAATAATCTTGTTACACATTGGTCTCAGCTGCAGCGTAAGGTACTGTCTATGATATCACATCACAATTTGAACTACATTTCTGCATTTGCCTTAATGTCTCACTTGTACGAAAACTGTTAGCAAAAGAACATTCGTTCTCAAGGGACCACAGAATCTCGCAACTATACTGCACACTGCATTGCTCTTGTGAGTACCTCTTGCCCTATATGACCATACTTACTTTCATAGTTGTTTGATTATGTAGCATCACTGCACATGTTAGCCTCGTAATCGTCCATTTGGTGGACACTATAAGATCTGTATGGACTCTTACACAAATTTAGAATCAACCCAATGCTTTTGAATAGGTTTAGCTCTGCAGTCCTCTTGTAAGGACTGAACGTGGTCTATCACTGTACTTACATTAATAGCTACTCCCTTTGTCCCATAATATAAGAATGTTTTGTACAGTACACCAGTGTTCAAAACACTCTTGTATTATGGGAAGAGGGATTGGTTCATTTTGTAGCATTCTGCATCTTATCTCCCTCGCGCACCATTTACTAAAATGGATCAGATCTATATTTAATCTTACCAACAAGTAGAATACACAGACAATGCCAGTGCAGAAGTGTAGCCCATTGCTCTTGTCAGTACATTTTGTCCTATAACGCTTGTACTTCCAGGGATTGGTAGTTGATTATGTAGCATCAATCTGCATCTTATCTTCATTATCCTCTATCCCTTCCAGTATTATCATATCTATAATTACTCTCTACAAAATGTAGAGTACATGCAATGCTTATGAAGAAGATTCTATGCTAAAATTCTTGAGTTATCCTTCCCTTGACATGGAGAAGGGCATTATAAAGCTGGTGTTAACTGTTAATGTAAGTCAGTCCTTCTAAAGCCTTTATCCTCAACTGCTGTTTAATTTGCTCATACTCCCTATCGGTTACTGCTATTTAGTTTGTTGTTTCTACCAAAATGCATGTTCGTAAGAACCGTAAGTTCTAAGTTTTACTTGTAAAACCAAATTTCTTATTCATACCATGCACATTACTTAATACTCCCTATATGTATGCTTGGTTTTGTGGATCTATAATCTAGTGTGTGGTGAAGCAGCCCACGTTTGCACCTTGTCATCTCCTGTTTTATCTTACTGATGTGGCTGATGATATGAACAACATGCCATGCACATTATCCAAAATAGATACAATGATTTGCTTTGGCCTTCATCTATGCTTGTTATGTTGACATGGTAATCCAGTAGTGTGGTGAAGCTCCCAGCATTATGAACAATGCCAAATTATGCTATTGATATTTTTGAACTTACTCTTTATTTTCTAATTTGAAATTGGATAGAATTGACAGAACAGTTATCATCTTTATTTATACACGTGCAAAACATGTCATCTCTCTGCTTTGTTTCAGGGTGATATGCCTGATGGCATGCACAAGTCTACTGAAGGCTGTGAGACAAACCCAACATATATTGCAGCAAAGAAAGCAAAACATCTTGAAGATAGCGAGACAACCCCAAAGTCTTGTCTTGATGCAGTGTTTAAGTTACTTGAGACTAACAGTCAGACAAGCTCACAGAATTCATTGTCTAAATCAGTTGGACTTCTTTAGTCCCAAGTTCTAGCAGAAAGGCATTCTGCAACTCAACTTCCACTTGAAGTCCTATCTCTAAGAAAGATTGTGGAGAACACCAATGAGAACCTCATCGCTAAACAGCTACACCTGGAAGTTATGACCGACATGCTAGGCCGGTCTCACAGCCTTGCTCAGCAGCTTGCGCAGCAGTTCCCCCGCAAGGCTAACCTTTCTTGAACTGTCTTGGAAGTGGTCTCGGTTCAGTATTATTTTGTTACGCTGCAATGGTGCCCAGTTTTTGTAATCTGCTTCTTCGTTGCGCTTTATGATCACTGGTGGCGAACTTCGATGCCCAGTGGATGTAATATACCTTAAATCCTTTATTGTATAGTGTAGGTCTATTCTTAGTTACTATGCCATAATTTCTTTATTGTATAGAGTAGGTTTGTTCTTAATTCCTACTAGTTACTGCCATCATTCGCTATTTGAAAAAAAATCAGATGTAGTCGACCTGGCCGAAACATTCGACTCTAATGGGCCAGGTTTTTAGCGGGCCACAATTGGGCCGGTCTGCGTCTTTCTTGGGCCCGAACGATTGGGGCCTTCACACATTGCGCCAGGCCCAAACTTACACCGGCCTATATTTTAGTTGGGACTTTTGTCGACCCAGCGCTTAGTTTGGCCCAGGTAGCGTTGGGCCATTAACAGGCTGAATATTGTACTGTCCTGTTATGGCCGAGATGAAACCACGGGCCTTTAGCAGGCCAAAATGCATGTTGGGCCTCAATTTTCACTAGTCGTCGACGGGCCTTCAGCAGGCCGAAATGTAGACCGGGCCATTATGGGCCCAGTTAGCTATTGGGCTGTTACCATGCCGAAACATATCTCGGGCCTTAGTTGGCCCACTGATATCATGGGCCTTTAAGATGTCGAAAGCTTACTACAGGCATCAACGTTGAGTTACGCGACAGGCCTTTAACAGGCCCAAAGTCACGTTGGGCTTAACTGTTGCCACCTTTAGCACGGGCCGTTAGTGGGCCCGATGTCCCGTCGGACCATATATGGCCCATGGGCAGCACGGGCCATTCCCAGGCTGAAAGTCACACCAGGCTGAAATGGGCCCATGTCTACATCAGGCCTCTAACAGGCCGAAAGTCAGTGGGTTGTAGTTGGGCCGAATATTCGGCAAACAATTAACGGGCCAGATCTGGCTTTGGGCCGCAAATGGGCCCAAATATTGGGTGAACAATTAACGGGCCAGATCTGGCTTCGGGCCGTAAATGGGCCCAAATATTAGGCGAACAATTAACGGGCCAGATCTGGTTTCAGGCCGTAAATGGGCCTTTATTAAGCAGGCCGTTATTGGGCTGGCCCACTAGTACCTGATTAAGATCTACGGGCCTTTGACTGGGCTAGCCTTTTTAACCTATATGGGCCTCTGTTGGGCCCAGCCACGTGTCGACGTACCATAGGCATGTCTCCTCCAATGGACGGGCGACATCTGGACCACTGACGAGCTGACAGGTGTTCCCTTCGGCCAATCAGAATTTTACACGTGGAAATTTCCCATTGGTCAGGGCTGTTAACGGGTTATCGGATCCAAAATCCGACCTGATAGCTTAACGGCGTTCCGTTACAGTGGATGCCAAGTGTCGGTCACCCTTGACGAAAGCACTTCTATGACGCGCGAGTTATCATCATGGAAGTGGACACTTCCATGATGATAATTTTGGTAATGTCATGGAACACTTCTACGACAGCACAGGTATGACTATCTTGATTCTGTCATAAATTTTTCATGGATGTGCATGCATGACAAAAAACACAACCTACTGTGACAAACATGTATCATCACGGAAGTGTATTTTTTTTGTAGTGATGCATATCATTACTCCTCTGATTATGAACATGAATATGCTTTTGTGAGTAGTTACGTTTGTTCCTAAGGACATGGGTGAAGTCTTGCTATTAGTAGTCATGTGAATTTGGTATTCGTTTGATATTTTGATGAGATGTATGTTATCTTTCCTCTAGTGGTGTTATGTGAACATCAAATACATGACACTTCACCATTATTTGGGCCTAGAGGAAGGCATTGGGAAGTAATAAGTAGATGATGGGTTGCTAGAGTGACTGAAGCTTAAACCATAGTTTATGCGTTGCTTCGTAAGGGGCTGATTTGGATCCATATGTTTAACGTTGTGGTTAGGTTTACCTTAATACTTCTTTTGTAGTTACGGATGCTTGTAATAGGGGTTAATCATAAGTGGGATGCTTGTCCAAGTAAGGGCAGTACCCAAGCACCGGTCCACCCACATATCAAATTATCAAAGTACCGAACGCGAATCATATGAGCGTGATGAAAACTAGCTTGATGATAATTCCCATGTGTCCTCGGGAGCTCTTTTCTCATTATAAGAAATTGTCCAGGCTTGTACTTTGCTACAAAAAGGATTGGGCCACCTTGCTGCACCTTATTTACTTTCATTGCTTGTTACTCGTTACAATTTATCTTATCACAAAACTATCCGTTACCTACAATCTCAGTGCTTGCAGAGAAAACCTTACTGAAAATCGCTTGTCATTTCCTTCTGCTCCTCGTTGGGTTCGACACTCTTACTTATCGAAAGGACTATGATAGATATACTTGTGGGTCATCAGGCGCCCACACGAAGCCCGAGGGATTGCCCCAAGATTCGACGGACTCCTTGGTTCCCGCCACGGCCGGGATGTCACGATCCGGTTTTCGAGAAAACCGGCACACAGTGGGTGTTGCTTAAAGGGGAAACTGCGAAGGCCCACTCATCCGAAGACGGCGGACCTTCACAGCTTCTGGGAGTACTGTCGAGGGGATGAACCCCGGGCAGGCAACAGAACCTAGATCCTTTTCAAAAACAACAGGGCTGGCACCGCCCCTCAAGTCGGCATGCGCTTGGCCTGGTCGCTCTACCTGACCAAGCCCCGCAATCCGGCCGAACTCTCCAACCCGGCAAGACGCGTCGACTCGGCCTCAACAACTAGCGCAAGACAGTCGAACCCGGCATAACTAAAGCATCCTCGACAAGCCAGCTCCACCCGTGGTGTGCTCCATACTCCAGCCACGGGTCAGCTCCCGTCCCATCCAGGACGTACGATGGGACAAATCTTCAATCAACAATGACCAAGGCAATAGTGCCTTGCCCATGCCTCTGGTCAGCCTAAGCGTCGCGACAGTGCCCCTCACCTGCCCGCTGACCAGGGCTGGTGTGGCTACAGTGCCCCCGCCCTCACCGCTGACGACAGCAAGCGGCAACCTGACGGGGAGCCACTATACGCAACTTGACTCGGCCATGCCCTGACGATCAACAAGACGGCGCACAGCCCCCCTAGGCTCGCGGGGCCCGCACCTAGGGGAACCCGGCGAACCACAAGCCCTTAGCCGGTCCCAGCCCGGGTCTCCGGACACCGACTACCCGGGCCCACCGACTTGTAAAATTACCATTGTACCCCCGGGGGTTGGTCTCTAAACCCCCCCTCCCGGGAGCCCACGCTCATATGGGCATGTAACGAGAGAAAGGCCAGTAAGCACTGAACTAGGCACCAAGACAGCAACACCGGAGAGAAGGAGCCGCCTAAGCCTTGGCCAACCTCCTTCCTCCCCCATACAGCTCCATGAGCAACATTGTACTATCACACATCAAACTACACTCGGCAGGACTAGGGGTGTTATCTCTCCGGAGAGCCCCAAACCTAAGTATGTCCGGCATCCCACGCCCGCTCATGCCAACCTCGCCTCTGGAGCCCACCAGGGCCCTCGAGCCTCATCCTCTCTTTAGCCATCCCTTGGCATCTGCCGTGCGCCCACCACGACAAACGCCCCTGAAGAATTTCTTCACGAAGTCGATGGAGGAGCGTCAGCGTTGTTTGGGTCGTTTGTTGGAGAAGGGCCTGCCGCAGTGTCGTCCAGATCTTCATCTTCATCAGTATCACAGGATGAGGAATATGAAATGGGCACCTGAGGAGGAATTGCAACTTTCTTGAATTTCTTCGGTGGGGGCTTAGCCCAGCCGAAGTCCTGCTTGAAGCCCATCTGCTTGAGATCCTCATCACCATAGAGGTGAGACAATATAGGTCAGGTGCGATTGTCGGTGTCAAAACCGACGGATCTCGGGTAGGGGGTCCCGAACTGTGCGTCTAGGCGGATGGTAACAGGAGACAAGGGACACGATGTTTTTACCCAGGTTCGGGCCCTCTTGTTGGAGGTAAAACCCTAGTCCTGCTTGATTAATATTGATGATATGGGTAGTACAAGAGTTGATCTACCATGAGATCAGAGAGGCTAAACCCTAGAAGCTAGCCTATGGTATGATTGTTGTTCGTCCTACGGACTAAAATTCTCCGGTTTATATAGACACCGGAGAGGGCTAGGGTTACACAGAGTCGGTTACAATGGGAGGAGATCTTCATATCGTATCGCCAAGCTTGCCTTCTACGCCAACAAAAGTCCCATCCGGACACGGGACGAAGTCTTTAATCTTGTATCTTCATAGTCCGGGAGTCCGGCGAAAGGTCATAGTTCGGCCATCCGGACACCCCCTAATCCAGGACTCCCTCAGTAGCCCCCGAACTAGGCTTCAATGACGACGAGTCCGGCGCGCAAATTGTCTTCGGCATTGCAAGGTGGGTTCTTCTCCAAACTCCATTTACTTGTAGAATAATGTCAAACACAAGGATAGTGTCCGGCTCTGCAAAAGTAAGTTCTACATACCACCGTAGAGAGAATAATTTCCAAACAAATCTAATCTGCTGACGTACTCCGCGACATGACATCACACCGCGGCCAAGCCTTTATTCGAATCATCTTACAGTTCCACCTCAGCGCATTTAGCGAGGCGGTTTCCTTGGCACGTCTCGTCAAAGCAGAGATCGTGTCCCCTTATTCCGGGATTCTCATTAATACGGGCATGGGTAACCCAACCGTGCCTTTTGGTATGACTCTTCTAATTGAAAGCGAGTCCCAAACGGACGGGGAGGGCTCTTGGTATTCAACTCCTTTATAAAGAGACCAAGGCTCGACTCCCTTCTCTTTCAATCCAATCGAATCCGCCCCTCGCCTCGAGTTCCACCACTCAAAGCTTCTAGTTTTAGGCGCTTCAGACCTTCGACAATGTCCGGCTCCGACCTTCAAGGCTGATGGGTGCCTTCCTCCGTTACGGAGGAAGATGTGCGAAAGCTGAGAGATGCCAGGTATCTAACCGGCGAAATATCGCATAGGCTGCCTGTTCAAGGGCAGGCCATTCCCTCTCCCCAGCCCGGCGAGAGCATGGTGTTCATATCTCACTTCCTTCGAGGGTTGGGCTTTCCGATTGATCCCTTCGTGAGGGGGCTGATGTTCTATTACGGGCTGGAATTCCACGACTTAGCTCCGGAATCCATCCTCCAAATTTCATCATTCATTGTCGTGTGTGAGGCCTTCCTCCATATCACTCCTCACTTCGGATTGTGGCTTAGAACCTTCAAGGTGGAGCCGAAGATGATCGAGGGGCAGCACGCTGAGTGCGGAGGAGCTATCATAAGCAAGATAGCCAGCGCTCCATGGCCCGAGGGCACTTTCCAAGAGGAGTTCGGCTTATGGCAACGGGACTGGTTTTACATCACAGCCCCCAGGGGCACCACATGGGTGGCGCCACCTGCTTTTCGCTCGGGTCCCCCACCACGGCGAGCATCATGGGTCAATGAAGGGCTTATCTGGGGGCCGTCCAAAGACGTACCCCTACTGCAGGACCGCATTCGAGATCTCCTAGAAAGAGATATTAACTTGACCGTGGTGGCGCAAGTTATGCTAATTCGCCGCATGCTGCCCTGCAAATGTCGCCCTCTCCGCCTGTGGGAATTTAATTCGGAGGGACCGCGAGTCCTCCAACATTTTATGGGTGTGACGCCGTGGAGATGTACAAATTGTTATTCGGACCACAAGCAAGGTGTCCGGACTTGTCCGAGGACGCAGGTCTGAGCTGCAATCGCCAGGATGCTAAGGTAAGTAGCCCCGTATTTGGACACACCATCCGCATTTTTATCATAAAGTCGCCCTTTAACCGAGTTATCCTTTGAACAGGAGTGGATAGCGAAGGCAAAGCTTATCAGGTGTCCAGCCCCCCTGCCCGAGACCGCGTCGTATCCTGTGTTAACCAGGATGCTGGAGATTATGCTTTCGGCAAAGGGCGAAGAGGGGAACCAAGGAGCGACCACCTCCAAGGAGGAGACTGTCGGGAAGGGAGGAATCAAGAATTCCCCCAACCTGGGAAAGAAAAGGAGTGCCTCTGAGGACCCGGAGCGGATGGCCTCGAAACGGGGGAAGAAATCTTTGTCAGAGGATCCGACGCCGCAGAGTGCCACGGCCACATGGCGCCCTCAAGGGGATCAGCTTTCCCCTGAGCCGTAAGTAAAGAGAGGGGTTCAAAAATTAGTGGCATCCCTGTTTTATTTCTGAGGAAGATAACCAAAATATTACCTTGCAGTTTGGATCTCAACCCTTCTCAGCAGAGCTCGTCTTCAGGGGATCTTCATCCAGAGATGATGGAGAGCGAAACGCCTCCCCTAGCTGCACCAACTTACGAGGCAGGCGACCCCGAGGTGTCGTCCCGGCGGGTTTCTCCAAGTCCGGATCCTTAAAAAGATCGTCGGGCTAGCCCGATGCCCTCTGGTGCGCGGTCGGAGAGGCTAAGGTATCTGCTCGGGCGAGCGTCCGTCTCAGAAGAACACTGTATGTTTATGAACACGGTGATAGGAAGGATTTCATCCGAGGAAACCGGATTGTACGAGGCCGCCAGGAGTTTACTAACAGGCTTTGAGGTACGTGAAAAGGTATACCTTTTGATAGAGCCGCATATATAAAACGCGTCCTGTATAAATAGTAGCCCCTCAGACTCTGTGTGTCGTCAAGAGTGATGGCGCACACAGGATCGTAACCCCAGGTATAAAATGTCACCTTTTTATGAAGGCGGCGAGGAATTCGGTGGCTAGCCGGACTGATGAATCTGCCGAGCTAAAGCGGCAACTGGACGTGGCGGATGCCGACATCGCGCTTGTAAATAAGCGGCTAGACGAGGCACAAGGTATGCTCCACAGACATCTGATAAGAGGAGTTCGATGCTCGTGCCTTACAATATATGTGCTTAATGCAGATAGTGTTGCTGCCCTGGAGAACCTTCGGGTGGAACTTGCCCGAGCCAAGGAGCAAGCAAGGAAAAATGATGCGGCTGCCGTTAAGGCGGCTGAAGAGCTGAAAACCGAACAGGCTGCTCACTGCCACAGCAAGAAGGTAATAGACGAGATGGCTATAAAATTGAAGGATGCTACCAACCGCTGTAAATTTCTTGAACAAGAAGAAAGGGCGGCTCAGAAGGACCTTGAGAAGATCACTGCCGAGGCCAAGGAAACTCGCTCTGCAATGACAGCTATGAAGGAGGAGCTGCGTCAGGCCGGAGATATCACGGCTGGAAGACCCTATATGTTGCGGATGAAGTTCGGGGATCCTAGGTATGCTCCGTTAGACCGGCAGTGGAGTGCAGAAAACACTTATCTGGATTTGGCAGCGAGTGCGGTAGACGCAACCGAACACTTCCGAGGTCGAGGTGACCATAAATTGGAAGAACTTTTTTGGTCGCAGTTCCACAATCCAGAACGCCCACTTTTGGTATCCGACCGTTTGGCCGCGTGGGCGAAGCTGAACAGGTTATCCGGACTCACCATGAAGTATGTCGCGAGTCGTTTGTAGCCGGGAGAGCCAGAGCCGAAGAGTTATTTTGGATTGGTGCAGCAGTTCCTTGGTTCTGTGCCCCATGTTGATGCAATGAAGAGGTCGGCGTGCATAGAGGGTGCACAAATGGCTCTTGCCCATGTCAAGACATACTGGGCGAATATGAAGGACAGTGTTGTTGCATCCCGGGATTCGGACGAAGGCCGGTTACCTGTCAGGCACTACTTTGAGGAAGTTCTTCCAGGCGCTCGTTTAATAGAAGGGCAGTGCTCGAAGAATGTTGTGTTCGAATAGCATGTGCTATTGTAAAAGAAATATTTTGATAGAATATAAAAGCTTTTTATACTTGTGCTTTGAAAGAATTATAATACCTCTTGTGCGCCCGTTAATGTATATGTGTATATAACCTGAAAGATGGCAGTCGTTGGCTTCAGCCCCCACGCATATAATGCGGGGGTGTTCGCAAAAAGGCGCCTTTTCACACTTAATCCAACGTCTTGGTCCTACAGACACTACTAGAAAAAGGGCTATAGATTGGATTGACACTCATGGTGCACCAGACAAGGGGTGCGCCATTAGTATATACTAATGGCGCACCACCTTCTGATACGCCATTAGAGTTGAAACTACTAATGGCGCACCTGGCCCAAGGTGCGCCATTAGTATCAAATTTTTTTTGGAACTAGTGCGCCTGTCCAAACATACTAATGGCGCATCCAGACTCAGTGCGCCATTACTAGTTGTAACTAGTAATGGCGCACCTGTCGGAAAGTGTGCTACTAATGTTGTTTTTTTATTATATTTTTTATTCCTTTTTTGCAATACTACTAATGGCGCACTGTTCAACCGTGTGCCATTACTAGTTTAAACTAGTAATGACGCACTGTAGAACAGTGCGCCATTAGTATGTTTTTTTTCTTTTTTTGCAAAACTACTAATAGCGCACCGCCAGAAGGTGCGCCATTAGTAACCTGGATTTCTAATGGCGCATTTAGTGTTGGTGCGCCATTAGTAAGTGGGCAGCAACAAGATATTTTGGACAGCATCTCCTACCCACACTCACTTTCTCCCCACTTCATTCTCTCCACCTCCTCCTTGTCTCGGGTGCCTCCTCTTTTTCACCTCATTTCCACCATAGATTCATTCAAATTAAGTGGTTAAATTACCTTGTTTTGATAGGTAAGTAAGGGGGGAAGTTATATTTATGTTCTTCTCCCTACAACAATGTGCACATGCACTTTTTATGGCATAGATAGATCTATGTATGTTCATGGTGTTGCATATGTTTGTGGTGTTGCATATGTGTTTGTGTTTGGAGGTGTACCGGTATTTGAAATGCGATAGTTGCCAATATTTTGCCGGAATGTTGATTCATTTCCGTTTCGGCGAGAATTTTGGCATTAAGCATTCTTTTTGGAACTATTTTTAGGGAAAGTCATGCCAAATTTTTTCTTGGTTCTAAAATATCGTTTTGCTCTACCCCGCAGGCGACCATGGTCCGCACGATGACCGAAGGCATCGTGAATAGGTTTTTGAGGTCCGCGAAGGACGAGATTCTTCAAAAGAACGAGATGGAGATAAGATGTCCGTGTCGAAGATGCAAGCTGAAGAGCCTTATTGCAGACCCGGATTCCGGGCAGGTGCGGGACCACCTGCTCTTGCGTGGTTTCATGGATGGCTATCGGTGGCAAGGTGATGAAGATGACTACGAAGTCGTCCATGGGGGCCGGGCAAGAAATGAGGAAGGGCAGCAAGACAACCACCGCGGCTCGGGCGGGCGAGAAGACGAAGAATCCCCAAGAGATGATCACGACGGTGATGCTGTACACAGTCATCATGTAGAAGATGCAGGACATGATGATGAGGAAGATGCCGGATTAGACGACAGGCATGATCATGAAGATGATGATGCCGGCGGAGCAGACGACGCTGGACCATCGATGGGCTGGGTGCAGGACCCTCATATTCAAGAGCTGCTTCTCAAGCAGACGGATAACGCAAGAGCTGCCGCCCGAGAGAAAGCGAAGATGGATCAACTTGAGTTAGACGCGGTTACTCCATTGTATGAAGGATGCAGGCCCGAGGATACCCGCCTGAAAGTAACGCTCTTGACTATGGAGATGAAGGTAAAACACAAAATGACCGACGCATGCTTCGACGAGAACATGTCATTCTGGCACGAACGTATTCCCAAGGGGAACAAGTGCCCGACCAGTTTGGAGGAGGCAAAGAAAATCGTGTGTCCTCTGGATTTACCGCACATGAAATACCATGTGTGCATGAACAATTGCATCATTTATCGGGACGAGCAGGCGGAGTCTACCATATGTCCGGTGTGCGACGTCACTCGATACAAGAAGAGGAAGAAAGCTCCTCAAAAAGTGGTGTGGTACTTTCCGATCACTCCTTGTCTGCAGCAGTATTTCGCGGACCCTAAGGTAGCAAAGCTCCTGCGTTGGCACGTGGATAGGGAGGAGAAGAAGCGAGAAGATGACGCAAATGATCCGGAGATAGATAAAAAAGACAAGATGCTGAGTCACCCTAAGGATGCGAGCCAGTGGCAAGCGTTGAACTTTGAAGACCCAGAATTTGGGAACGATCCAAGGAACATCGTGCTGGGCGCGAGCACCGATGGAGTCAATCCGTTTGGTAGCCAGAGAAGCACACATAGCACCTGGCCTGTGTTTGTGTGGATGTACAACCTTCCCCCCTGGTTGTGCATGAAGAGGAAGTACATTCACATGAGTATGCTAATTGAAGGGCCAAAACAACCAGGGAATGACATCAATCTGTATCTGGGGCTGCTGAAAGAGGAGCTTGACACGCTGTGGAAAACACCAGCCAATACGTGAGACGCTGCAGAGAAAGAATATTTCCCTATGAGAGCCGCACTGCTCACGACGGTGCATGACTATCTCGGTTATGGATATCTCGCGGGGCAGGTAGTCCACGGATTTTCTGGATGCATAAGGTGCATGGATGACACAACGTATCACCAGCTAGATAGAGATCCCGGGTCTTCGAAAACCGTGTTCATGGGACATCGAAGGTGGCTTCGCGACGATGACCCGTGGAGGAAACGTAAGGATCTGTTCGATGGTGAAACCGAACCCCGAAAACGCCTGTGTACGAGGAGCGGCGAGGAAATAGACAAGCTATTGAAAAATTGGAAAGACTGCCCACTGCCGGGAAAGAAGCAAAAGGCGCCAGAGCCGGGAAAGAAGCGAAAGGCGCCAGAGCCGCTGCTGAAGGTATGGAAAACGAGGTCTGTTTTCTGGGAATTGCCGTACTAGAAGATCCACCGTGTGCCTCACAGCCTTGATGTCATGCATATCACGAAGAACGTGTGCGAGAGTCTGCTTGGTACCCTGCTCAACATGCCAGAGAGGACCAAAGATGGGCCGAAAGCAAGGGCAGACTTCAAATCAATGGGCATCAGGCAGGAGCTTCACGCTAATGATGACGATGATGACGATGATGATGATGAGGCGAAGCAGGACACAGTAAGTCGTCGCAAAGGCAAAAAGGCCAAGAAGACCGGAAATGACTACCCTCCCGCGTGCTTCACTCTAAGTCAGGAGGAGATCGAGCAGTTTTTCACCTGCCTCCTAGGAGTAAAACTTCCTTACGGTTACGCGGGGAAGATAAGCAGATACCTAGACCCAGCGAAGCAGAAGTTTAGTGGGATGAAGTCTCACGACTGTCACGTGCTGATGATGCAGATACTTCCAGTTGCAATCCGTGGGATCATGGACGCGCACGTCCATGAAACGCTATTTTGCCTATGCAACTTTTTCGACGTCATCTCTCGGAAGTCGATTGGCGTGAGGCAACTCAGAAGGCTACAGGAAGAGATCGTGGTGATACTATGCGAGCTTGAGATGTACTTCCCGCCCGCATTCTTCGACGTTATGGTGCATCTGCTGGTCCATATAGTGGAGGATATCATCCAACTTGGGCCGACGTTCCTGCACAGCATGATGCCGTTCGAAAGGATGAATGGTGTCATCAAAGGATACGTTCACAACATGTCACGTCCAGAGGGAAGTATAGCCAGGGGCTTTCTGACCGAAGAGTGCATCTCCTACTGCACGAATTATCTAGGCATTGAGAACCCCGTTGGTCTGCCCGTCAACAGGCACCTCGGCAGGCTCGCTGGATGGGGTCACCGTGAGGGTCACCGCGAAATGCATGTCGACTTAGAGGGTCGACTCGCCGACTTTGAAAGAGCAAACCTAGTCGCGCTACAACACATAGACGTGGTCGATCCTTGGGTGGTAGAGCACAAAACCTTTATTAAGAAGACGTACAATGACCGAGGCCAACAGAGGACGGACGGAGATATAATCAAAGAGCACAACTCATGTTTCACGCGTTGGTTCAAGCAGAAGCTTCTGTCGTACCCTTTACATGAGGATTCTTCCGCGGAAGAACACCTCATATTCGCCTTGTCACAGGGCGTCGAGCACAACCTGATGACCTATGAGGCGTACGATATCAACGGCTACACATTCTACACCGAGGCCAAGCACATGAAGAGCAATGGTTATCAGAACTCTGGGGTAACGATGGGATCCTACACCGGTAATGACAAGGCCAGATACTACAGAAGGATCGAGGAGATCTGGGAGCTGAGCTACGCTGGAGAGAAGGTCCCGATGTTCCGTGTCAGATGGGCGAAGAGCGTCCTAAAAGAAGACCGGTATTTCACCACCATGGTTATACCCGAAGCCAAATCCAAGACCGTGGGCGCAAACGTCACCGCGAAAAATGAGCCATGGGTACTAGCTTCCCAAGTTGACCAATGCTTCTTCGTTACCGACCCGTCAAAGCCCAGTCGTGTTGTCGTGAGGAGAGGCAAAAGGAAGATCATCGGAATGGATGGAGTAGCCAATGAGCAAGACTTCGACAAGTACGGCGACCCGAGGATCGAACATGACGATGGTGATGAAGGAGCAGCATAAACCACAAGAAGAAGCAGGACCACCCTGCCTAAAGGACGTCCGTTCCACAGAAGAACTCCATTTACGAAAAAGAAGGGCAAGAAGATTGTGAACAGATAGCTAGCTAAGATCGATTGTATTTAAATCGTAGCCTTCATTTCTCGATTGTATTTCATGGGCACTTTTTGAACTATCATGATTTTTTTTAAATTCATGGACACTCGATCTCGATCCCCCTCCAAATCGATCGCTATCCCACCTCGCCAGATCAGGTCCCCCTCGCCGCCGAGCACCCCCCGGTCCACCGGCCGCCGCCGCCGACCCCCCGCACCC
>LT934116.1:51302584-51399789 GCA_900231445.1 Triticum turgidum subsp. durum | reverse complement strand
CCCCGCACCCTCCCCCGCTCCACCGGCATTATTGTTTGATGATATTTTTTAAAAAAATTATTACTGTCTTATAAAAAAATATTACTGTTATGATTTAAACAAGTTTGAACATATTTAAACACAAATAAGTATCAAACAGCATTTTAAATGCATAAAAAATTGTGGAGCCTGGGAATCGAACCCAGGACCTCCTGGTGTGAGAACTGGCTGCTGACCAGTCGAGCTAGTAGAGGGAGCTTGATGTGGATCAGGTCAGGTGGAAGATAACCTGTTGGCTCGAGCAGAAATCAAAAAAAAATCTAATGGCGCAGCAGGGCGAGGTGCGCCATTAGTATGGATGTACTTATGGCGCACCGAGGTGTGGTGCGCCATTAGTATTGTGCCGCCATCCATACTTCCTCCCCGGCCCAAACCTATCCCCTCTCTCTCCCTCGCCCTCGCCCTCGATCCCCTTCCCCTCTCCTCTCATGACGCCGCTGCCCCGCCGCCTCGATGCCGCCCCGACGCCACCTCGACGCCCGCCCCGCTCCTCCTCCGGCGCCTCTCCGCCCAGCCCAAGCCCAAGGCCGCTCCGCCTCCACCTCCTCCGCCTCCGCCGTCGGACGAGGGCGCTGCAGCGTGGGCCCGTCGCGCGGCCGCGCTCTCGCTGCTGGGGCTCACCGGCGCCGTCGCCGCCAGCGCCTTCAGCGACCTCTCCGACCTACGCGACACCGCCCTCGACCTCTCCCTCCCGGAGCTCCTCCCCGACCACCTCCCCGGAGCTCGTTCTCTGCCCACCCAAGGTGAGCATGTGCTTTTTGTTTTTGTTTGAGAGAACCCAAGTTGAGCATGTGCTGGATGTGGATGTGTGTGCAATTCGGCTTGTCTTGTTTGTGCATCCTGGGGCCAAACGCTTTGGCCAATGCTTCACAAATCACAATCCTGGGGCCAAACACTTTGGTCCAACTTGCTTGCATTATGGAACCTGAACTTCCTTTGCCACCGGCTGCTAGCTGGGCTCTCTGATCCCCATATAGGTTTTGGCAGCAGGTGTATTCCATTGCTTTAATTTTATCATTGGGTGAATTGAATTCCTGCTCATATTTTATCAGAAAGGCTACCGAACCCGAGACTTGCTGATGGTTTAGTAGGTTTTGACTGACGGCAGGTGTATCCCCATATAGGTTTTGGCAGCAGGTGTATCTCTCAAGTACAAGGCTCGCCATAGCATTAGCAAGATTTTGTTGCGTGTGTCCGTGTCACAATTGTTCAGTAGGTTTTGGATCCAGTCCACTCTAGTATACTGGAATACAGATCCCTTTGGCAACCTCCATTGCTTTCTCAATTCTTGGCCTAGTGCTCTGCTCTTTGTACTACAATCTTGTCAGTATTACAATCTCAAATGCAATATTACCCTCTGCAATTTCCAAATTTACACAGTACTAGTCTGTTAATACTTGTTTTGAGGGTACTTTTACTTCTTCTTTCCTGAGTTTTATTAGTGTACTTTTACTGTCCTCTATAGGTGACGTGTGAACCATTGCTTATGCCGATCGACTTACCGACTACCTATTTAATTGGTTTTCTTTTAAATCTTATAGTTCCCGTTGATTATAAACTGGCCGGCCGCGATCAATCAGTTGGTATTGATTTTGTCAGCAGACTTTGAGGTCAATTTAACCTGTCATTTTTCAACAGTACTCAACTATTTCAATCTATCGTTAATTAATGACGCCAAATTTTTAAGACTCGATTTTGCAAAGAATCGCCTGATTGGATTCAACAGTTCTGTGACGGTAGCCTAAGCGTGTACACGTACAAAAAAATTAGCGAAGGCTTAGACCCTGGAGTAGATCGATTGATACTGAGCAAAGTTATACACAGCAGTCTAAGTTAGCTAGTCGATCGATTCCATGTGGTCAGAGATACAAGATTACTCAACAACATATCCTAGCAGCTAGAGGATGTTCGCGTGCATGACAAGGCTATAGGCATGCCGCATGCACCAGCCGTTAGTTAGCACAAGCTGATCACGTCATTGTATAACTCCTTTGTTATAGCTCAATTTGGTTCAGCTAGCTGTATCTAGGATTATCCATGCAACGAGTGGTCAAAACCAAGAAACTAAGAAAAACTGCACTTGCCAAACATCTCTATAGTTTTGCTAAAACTGAGAAAAACTGCAGTTTTTAGAAACCAAAGTATTCATTGCCCACACACTGGAATATCGAGGTTTTCAATTACCATGGTTTTGGAAAAACCGTGTTGCCAAACTAGGCCTTAGCAGTTAAGTCTTAACGTGGTTTGCATTCATTTGCAATTACACTTGTTTTTGCCTCCACTTGATGGATCCGACATCTTCCGTTTACCTGAAACGAGTCTTCTTGTTTTGCGATGCTCATTTTTTTCTAAGTGCACTGCAGTACTTGTTCCTTTGTGGACCATAAGTAAAACTAGCTAATTTTATGAAAATGTATCATGTCACTGTCCGTGACTCTCTCTTTTTAAGTCCACATTCTATTGGTGGTTCGGTTAACTCCTAGGGTTTTAGCAGTTATGTATAAAAAACATTCTGATCCAGTATTGCTTGTAGTGGTTTGTCCAAAATGTTGAATGATACTGCTTGGAGATGCATATATTGTTTCACCTCTTCACATGCCAATGTATTTTCCATGTTGTGACGAAGGCCTTTTTTGCCTTGTCCACCCGAGAGGCCCTTGAGTTTACTGGAATGTCGATTAACTTCCGTTCCAGCAAATTCGGGTACTCCATATGTCCTATTTTCAGCAAAGGTCATGCTGAAATTTTCCGTGAATTTTAGCATGACTTTGCTAAAAATAGGACATATGGGGTACTTGTGACTAATGCATGGGCCAGGGTACTTGTGACTAATGATGAAAGCTTAGGATTTTAGGGTGCCTCGGCGTCGAAAAACCCTCAATGATAAAAGCTTAGCTTTTAGGATGCCTCGGTGTTGACAAACCCTAAATGATGAGACCATGATCTTGTTCCTTGACAATAACCAACTTTTTGACCAAACTTTGTTCCTATTTAGAGAGAAACATGGCCAACAATGATCAGGCCGGGGGTTCGGGCGGCAAGGATTCTGGGAGCTGTCCCAGGAGATGGAGGAACAACCTCACTTGTATGAGGACGCCGCCTTCCCCACTGATCCTGAGACCACTGATGGTACCGCCGAGGATGACCCCACTGATGCCACCACTGATGGTGCCGCCGAGGATGCCACCACTGATGATGGCGGTGCACGCACAGATGGCAGCCAACCGAAGAGGCAACATAAGGACCGGCGCCTGACCGTGCTCCGCACCCTCAAGGAGGAAGTTACTGAAGTGGACTCCGATGGGAATCCAACGGCGCCCAAACGAATAGTCAAGGGGTACTCGCTTTAGCTCGGGTGCATTCTCCGGAGCACCGTCTCGATCAACACCGAGAACCTGAGGCATCCTGACTGAGGGAATTTGTGCAACCTCCTCTTCACGAACTGCACGAACGATACAAGTTCCCCGCTGAATTTGCAAACAGAAGCCTCAAAGGGAATAAAGTGAACAATGCTGCCCTCACGAAGATGAGCAAGGCCCTGTCTACTTGGAAAAGCAATGTGAAGAGAATGATCGAGAAAGGTGAGAGTTATGAGAAGATCAAGGAGAAAAATCCTTCGGTCACCGAAGATGACTACAACGACTTCAAGATCAATTGCCCGAGCACCACAAACTCCGAATCAAGTCAGTGGGGGAAAGAAATGTGGGAGTTGAACTTAGGGGAACACAAACTCGGTCCCGGCGGTTACAGAGTGGCGGAGCATATATGGGACAAGGAGGACGCGGAGCGTGCCGAGCAAGGCCTACTGCCCCGCTTCGAGAAATACAGCGGTAACAAGCAGACCAGGAACTATGTCAGGGCCCGATACAAGGAGGACCCGATAACAAAGGAGCTTACCACGGATCTGAAGACCAGGGCGCTTGAGCTTGTTCTGGTAAGGAATACACCCCCGCGTAATTAGCTCCATATGGTTGCATTCTAATTAATGAAGCCAAATTTCTAAATGGTTCACATTCCTTCCGCAGGCGACTGAAAGCAGTAGCGCGGGGTCGACTAAGAGCAACCCTTGGGACACCACTCTAAATAGGGCGTTGAATGTAATGAAGAACAAGGATAAGCTCAGTAAGCCGACGTCAGCTGGTCGTGTGGCCGGCAAAGGCTTGTCCACAAAATGGGGGTCATACTATACCGCTGGTGTGCGGAAGGAGAAAAAGACCAGCTCGGAAAGCCAGGCGTGCGAGGTTCAAGAACTCAAGGCACAGGTGGCGCGGATTCTGGAGATTGTCCAAGAGCAAGTGCAACAACAACTCGGAGCGACGATCACCGCCATTGTGCCTACCTTGATCTAGGGGTTGAGTGCGTGGATTGCGGGCGGCCAACAGGGCCGCCCCCGATTCCTAGCTTCACGGCCAACAACTCGCAGAATGCGATGGCGGGGCCATTGGTGTCTCCGGCGGAGGCGGCATTGGTGTCTCCGACGCCGGCACGGGAGCTTAATGCACCCGGGTGTAAACCGGCTGGCACCTCTACAACAAGCAGCCCCTCCGTCAACTGCACGCCCGCCGTTGGCGGTGCCTCTACATTAGCCGAGCTCGACGCCATCATCACGGTAACTAATTAAGCCTCTCTCGGTCGAGGACTTCATCTCCTTGCCTTTGACTGGACATCCCTGATGCCCTACATGTTTTCGCAGGGCGCCGCCGACGTTCCGCGCACTCTCCTGCACTTTGTGAACAACGAGTTGGTCGATGTCGCCAAGGGCAAAATCGTTCAACCGGGCAACCCCTTGTTCCACGGTACCCAGATGCCACCCAACTTGTTTAGGGTTGAACTGGTTCGGGTGTTGCCAGGCTGCGACGAGTTGTTACCTCCGATTCGACCCGTCGGGGCCGATGATGATGACGTGATGACCCTTAGCGCCTGCCTGAGCTGGCCCCTGCTTTGGCCGAAGAGCCAGATTCGTTTGGGGGTGGGGGACACCACCCCAAAGACAACACAACCAGTCGTGCCGGCACCAAGTTGGCCCCATGGCAAGACCGCCGCAACGGTGCCGGACATCCCTATGCCACTGGATCCAAACA
Source organism: Triticum turgidum subsp. durum (assembly GCA_900231445.1). Taxonomy (NCBI): domain Eukaryota; kingdom Viridiplantae; phylum Streptophyta; class Magnoliopsida; order Poales; family Poaceae; genus Triticum; species Triticum turgidum. Next base: position 51,394,669 of record LT934116.1, on the reverse strand, counting down.
TGCATATGGCACAGGATCAGAACGACGACGATGACGATACATTTGGCAACGTCGATCAGTACTTTGCCGAACATGGGTACGATGGCGACTTCATGGGGCCTCCTTCTCAAGAACCCAACCCAACAAAAGACGTGCGCGATCTAGCTGGTACCGCGGAGAAGCCAAGTTGCAATAGGCGTCGTCTGCCGTTCAGCTCTCAGGAGACACCTCCAGCTGCCGACTTCATCGAGCCTCAGATAGGCGAGGTGCAAAATATTATCAGCCCAAACACACTCAAGAAGGCGGTCTGTGAGCAGAACTCGGTCCCATTACAGGAGAAGAAGAAGGCACGCAAAAGAAAGACTAACAAGGGTGCGAGCCAGCCGGCACCGAGTATGATCCGTGGTCAGGACGGGCCACCTTCACCTGAGGATATCTCGAGGAGGGTGCATGTGGCGGGTAGGGCGATGCTACCGACAAATATGCTCAATGCTGCAACCGGTGCTATGTGGAGTCTGCATGACAGTGTTCTTTCTTTGGAGAAGCGGCGTCTCAGAGAGAAGGATGTGGCATACCCGATTTTCGCGGCCAAGGTGCCAGAGGGCAAGGGCTTTGTGGATAACTCCATCGGGCGTATGATCGTCCTGTGGTTTGATGACATCCACGCTATGTTGAACCTTCATCCGCTGCACTACACCTTCGTTCGGCTATTTTCGCTGAGTATGGAGATGCGGATCATTCGCGACAAGACCCCGGACATCGTGATAGTCGAGCCCTTCTACATGCGTGCCAAGATCTTGGGCAGCGCTGGGGACCGGCAAGTCGCGTGTTCTTACCTCGAAGGCGTCATTCTGGCAAACCAAGATAAGGATAACTTCCTCGTGCCTTACTTTCCCGAGTAAGTCCTCCCCTCAACCGGCCCGTAACATATGAATTCTTAGATTTCGATCATTTTTCTTTTAACATTCTGTGTTTTTTGCAGTGACACACATTGCACGCCCATCCTCCTAAGCCCCAAATATTCCATGGCACCTTGGAGTCACGGGCCTTGCGAAGGACTAGGCTGGTATTTGGCTCTATCGCCGTAGAAATTGTGGAGCTTGGGGTGGCGTCCAACCGTCCGTCCCCAACTAGCGCAGTCGGCTCCGAGCTAATGGTCGGAGCGGACACTTGAGCGGCACTCCGGGCGCTGTCCGGCGGCAGAGCTAGATCATGCCCATCGAGACAATGCGGCGCGCTCGGCTGTGGCTCGAATCCGTCGAAGATCAAGTCCCCGTGGATGTCATTCATGTAGTTTAAGCTTCCAAACCTGACCCGATGGCCAGGGGCGTAGCTTTCGATCTGCTCCAGATGGCCAAGCGAGTTGGCCCGCAGTGCGAAGCCGCCGAATATGAAGATCTGTCCGGGGAGAAAAGTCTCACCCTGGACCTTGTCATGGTTGACGATCGAAGAAGCCATCGGGCCTAAAGGTGTCGATACAGAGGAACTCTCAATGAAAGCACCAATGTCGGTGTCAAAACCGGCGGATCTCGGGTAGGGGGTCCCGAACTGTGCGTCTAGGCGGATGGTAACAGGAGACAAGGGACACGATGTTTTTACCCAGGTTCGGGCCCTCTCAGTGGAGGTAAAACCCTACTGCTTCTTGATTAATATTGATGATATGGGTAGTACAAGAGTTGATCTACCACGAGATCAGAGAGGCTAAACCCTAAAAGCTAGACTATGGTATGATTGTTGTTCGTCCTACAGACTAAAACTCTCCGGTTTATATAGACACAGAGAGGGCTAGGGTTACATAGAGTCGGTTACAATGGGTGGAGATCTTCATATCGTATCGCCAAGCTTGCCTTCCACGCCAAGGAAAGTCCCATCCGGACACGGGACGAAGTCTTCAATCTTGTATCTTCATAGTCCGGGAGTCCGGCCAAAGGTCATAGTCCAGCCATCCGGACACCCCCTAATCCAGGACTCCCTCAGTGATCAAACACTTCATGAATGTAGTAATGGTTCTTCTTCACTGAATTATATGTGGCAGTCATGTTGTGAAGAATTAAATCAAACTGACGTTTTACCCATTTGTGATTGTGATCCACCTTCTGATGAAGACTGAGGAGAAGCTCATGATCAGTCATCACCCTTGGAGCTGTTGCCTGAGGACTTTGCTTGGAGGCATTAGCGGCAGAATCATGAGTAGCAGAATCATCATTGGTGGAGTATGAAGCAGCTTTGCAAAACTTTCCATCCAATGGTTGAATGCCCTCATCAATAAGAGCAGTGGCCTTGCCCTTTTCATTAGCTAAGGAAAATGTCCGTTTGAGGACTTCAATTGGGGGCAAGAAGCAGCCATGGTTGAGTGTATCAGCTTTGTAGTTGAGTGAAGACCTTGATCTGAGGAATCTCATAATCCAGGGGGCGTAAGGCTTCAGCTCAAATGGGGACATTGCAACGTTTGCCAAAGTCCTCATGAAGAAATCATGATAGTTCACGGTAATACCGTGCATGATGTTGAAAAGCAGATTCTTCATGATGCCAACGACTTCTTTATCATTTGAGTCGTGGCCTTTGATTGGACTCAATGTCTTCGTCAGAATGCGATAGACTGTCCTTGGCACATATTGCAATTCCTTCACGAGGAATTTGGTCCTTGAGGCTTGTCCAGGCTTCAATGGCTTCATCAACATTTGCATGAAATGATCTGATAGCTCAGTTTCAGAGTAGATCGGACACGCACCTTTTGGGGGAGGACTGACAGGCATGGCATGAAGCAATTCAATTGTCGGTGCCTTATAGTGTGTGTTCTCTTTAATCCAGTCCAACACCCAAGAGTTCACATCGTTAGCATTGCTTGTGATGTGTATCGTCGCATAGAATTGAAGAATGAGTTCTTCATTCCAGTCGCAGATGTCAGTGCAGAAATTGAGCAGGCCAGCATCAAGAATGGCAGCGAGGACTGGCGCAAGACAAGGCAGTGATTCCATATCCAAGTGAGGAATATGCTCAATGTCGAAGACTTTGTCCTTGTCGAACAGCACTGAAGAATAGAAATTGGCTTGGCTAGCTGTCTAGAAGTGCTTCCTCCTCAGACGAGCAGAGTCATATGGATTATAGTCAGTGAAGAATACATGCTCATTGAAGAAGGCATCAGCCTTGAACTTCGGAGTTTTGGAGAATGGATTCTTCGGCTGAGGCTAAGGAGTGTCAGTAATCTGAAGAATAACCTCTTGTATGTCAATTTCTGGAGCCGCAGGCTGAGGAATATCTTCTGTTTCAGTAGCAGCCTGGGCCTCCATTTCTTCAGCATTTTCATTAGCACTAGTGGCTGGGATCTCTTCATGAATGGTAGGGGTGGCATGAATTTCTTCAGAGCCCATTACTTCAGTTGGAGCAGGGGACTGAGGAATTTGTTGAATTGGTGTGAACAGAGGAGAGTTGGGGTGTTGGCTATCCCAAAAATCATTGTTCATCACTGGAGCGGTGCTCCCAATGCCCACATCCTCATCAACTTCTATTTCTTCTACGCAGGCCTCTTCAGAAGTACACTGAGGCGTTGGCGATGATACCTGAGGAGTTGAAGTGAAATCCTCAACTTAAATTTCTTCATCCATCTGCTTTGTGGAAGCACAGAGGGATCTTCTTCAGCAGATTCTTCAGGAATTTGATATTCTTCACCATAAGGAACAAGTTCCTTTGATGACATACTTGCAAGAGGAACAACATCAATGGGATTGTCCATTGAACTTGTCAAAATCTTTGCCTTCTTGGGGGCCGAAGATTCCGTGGCAGGCGATGATTTCCTCTTCTTCAAAGCAGCATGCTCTGCAGCTTTGGTTTTCTTCACTTCCAAAGAAGAAGGAAGAACTGGGCTTGGTGTTGGTGCAGGCGGAGCAGTGGTAGTTGGATCAATTTCTTCAGGCACAACTGATGCAGTTGGCCTGTTCTGAGCAGTTTCTTGAGGCGCAACAATAGAGTCTTCAGCTGGACTGGTAGGTTCTTCAGGCGTAACACTAATGGTTGCCCTGGCAGTTTCTTCAGTGGCTGGAATTTCTTCACCAGCCCTGGTGCTTGCAGCTTCATCAGCAACCTGATTTTCATCAGTGGTGCTGGCAATTCCTTCAGTGGCTTGAGCAGATGCTTCAGCCTGAGTGATGTCAATGTGCACAGGGACAGCAGTACTTGAAGTGAATTTCTTCGTCAGCTTGACGAATTTGACTTTGGCACCCTGCCATTCAGTCTTGTAGGTGTTGAATTCTTCGCTGAGCTTTTTGATTTCAGCTTGCAGTGCAATGAGCTGCTCAGGCGAAAGACTGAGTACATTGTCCTTTAGGTAGCGCTGCTTCTTGTACTGCGCTTTCTTAGCCACTCTGGCTTGGTCATACTTCCATTTCTCTTCAGCAATGAACGCCGTCACCACGTGACTTTGTCCAGGAGTGAGGCGCAAATATGGCATTGGAGCATTTGGATCCTTGTGCCATAGATCGATGAAATCGAGCATTTTCTTTGGATTGATTAGAAGGGGCACATCACTCCCTTTGGCTTTAGCGGCCCGATGATGTCTGTCCATGATGATATCAGCTAATTCATCATCATCAGGTTCATCATTAGATGGTGTTTGAAAGATCACCTACTTCTTGTGAGGACTTGGTCTAGTGCCTCGTCCAGCAGTGGCCTTGGTCTTCAGCAGAGGGGGACCGGTTGATGAAGGGTGAGCTGAAGAACTTGCAAAAGCTCCTGGGGCAATTGATATGCCAGTGGTCCTTTGGCACGTGGCTAGATGCACATGTGTTGAGGACTTTGCCGGAGGAACTGAGGGTTTTAAAACCCTAGGAATTTGAGTAGCCTGAGGAATTGGGCAGCTTGAGGAAATTGCCTTGGTGACACTGAGGAAATTGGTTGTGAGGGCATTAAAGAAGAACTTGGCCGTGAGGGCATTGCTGAGGAAGGTGGTTTCTTGCCTGGCTTCTTTGGTATAGCCTTCTTGCTTGAAGAAGCCTCAGCAGTGGCAGCGGCAGCAGCAGAATCCTCATTGAATTTCTTCACTGCTTCTTTGGCCTGCTTGGCGAGCTTAGCTTGCCGCCTGGCCCACTCATCAGCATAATCCTCACCATGCTTAAGGCTTGTTGGATAGCTAGTTGGCCAGGTGCCAGAGGAGGTCTTGGGCATGGAGGGTTGAGAGTGAATTTCTTCATGTATTTGGGAGTGACATATCTGTACTCCGTCCACTCTCTTGCCCATCTTCTTTCTATTCTATGAATGCGCACTTTGCCCTCATTCTTTGTTTCCTTGCCATGAGTTGCCTCATCAGGCGTGCAGTACCCTGCATAGATGTCCACATGGATCTCAAAAGTAGTATTAACCTCAAGCTTCTTTCCTCCATTCCGAGGCCTTTTACCGTCTGCCATTTTCTTCAGCTGAGGAATTTGCACAATCGAGTTCTCTAAAGAAGTATAGGTGCGAAGAATTTGGAGAGGTCATATGCATTCTCAGAAGGTTTTGTAAATTGAACAAGTTTGAGGAAATTGATCCGATTTGTCTTGAAGAATTTCACTAAGCGTTCTTTGTCTTAGGTTCCAGAGTTGTGCGTATCATGAGATTCACACAATTGAGGAATCATGAAGAAAAACGTCACTTAGAGAAACATATCAAGAACTAAAGATGTTGTGCTAGGTGTTTAGAGTGTGGAGTTGAAGGATAAACACCTTTTGAAGATTTGATGAAAATCATCAGTAGAATAAATGCGGTAAAAGTAACTTTTAATTAACCTTGATGAAGAACACGACGAACTGTAATAGTAGATTTGGAAGTTCGTCGGCTCGGATCTTCCACGCCCTAACTTGGCGGAGGAAGACGTCTATGGCGGCGGCGGAGGGAAGATTTCCGCGGCTGTACGACGGCGACGATGTCAAGGCAGTGAAGCTCTTCCTCACTAGCGATGATGGAGGTAGCGGCGGTGCTAGGGCTTGAGAAGCTCGAGCGAGGGAGTGAGGTCGAGCGGAGTAAAGGTGAAATGAGGAAGGGAAGGGGGTATTTATAGCTGAGGTGAAAAACTGTTCGCCCGAAGAATTTGGATGAACATGCCCCTGACCCTTCTCATCCGCGCGACATGTGTCACCCACGTACTGAGAGGTGGAGATCATGGGTGAATAGATAAGTATATCATGGAATGCGTACGGTTTGAGCGGCCAAAGTCGAAAATTCAGATAAGAATATTTTAAAGTGCCGTTCGCAATTTCTTCAGCTGACAAGGACACAATGAAGAATTTGAACGAGTTTCAAATAGAACACACATGAAGAATTTGTGAACTGATTGGGTTGAGTTTAGCATAGAGGGGGAAGGGTCCGATCACGTTCACTTAGCAGAAAAATCAACTTGAAGAATTAGCAATATATATATATATATATATATATATATAGTCAAATGAAGAATAACGAAGGAAAGAGTGAAGACAATGCAAAGTTGAGGAATTTGAAAAACTGAGGAATTTCAAAAATGAAGAAAAAGTCAAATTGAAGATTTTCAACTTTGGTTGGTGGCATAACCCACCGTATGAGAAAGCTGATTTCAGACACCGCGTACAATTCTCGTAGGGTTCTGAGAATCAATTTCTTCATTAATTTCTTCACACTTAGAGGGTTAGTCTTCAATGATTGAAGAAAAGCGTTACTTCGTGTGTTGCACATCTAAGTCATCAAGTTAGCATAAGTGTTAGGATGTGTGTCCTTTTTCAAAGAACATTCAAAGATTCTTGAATATTTAGCTCACACCGCAACTTGCTAAATATCTTCTCATCCAAGGGCTTTGTGAAGATATCAGCGAGCTGGTCTTCAGTATTTGCGTGGTCGATGGAGATGTCGCCCTTTGACACATGGTCACGAAGAAAATGATGATGAATTTGGATGTGCTTTGTCTTCGAGTGCTGAACTGGGTTGTGAGCAATCTTGATAGCACTCTCATTGTCGCAGTAGAGAGGCACATTCTTCATGTTGATGCCATAGTCCTTGACTGTTTGCTTCATCCATAGTAATTGAGCACAGCAAGATCCAGCAGCAATGTACTCAGCTTCTGCAGTGGAGAGTGATACGTAGTTCTGCTTCTTCGAGGACCAACATACCAAGGATCGTCCGAGGAAATGACATGTGCCTGACGTTGACTTGTGGTCCACCCAATCGCCAGCATAGTCAGAGTTTGAATATCCAATGAGATCAAAGTAAGAGCCCTTGGGATACCATAATCCAAGTGTTGGTGTGTGAGTTAGATATCAAAGAATATGCTTCACAGCCTTATGGTGTGATTTCTTCGGTGTAGCTTGAAATCGGGCACACATGCAAACACTAAGCATAATATCCGGCCTAGATGCACATAGGTACAATAAAGAGCCAATCATGGAGCGGTATACCTTTTGATCGAAGTCTTTACAATTTTCATCAGTGCATAAATGGCCATTTGTGGGCATAGGAATTTTGGCGCCCTTGCAATCTTGCATGCCGAATTTCCTCAACACATCCTTGAGGTATTTCTCATGAGATATGAATATGCAATTGTATTGTTGAAGAATCTGAAGACCTAAGAAGAATTTCAATTCTCCCATCATAGATATTGGATATTCTTCACTCATCATATAGGCAAATTCATCACTGTAACGTTGGTTAGTACAGCCAAATAAAATATCATCAACATATATTTGGCACACGAATAGTTCATCATCATATGATTTGGTGAAAAGAGTTGGGTCGAGTGAACCAGATTTGAAGCCTTTCTTCATGAGGAATTCCTTCAGTGTGTCATACCACGCCTGAGGTGCTTGGTTGAGGCCATAGAGGGCCTTGTTGAGTCTGTAGACATGATCTGGAAATTTTGGATCCATAAAACCTGGTGGTTGAGCAACATATACTTCTTCCTCAAGCTTACCATTGGGGAATGCACTTTTCACATCCATTTGTTGTAACATGATATTATGATGGTTAGCATAAGCAAGCAATATGCGAATAGCCTCAAGTCTAGCAACAGGTGCAAAAGTTTCATCGAAATCAATTCCTTAAACCTGTGTGTAGCCTTGTGTTGGAAATATGCCCTAGAGGCAATAATAAAATGGTTATTATTATATTTCTTTGTTCATGATAATTGTCTGTTATTCATGCTATAATTGTGTTATCCGGAAATCGTAATACACGTGTGAATACATAGACTACAACATGTCCCTAGTGAGCCTCTAGTTGACTAGCTCATTGATCAACAGATAGTCGTGGTTTCCTGACTATGGGCATTGGATGTCATTGATAACGGGATCACATCATTAGGAGAATGATGTGATGGACAAGACCCAATCCTAAGCATAGCTCAAAGATCGTGTCGTTCATTTTGCTAGAGCTTTTCCAAATGTCAAGTATCATTTCCTTAGACCATGAGATTGTGCAACTCCCGGATACCGTAGGAGTGCTTTGGGTGTGCCAAACGTCACAATGTAACTGGGTGACTATAAAGGTGCACTACGGGTATCTCCGAAAGTGTCTGTTGGGTTGGCATGAATCGAGACTGGGATTTGTCACTCCGTATGATGGAGAGGTATCTCTGGGCCCACTCGGTAATGAATCATCATAATAAGCTCAATGTGACCAAGTGTCTGGTCACGGGATCATGCATTACGGTACGAGTAAAGTGACTTGCCGATAACGAGATTGAACGAGGTATTGGGATGCCGACGATCGAATCTTGGGCAAGTAACGTAACGATTGACAAAGGGAATTGTATACGGGGTTACTTGAATCCTCGACATCGTGGTTCATCCGATGAGATCATCGAGGAGCATGTGGGAGCCAACATGGGTATCCAGATCCCGCTGTTGGTTATTGACCGGAGAGTCGTCTCGGTCATGTCTGAGTGCCTCCTGAACCCGTAGGGTCTACACACTTAAGGTTCGGTGACGCTAGGGTTGTAGACATATGAGTATGCAGTAACCCAAAAGTTTTTCGGAGTCCTAGATGAGATCCCGGACGTCACGAGGAGTTCCGGAATGGTCCGGAGGTAAAGAATTATATATAGGAAGTCAAGTTTCGGCCATCTGGAAAGTTTCGGGGGTCACCGGTATTGTACCGGGACCACCGGAAGGGTCCCGGGGGTCCACCGGGTGGGGCCACCTATCCCGGAGGGCCCCATGGGCTGAAGTGGGAGGGGAACCAGCCCTTGGTGGGCTGGTGCGCCCCCCCTTGGGCCCCCTGCGCCTAGGGTTGGAAACCCTAGGGGTGGGGGCGCCTCCACTAGGCTTGGGGGGCAAGCCACCCCCATGGCCGCCGCCCCACCTTGGAGACTGCATATCCTAGGGCCGGCACCGCCCCTAGGGGGCCTATATAAAGAGAGGGGAGGGAGGGCAGCTGCACCCATGCTCTTGGCGCCTCCCTCTCCCTCTGCAACACCTCTCCCTCTCGTAGAGCTCAGCGAAGCCCTGCCGAGATCGCTGCTACATCCACCACCACGCCGTCGTGCTGCTGGATCTTCATCAACCTCTCATTCCCCCTTGCTGGATCAAGAAGGAGGAGATTTCTTCCCAATCGTACGTGTGTTGAATGCGAAGGTGCTGTCCCTTCAGCACTAGGATCATCGGTGATTTGGATCACGACGAGTACGACTCCCTCAACCCCGTTCTCTTGAACGCTTCCACTCGCGATCTACAAGGGTATGTAGATGCACTCCTCTCTCTCATTGCTAGATGAACTCCATAGATTGATCTTGGTGAAGCGTATAAATTTTTTATTTTCTGCAACGTTCCCCAATAGTTGCATCATGAGCTAGGTCTATGAGTAGTTCTCTTTGCATGAGTAGAACACAATTTTTTGTGGGCATAGATGTTGTCAACTTTCTTGCCACTACTAGTCTTATTTTGCTTCGGCGGCATCGTGGGATGAAGTGGCGCGGACCGACCTTACATGTACGCTTACGTGAGATAGGTTCCACCGACTGACATGCACTAATTGCATAAGGTGGCTAGCGCGTGTCTGTCTCTCCCACTTTAGTTGGAGCGGATTCGATGAAAAGGGTCCTTATGAAGGGTAAATAGAAGTTGGCATATCACGTTTTGGCTTTTACGTAGGTAAGAAACGTTCTTGCTAGAACCCTATTGCAGCCACGTAAAACATGCAACAACAATTAGAGGACGTCTAACTTGTTTTTGCAGCATATGCCTTGTGATGTGATATGGCCAAAAGTTGTGATGAATGATATATATGTGATGTATAGATCATGTTCTTGTAATAGGAATCACGACTTGCATGTCGATGAGTATGACAACCGGCAGGAGCTATAGGAGTTGTCTTAATTATTGTATGACCTGCGTGTCAATGATTAAACGCCATGTATTTACTTTACTTTATTGCTAAACCGTTATCCATAGTAGTAGAAGTAATAGTTGGCGAGCAACTTCATGGAGACACGATGATGGAGATCATGATGATGGACATCATGGTGTCATGCCGGTGACGAAGATGATCATGGTGCCCCGAAGATGGAGATTAAAGCAGCTATATGATATTGGCCATATCATGTCACTATTTGATTGCATGTGATGTTTATCATGTTTTACATCTTATTTGCTTAGAACGACGGTAGCTTAAATAAGATGATCCCTCACAATAATTTCAAGAAAGTGTTCCCCCTAACTGTGCACCATTGCGAAGGTTCGTTGTTTCGAAGCACCACGTGATGATCGGGTGTGATAGATCCTAATGTTCAAATACAACGGGTGTAAGCCAGATTTGCACACGCAATACACTTAGGTTGACCTGACGAGCCTAGCATGTACAGACATGGCCTTGGAACACGGAAGACCGAAAGGTCGAGCATGAGTCGTATAGAAGATACGATCAACATGAAGATGTTCACCGATGTCAACTAGTCCGTCACACGTGATGATCGGACACGGCCTAGTTGACTCGGATCATGTTTCAGTTAGATGACTAGAGGGATGTCTGTCTGAGTGGGAGTTCATTGAATAATTTGATTAGATGAACTTAATTATCATGAACTTAGTCTAAAATCTTTACAAAAATGTCTTGTAGATCAAATGGCCAACTCTCATGTCCACCTCAACTTCAACGCGTTCCTAGAGAAAACCAAGCTGAAAGATGATGGCAGCAACTATATGGACTGGGTCCAGAACCAGAGGATCATCCTCATAGCTGCAAAGAAAGATTATGTCTTAGAAGCATCGCTAGGTGAAGCACCCATCCCAGAGAACCAAGACATTATGAACACTTGGCAGTCTCGTGCTGATGATTACTCCCTCGTTCAGTGCAGCATGCTTTACAGCTTAGAACCGGGGCTCCAAAAGCGTTTTGAGCAACACTGAGCATATAAGATGTTCGAAGAGCTGAAAATGGTTTTCCAAGATCATGCCCGGGTCGAGAGATATGAAGTCTCCGACAAGTTCTTCAGTTGTAAGATGGAGGAAAATAGTTCTGTCAGTGAGCACATACTCAAAATGTCTGGGTTGCACAACCGCTTGACTCAGCTGGGAGTTAATCTCCCGGATGACGCAGTTATTGACAGAATCCTTCAGTCGCTCCCACCGAGTTACAAGAGCTTTGTGATGAACTTCAATATGCAGGGGATGGAAAAGACCATTCCTGAGGTATATTCAATGATGAAATCAGTGGAGGTAGAGATCAGAAAAGAACATCAAGTGTTGATGGTGAATAAAACCACTAAGTTGAAGAAAGGCAAGACTAAGAAGAACTTCAAGAAGGACGGCAAGGGAGTTGCCGCGCCCGGTAAGCCAGTTACCGGGAAGAAGCCAAAGAATGGACCCAAGCCTGAGACTGAGTGCTTTTATTGCAAGGGAAGCGGACACTGGAAGCGGAACTGCCCCAAATACTTAGCAGACAAGAAGGCCGGCAACACCAAAGGTATATGTGATATACATGTAATTGATGTGTACCTTACCAGTACTCGTAGTAGCTCCTGGGTATTTGATACCCGTGCGGATGCTCATATTTGTAACTCAAAGCAGGAGCTGCGGAATAAGCAGAGACTGGCGAAGGACGAGGTGACGATGCACGTCGGGAATGGTTCTAAGGTCGATGTGATCGCCGTCAGCACGCTACCTCTACATTACCTACGGGATTAGTTTTAAACCTCAATAATTGTTATTTAGTGCCAGCTTTGAGCATGAACATTGTATCTGGATCTTGTTGAATACGAGATGGTTACTTATTTAAATCCGAGAATAATGGTTGTTCTATTTATATGAGAGATATGTTTTATGGTCATGCCCCGATGGTCAATGGTTTATTCTTAATGAATCTCGAACATGATGTTACACATATTCATAGTGTGAATACCAAAAGATGTAAAGTTGATAACGATAGTCCCACATACTTGTGGCACTGCCGCCTTGGTCACATTGGTGTCAAGCGCATGAAGAAGCTCCATGCTGATGGACTTTTAGAGTCTCTCGATTATGAATCATTTGACACATGTGAACCATGCCTCATGGGCAAAATGACCAAGACTCCGTTCTCCGGAACAATGGAGCGAGCAACCAACTTATTGGAAATCATACATACTAATGTGTGTGGTCCAATGAGCGTTGAGGCTCGCAGAGGATATCGTTATGTTCTCACTCTCACTGACGACTTGAGTAGATATGGGTATGCTTACTTGATGAAACACAAGTCTGAGACCTTTGAAAAGTTCAAGGAATTTCAAAATGAGGTAGAGAATCAACGTGACCGAAACATAAAGTTCCTACGATCAGATCGTGGAGGAGAATATTTAAGTCATGAATTTGGTATGCACTTAAGGGAATGTGGAATCCTTTCACAACTCATGCCGCCTGGAACACCACAGCGTAACGGTGGGTTCGAACATCGTAATCGCACTTTATTGGATATGGTGCGATCTATGATGTCTCTTACCGATTTACCGCTATCTTTTTGGCGATACGCTCTAGAGACAGCTACATTCACTTTAAATAGGGCACCGTCTAAATCCGTTGAGACGACACCGTATGAATTATGGTTTGGGAAGAAACCTAAGCTCTCGTTTCTAAAAGTTTGGGGATGCGATGCTTATGTCAAGAAACTTCAACCTGAAAAGCTCGAACCCAAGTCAGAAAAATGCGTCTTCATAGGATACCCTAAGGAAACCATTGGGTATACCTTCTACCTCAGATACAAAGGCAAGTTCTTTGTTGCCAAGAACGGGTCCTTTCTGGAGAAAGAGTTTCTCTCGAGAGAAGTAAGTGGGAGGAAAGTGGAACTTGATGAAGTACTACCTCTTGAACCGGTGAGTAGCGCAGCTCAGGAAGATGTTCCTGAGGTGCCAGCACCAACTGAAGAGGAAGTTAATGATGATGATCAAGGTACTTTGGATCAAGTTACTACTGAACTTCGTAGGTCCACGAGGACACGTTCCACACCAGAGTGGTATGGCAACCTTGTCCTGGAAATTATGTTGTTAGACAATGGTGAACCTTCGAACTATGAAGAAGCAATGGCGGGCCCAGATTCCAACAAATGGCTTGAAGCCATGCAGTCCGAGATAGGATCCATGTATGAAAATGAAGTATGGACTTTGACAGACTTGCCAGATGATCGGCGAGTGATAGAAAACAAATGGATCTTTAAGAAGAAGACGGACGCGGATGGTAATGTTACCATCTATAAAGCTCGACTTGTCGCTAAGGGTTATCGGCAAGTTCAAGGGGTTGACTACGATGAGACATTCTCTCCCGTAGCGAAGCTAAAGTCCGTCTGAATCATGTTAGCAATTGCTGCATACTATGATTATGAGATATGGCAAATGGACGTCAAAACGGCATTCCTTAACGACCATCTTAAGGAAGAACTGTATATGATGCAACCAGAAGTTTTTGTCAACCCTGAGAATGCTAACAAGGTATGCAAACTCCAGCGATCCATTTATGGGCTGGCGCAAGCATCTCGGAGTTGGAACATTCGCTTTGATGAGATGATCAAAGCGTTTGTGTTTATGCAGACTTATGGAGAAGCCTGCGTTTACAAGAAAGTGAGTGGGAGATGAGTATCATTTTTCATATTATATGTAGATGAAATATTTTTGATGGGAAATGATACAGAAATTTTGGACAACATTAAGGCCTACTTGAATAAGTGTTTTTCAATGAAGGACCTTGGAGAAGCTGCTTACATACTAGGCAAGATCTATAAGGATAGATCGAGACGCCTCATAGGTCTTTCACAAAGCACATACCTTGATAAGATATTGAAGAAGTTCAATATGGATCAGTCTAAGAAGGGGTTCTTGCATGTGTTGCAAGGTGTGAAATTGAGCTCAGCTCAATGCCCGACCACGGCAGCAGATAGAGAAAAGACGTGTGTCATCCCCTATGCATCAGCTATATGGTCTATTATGAATGCCATGCTGTGTACCAGACCTGATGTAAACCTTGTTGTAAGTTTGGTAGGAAGGTACCAAAGTAATCCCGACATGGAACACTGGACAGCGGTCAAGAACATCCTGAAGTACCTGAAAAGGACTAAGGATATGTTTCTCTTTTATGGAGGTGACGAAGAGCTCGTCGTAAAAGGTTACATCAACGCTAGCTTCGACACAGATCTGGATGACTCTAAGTCACAAACCGGATACGTGTATATTCTGAATGGTGGGGCAGTAAGCTGGTGCAGTTGCAAGCAAAGCGTCGTGGTGGGATCTACATGTGAAGCAGAGTACATGGCAGCCTCGGAGGCAGCGCATGAAGCAATCTGGGTGAAGGAGTTCATCACCGACCTAGGAGTCATACCCAATGCGTCGGGGCCGATCACACTCTTCTGTGACAACACTGGAGCTATTGCACTTGCCAAGGAGCCCAGGTTTCACAAGAAGACCAGGCACATCAAGTGTCGCTTCAATTCCATTCGTGAAAATGTTCAAGATGGAGACATAGATATTTGTAAAGTACATACGGACCTGAATGTAGCAGATCCGTTGACTAAACCTCTCCCTAGAGCAAAACATGATCAACACCAGAACTCTATGGGTGTTCGATTCATCACAATGTAACTAGATTATTGACTCTAGTGCAAGTGGGAGACTGTTGGAAATATGCCCTAGAGGCAATAATAAAATGGTTATTATTATATTTCTTTGTTCATGATAATTGTCTGTTATTCATGCTATAATTGTGTTATCCGGAAATCGTAATACACGTGTGAATACATAGACCACAACATGTCCCTAGTGAGCCTCTAGTTGACTAGCTCATTGATCAATAGATAGTCATGGTTTCCTGACTATGGGCATTGGATGTCATTGATAACGGGATCACAACATTAGGAGAATGATATGATGGATAAGACCCAATCCTAAGCATAACTCAAAGATCGTGTAGTTCATTTTGCTAGAGCTTTTCCAAATGTCAAGTATCATTTCCTTAGACCATGAGATTGTGTAACTCCCGAATACCGTAGGAGTGCTTTGGGTGTGCCAAACGTCACAACATAACTGGGTGACTATAAAGGTCCACTACGGGTATCTCTGGAAGTGTCTGTTGGGTTGGCACGAATTGAGATTGGGATTTGTCACTCTGTATGACGGAGAGGTATCTCTGGGCCCACTCGGTAATGCATCATCATAATGAGCTCAATGTGACCAAGTGTCTGGTCACGGGATCATGCATTACGGTACAAGTAAAGTGACTTGCCGGTAACGAGATTGAACGAGGTATTGGGATACCGACGACCGAATCTTGGGTAAGTAAAGTACCGATTGACAAAGGGAATTGTATACGGCGTTACTTGAATCCTCGACATCATGGTTCATCCGATGAGATCATCGAGGATCATGTGGGAGCCAACATGGGTATCCAGATCCCGTTGTTGGTTATTGACCGGAGAGTCATCTCGGTCATGTCTGCGTGTCTCCCGAATCCGTAGGGTCTACACACTTAAGGTTCAGTGACGCTAGGGTTGTAGAGATATGAGTATGCGGTAACCCGAAAGTTGTTCGGAGTCCTGGATGAGATCCCGTATGTCACGAGGAGTTCTGGAATGGTCCAGAGGTAAAGAATTATATATAGGAAGTCAAGTTTTGGCCATCGGGAAAGTTTCGGGGGTCACCGGTATTGTATCGGGACCACCCGAAGGGTCCCGGGGGTCCATCGGGTGGGGCCACCTATCCCGGAGGGCCCCATGGGCTGAAGTGGGAGGGGAACCAGCCCCTGGTGGGCTGGTGCGCCCCCCCTTGGGGCCCCCTGCGCCTAGGGTTGGAAACCCTAGGAGTGGGGGCGCCTCCACTTGGCTTGGGGGGCAAGCCACCCCCTTGGCCGCCGCCCCCCCTTGGAGATTGCATCTCCTAGGGCTGAAGCCCCCCTAGGGGGCCTATATAAAGAGGGGGGAGGGAGGGCAGCCGCACCCATGCTCTTGGCACCTCCCTCACCCTCTGCAACACCTCTCCCTCTTGTAGAGCTCGGCGAAGCCCTGCCGAGATCACTGCTGCATCCACCACCACGCCGTCGTGCTACTGGATCTACATCAACCTCTCATTCCCCCTTGATAGATCAAGAAGGAGGAGATGCCTTCCCAACCGTACGTGTGTTGAACGTGGAGGTGCTGTCCGTTCAGCACTAGGATCATCGGTGATTTGGATCACGACGAGTACGACTCCCTCAACCCCGTTCTCTTGAACGCTTCCGCTCGCAATCTACAAGGGTATGTAGATGCACTCCTCTCTCTCGTTGCTAGATGAACTCCATAGATTGATCTTGGTGAAGCGTAGAATTTTTTTATTTTCTGCAACGTTCCCCAACACCTTGAGCTACAAGACGAGCCTTATTCCTCACCACGAGGCCATTCTCGTCTTGTTTGTTGCCATATATCCATTTGGTACTGATGATGTTGTGCTTGCGTGGTTCTGGTCACTTGACAAGCTCCCACACATTGTTGAGCTCGAATTGATGCAATTCATCCTGCATGGCTTGAATCCACTCAGATTCCATGAATGCTTCATCTACTTTAGTGGGCTCTGTGATAGAGACAATGAAAAATGCCCACAAAAGTTAGATAAATGTGAAGCTTTTGAGCGCATGAGGGGACCTGGTGCACGAATGTCATCGATGATCTTCTCGACTTGCACTTCGTTTGCAATGCGAGGATGTGCGGGATGACGACTTTGCTTAGGCCCAGCAGTTTCTTCAGGACCAGTTTCTTTAGCAGCACCAACATGATTTTCTTCACAATCAGGAATGACTTCTTCAGCAGATTCTTTGATAGGGATGACATCCTTAGTATCTTTGAACCTGAGGGATTCCTCAGGTGACATTTCATCTAGCAGAGGAGGTAGGTGCTCTCTTTGCGAGCCATTAGTTTCATTGAACTGCACATCTACAGTTTCAACAACCTTGTGATGGTTGATGTTGAAGACTCTGTAGGTGTGCGAGTCCTTTCCGTAACCAAGCATAAAACCCTCATGTGCTTTCGGTGCAAATTAAGGGTGATGGTGAGGATCTCTAATCCAGAATTTGGCACCGAAGACTTTGAAATAACTTACATTGGGTTTCTTGTCAGTGAGGAGTTCATATGAGGTCTTTTTGAAGAATTTGTGAATATATACCCTATTGATGATGTGGCACGCAGTATCAATTGCCTCAGGCCGGAAACACATAGGTGTCTTGTATTCATCAAGCATAGTGCTGGCCATCTCAACAAGAGTCATGTTCTTGCGCTCAACGACGCCATTCTGCTGAGGAGTATAAGGAGCAGAAAAATCGTTAGTAATACCAAGCATATCGAGATATTCATCGAGGCCAGTGTTCTTGAACTCGGTTCTATTATCACTCCTGATATGCTTGATCTTCACACCGAAGTTAGTGGAAGCCCTTGAGGAAAATCGTCTAAAGACTTCCTGCACTTCATTTTTGTAAGTGATGATATGCCCCCATGTATAACGAGAGTAGTCATCAACTATGACAAAGCCATATAATGATGCAGAACTAGTGAACGTGGCATAATGAGTAGGGCCAAATAGATCCATATGAAGTAATTCAAAGGGACGAGAAGTGGTCATGATAGTCTTCGCGGGATGCTTGGCTCTGGTGATCTTTCCAGCCTTGCAAGCCCCACAAAGATGATCTTTGAGGAATTTAACACCCTCGATGCCAATGACGTGCTTCTTCTTCGCGAGTGTATGCAAGTTCCTCATCCCAGCATTGACCAAGTCGCCGATGCCATAACCAGCATTCTGAAGCTTTTGCAAGTAGACATGTGGCAGGCTTTGGTCCTGTAGAGAAATCAACAATATACGAGTCTCCTTTCTTAAAGCCTTTGAAGACTTTGGAGTTGTCGGATTCCATTAGCACAAGGTAGCGAAATTTGCCAAAGACAACAACCATATCAACATCACAAAGCATTGAGATAGACATAAGATTGAATCCTAAGGACTCAACAAGCATGACCTTGTCCATGTGTTTATCCTTTGAAATTGCAACCTTACACAGACCCAATACCTTGCTTTTGCCTTTGTCAGCGTAGGTGATATGCTTCAGATGATATGGTGACAAATCAGTGTCCATCAACAAGATCCTGTCACCAGTCATGTGATTTGTACATCCACTGTCGAGGACCCACTCAATAGCTTTGGGTTGTTCATCCTGTATGTCGGGGATATACCCCGTGGCGTAAACCGTCCGGAAGTATAACCCAGCCGGGCTGGACGACTCACTGGTAACCCGCCCGGAGCTTGGCGGTTCACGGGCTACCCGCCCGGTCTTGACGATTCATTAGTAACCCGGCGGGCGGGTCAGATGGATGACGAGGCCCATGGCCCAGAAGGCCGGTTCACGTTTAAGGGTGGGCCGGTTTATGAGGAAAGCACAAGGAATATTGCCTTACAAAGGAAGCAAGACTAGGACTCCACTTGTAATAGAGTAATCCTAATCCAACTAGGACTAGTCATGTAAACCGCCCCTTCAACATATATAAGGAGGGGCAGGGCTCCCCAATAAGGGACAAGCTACAAGCAAGAAGAAACAATCTTAGGGCTAGACACAAAGAGGAGAGCCGGTTTACGCCGACTCCCTCGTGATGATAATGAGACCTAGCCTCAAACAGCATGTAGGGTTTTTACCGGATGATGTTTCCCGGGGCCCGAAGCTGTCTAAATCCTTGTCTTGTGTTGCGTCTCTCGATTCCGCTCAACCCCTCTCAAGCTACCACATAGATGCGTTGGCCTCGCGACTAAGTCCTGACACTAAGGACATCTGACGTGACAATTCCACGACAGTTGGCGCCCACCGTGGGGCCCGCGCACGGTGGTGTTGAGTTCTTGGAGGGATCTTTTCCAAGGTTTGAGAAGATCGCAATTTTTCTGGTGAAAAATAATCAGTTTAGAAGGATCTACAT
Organism: Triticum turgidum subsp. durum; assembly: GCA_900231445.1. NCBI lineage: Eukaryota > Viridiplantae > Streptophyta > Magnoliopsida > Poales > Poaceae > Triticum > Triticum turgidum. Next base: position 51,375,328 of record LT934116.1, on the reverse strand, counting down.
GATCTCCGTGGCAACCAGCCGGAACGACGTACAAGATCGATTAAGAGGTTTTAGGGTTGCAAATTGTAAAGCCGCCACAGGCACCGTGGTGATCCGCCGAGTCCGATTCGCCAAGTTGCAAGTTAATGGACACGAGATTTCTGCTGCAGTGTTAGTCTCAAGGAAATTCCGTAGCGGCGGCGTCCGGCAAACCGAAGGAGTTTCGTGGCTGTTACTTTCTATGTGAAGATAAGGTTGACCAGTCAAATCAAAGGAGGGGTAATCCTACGTGGAACCATCCAACATATAAAGCTAAGTGATCATGACCCGGAAAAGGATATTGCAGCAAACTGGACTCTTCCGCCGTACACACAGCGCCGCGGGTTATTGACTCGCCTCTTCCGTGGTGGCCCGTTTTGGATCCGACATGTCCACTTGCGGCAGGGGTACAGCTGAATCCATAACTGAAGCTCTATTTCTGTCCACCTCCGCCTGCCTCAAGTCATCATGCCATCTCGAGTTGCCGGATCACCCCCGTCCTGCCTGTCTGCTCGTGGCCTGTGGTCATCACCTATTCGCCATCCCGCCGGCCTCCGCATTGAGTCGCCGGCCGCCGAGCACAGCGAACCGGTGTCCGCCTCAACATCCGTTGCTGGCGGGCTGTCTCTTCGTCTTCAAACTGGCTCTGTGCATTTTCTGCCGCCTTAAAGCAGCGGCTGGCGGCCGGTGCCGGGCCACTTTGGACTCGCCTACCTTCACCTCCTCTGTCGTGCCCGTCGGTTCCTGAGCGCCTGACGTTAAAACACTGTCGTCCTTTGCCGGATTGACCGTGGGCCGCTTTGCCACGGCTGCATCTCCGTTCGGTCTCCAAAGCACCGCATCAACCCGCCGCCTGGCCTTGGGCTCCCTCGCCCTCACGCGCCACTCTAGTCTTGAACCGCCGCAGCCTCGTGCCATCTCGAATCGCCGCTTCCACACCGTAAGCCGCTGCTGGCCAAGTCGCTGCAGCTGCCTCGCTTGGCAAAAGTTTCAGCATCAACATGGACAGGCAGCAGCATGGGCATCATAAATCAGATCGGGCCCATATTCTATAGGTTGATCTGGTCAGAAAAGCCGCCAGAAAAGAGACCGAGTCCCGTTCCGACGCAAGTTTCCAAACTACCCAAAGCAATCGTGTGTGTACTCCAATTGTGTGCTCAAGTCAAGTTTCAAATGGAGACTCCCTTCGATCCAAATTAAGTTACGGGAGTGCTAAAAAGAAAAGCTCTTGCCTGCGCAAGTTATCAGGATTAGCTAAAAGAGCTCTTGCCTGCACCATCCTCTCGAGTCGATACATCCGTCTGTACCGTGGTCGAGCTACAGTCTCCGACGAATTATTTCTCCACCGGCCTGCAGTGGCCCCGAATCGCCACCCTCAAGCTAATTCGGTCTCGAGTCACCTCTGCCCTTGCTGGAGTGGCCTCAGGCAGCCCATCTCCGAGCCGTCGCCGGGCCTCACTTCGTCCTGCGCGACCCGTACCGTGGTCTTGAGTTGCCGTCTCCAAACCGCCATGACCCTTGGCCGCCTCAAATCGCCACCATCGCTGCGCCAGGCCGGCCTGGGTCTGTTCTAAACCGCCCGGCTCCAGGCCCCGTGACGGCCACAGTTGCCGCAACATGTTCCAGCGTCTGTATTCACCGGACAAGATATACCAGGTGCTATCTTTTTATATACCTTATCAGCACATATTAAATTACTTGAGAACAATTACTCTGGCCTATATCTTTTTATACAGGACAAGTGCTCACTATAAAAGTGATGCCCTACTGCGGACGGCGCGCGCTAGCTATTCTAGACCAGCGTCTGCGTATATCACACTGATAAATCGGAACACAAACCGCCGCCCCGTAGTCTGGTTTACATCAACGCGCCGGCCAACTCGCCCGTCCGTACCACCTTATAGCACCATGAACGACTCGCCCGTCCGCCCTGGCCACAGGTTCATGCGTCCGCGCCGGTTTACAACATGGAGGACAACTTGCTCGTCCGCATCGGTTTACAACACCGCGGCCGGATCATCCGTCTGCTCGTCTGGCCGACTCGGCCGTGATTAATTTTAGCATCACTGTGGTGATCATCAACTCCATGGTGGATAATTTCTGGTCTAACACAATAGGTGATATCCATCTAATATATATTTTATTAGTGCATATTATTTTTGTCAAATAGCAGTTTATCTTTGCCTTGGTCTGCAATATTGTATGCAGGACAATTATTCATTATAAACGTGGTTTATACCATGGGTATGAAGCACGCGCTGGCAATGTCCTGCCCGGTGTTCGTCCGTGCCACATTACACGGTGAATGGACGCGTGCAAGACGCCGCCCTTACGGCCCGGTTTACATCAACTTGCCGGGACTGTGCCTGCGTTTTACTCGACCGTCCCAACCGGTTTACAATGCCGCGACCGACTCATCTGTCTGTGCGCCCTCTGATGCTGCGGTCGTATTTTCCGTCCGTCTCTCGCGGCCTGGTCTACATCAACATACCGAGCGGCACCTGTCTACATGAGCTGTTTATTGAGTATGAGCAAGTCACATCTTGGGTAGCCTGGTTTTTCTTTCAAAAAATTGGAGGCGAATTATCTTCAACCGCCGTCTGCATTGGATGGCTCAATGGGCAGGCGCACAAGTCGCCGCCACTATAGTTTGGTTAACTTGAAATCGCCAGTTGGAAGGAACCATTGGCCGAGTTGCTGACACGGCTCATACGGGATCATTTATAACCCGCCGCAGTCACCTCAACCTTCTGTGGATTCACATCATGCTATCAACACCAATGATATACAAGTTATGCCGGTTTATATCACGGTCAAACATGGAGAGTTTCAAGCCAACTCCTCGAGTCACCTTGAGACTCGAGGGCTACGATGACATGACTAAGCAAATCTTGCCAGTTTCAGCAAATTTAAGAACCCCAAGACGATGGAGGGAAAGATAACCCGGTCCCGGAGGCTACTGTTATTTGAAGGCCGTCAGAAAATTTCTGGCTTAGTAAGTATATGACAGTTACAAAATCCCGGCTCAATGAAGAAGTTCCGGATCATCAGAAAGGATTCCGGTTTAAAATCCAGCTCAAGGGAAGTCAGTCTCACTGAAGCTCTCAAGTATCCGGTTTACAATCCAGATCAAGGGAAATATATTCTCCCACAAAGCTCTCAAGCGCTCAAATCCGGTTTAAAAATGTCCGGTTCAAAAAGGAATTAACTTCTCGCAAGTTCGAGTTGAAAGGCCATCAGAAAATTTCCGGCTGAAAATGAAGATTCCGGTTTACAAGCCGGTTCAACGGAAAGATGTCTCCCACAATGCTTTGAAGCTCTCAATATCCGGTTCAAAATCCCAGTTCAAGAAGGATTTATCTCTTGCAAAAAGTTAAAGGGTGCCAAAGAGGTCCTGCTGCCATGATGCGCGGTCCAAACATGGGTATCATGCCTTATTGGCTTATCATATTATTGATCACTTGGGGGCTTGGTCGTATCCGAACCATAGCCACGCCTCTTGATCGGCCTAGTGCCACAACATCACTTGGGGGCTTGGTCGTGTCTGAACCAATACAACACCTTTTGATAGGCGAAAGCCACCAGATCACTTGGGGACATGGTCAAGTCTGAACCAGTCACGCCTCTTGATCGGCGTAAGGCCATAGAGTCACTTGGGGGCTTGGTCGAACCCGAACCATTGCCACGCCAGTTGATCGGCATAATGCCACAGTTTCAGTTTGGGACCTGGCTGACTTGAACCATAGCTACACCTTATTGGGAGCTTGGTCGTGTCCGACCATGGTAACACCATCTGATCGGCTCAGTAAAGCCTCATTTGCAATGGTTTTATTTTGCCTTTGCTTGAATTCTGTTCTTTTTTGCTAAAGAACTTTTACTTCTGTTGTGTTTTTAAACCGACATTGTTAATCCGTTTCAAACTGTCAATTACAAATTGGGGGAACACGGTCAAATCCTAATCCTGAGACTATCTGCCCGGTTTGATTTTATGTTACCATCTTATGATGGAGTAAACCGGTGTTCATTAACCCGGCTTGACTTTCAATTACAAATTGTCAGTACATGCTCAAATCATAATCCGGAGACTATCCACCCGGTCTGGTTTGACTACGAGTCGCCAGTATTATATATGGTTAAACCGGTGTTTATCACAGCCCGGTACGGTTTTATCATAAACCGACACAGTATGAAAGGAGTTATCATTACTCAAGATTGGGGTTATCACCCTTACTACAAAAAGTTGGTAAACCAATGATGTGATTCAATGTCACAGGTATGATATATTTCATTGATTATTCTTAAGTGCAGCCTTGGTTATAAACCTGGGTTATATGTTGGGCATTATGACCCGTCCGGCGGTAAACCGCTAGGACACTTTAAACTTGTTGTATGCAGAGACAGGTTGAATAAAGCATGATGATAAATTATCTGGTGTTTATAAAACCGGCCTGGCTTTAAGACGATAAGTCGCCAGTATATGATGAGAAATTATCCGGTGTTTATTAAACCGACCTGGCTTTGGACAAGTTGCCAGCATATATTTGGATTGCGCCATGGGAATCATGCGCTTATAAATCATTGGATTATATTATTCAAATAGACCACATGGCTGGATTTTTATTATGGTTATTAATATTATGATTGAGGTTTTCAAAGTCGCTTTAGCGCAATGGATATGAATATGATTTATGCTGCAATAGAAGGAATAAAGTCCCAAGTCATTGCAGGCGTACGACCCGGCACTTGGGGGCTACATTATTGAAAGTTGAAAGTTATATTAAATATGCAAGTCTCATGTCGCTGCAAGCATGCACCATGACACTTGGGGGCTAATGCAAAGTCATTTTTTGCTCATCCTATTGAAGACCCGACTCATCATATCACAATGAGCCGGCCCTTGGGGGCTATCAATTGCTCCTGTCAACAATTCAAGCCTACATGATCATATCTACAAAGTCCCTGCTCATTATTGCATAATGACCTGGCCCTTGGGGGCTACATTGGTTGAAGTTTTTATGAGTATAAGGCAATTACAAGTCCCAGGTTGCTGCAAGCATAACAACCCGACACTTGGGGGCTACATATGTGGAATATTCAGTTGTGACTAGTAACTGAGATGAACAATCTGGATTTCTTCAAGGTTGCAACATTTATGTTGACACAAGTCTTAAGCTATCATTATGTTCTCCTCTTAAAACTTGGGGGCTATAGGTAATATGCATATAAAGGAGGAACATCTTCAAATTCTCAGTTTTTGGCAAATCAGGAAGATTAATTGTGTGATCCGACGTTGGCAACAATCATAACCCGGCGTCTATAAACGGTCATAATCCGGGATCATCAGTTTTTATAACCGGGCCATTTTGGTAATGTTAAATTGGCACATTTTTACGTCTTCAAACCGGTTGAATATCAGATAAATATTTGAAGACCAATATTTCTTAAACCGACGCTTTGGAAGCCGACTAGAGTGGATTATTCTTCACAATATTTTTCTGTGAGAAACCAATGTGACACTGGCTTATTGACCTGGATTTTCTAGAAGGAGGAAATGACAAGGACTTAAGGATGATCAGGTGCCGGTTTACAAGAATTCTTAACCCGGGGCACAACCTGTCAAGTTTGCTCTTGTGTTTATTTTACAGGATCAGTTTAACATGGATAAAATCCAAATTAAACTGGGGGCTAATGTCAGGGATATACCCCGTGGCGTAAACCGGCCAGAAGTATAACCCGGCCGGACTGGACGACTCACTGGTAACCCGCCCGGAGCTTGGCGGTTCACGGGCTACCCGCCCGGTCTTGACGGTTCATTAGTAACCTAGCGGGCGGGTCAGATGGATGACGAGGCCCATGGCCCAGAAGGCCAGTTCACGTTTAATGGTGGGCCGGTTTATGAGGAAAGCACAAGGAATATTGCCTTACAAAGGAAGCAAGACTAGGACTCCACTTGTAATAGTGTAATCCTAATCCAACTAGGACTAGTCATGTAAACCGCCCCTTCAACATATATAAGGAAGGGCAGGGCTCCCCAATAAGGGACAAGCTACAAGCAAGAAGAAACAATCTTAGGGCTAGACACAAAGAGGAGAGTCGGTTTACGGCGACTCCCTCGTGATGATAATGAGACCTAGCCTCAAAAAGCATGTAGGGTTTTTACCGGATGATGTTTCCCGGGGCCCAAAGCTATCTAAATCCCTGTCTTGTGTTGCGTCTCTCGATTCTGCTCAACCCCTCTCAAGCTACCACATAGATGCGTTGGCCTCACGACTAAGTCCTGACACTAAGGACATCTGACGTGACAATTCCACAACATTGTAGATGAATTAGTGCAACTTACGAACCCATATACTTCATCAGTGAAGAATATGATATCAATTTCATCAACTGTAATAGATATAGCAATATGAGGACGTGAGAAATGAATGATTCATTTCTTGATGATTAGCTTGCATCCTTTCAAGCACATTCAGGTCTCCAGCAAATTCTTTAGACGAGTAAGTTTGTCTGGAGACCTGACCCTGCATAAGAGATTAGTTCTTTTTCTTCACCACCCACATCTGAAGGGGTGGCAAAGAGTTCATCATTCTGCGAGCTACATAAGAAAATGGTGGCATAGAAGCTAGTGCACTTCGTTTCACAGAAGAGTGGTTAGGATAAGCATATGAATAAGCAGAGAAATTCTTTGAGGACTTATGAACATAACGGTTTGAAGAATAATGCACATATTCATAGCCTTTAGAATTTCCCTGCGAAACAGAAGTGTTAGCACGATGATGTTCATATGAGGATTTTGCTCCGTGTGAGGAATTTGATCCATGTAAGGAATTTGGTCCATATGAGGACTTGGATCCATATGAAGAATTTGGTCCATATGAAGAATTTGATCTGGGGTTCCTATTCTTCATGGGTGGTGTCATGATGACATTCACCTGAAGATTTTCAAGGCATCGTTTAGGAACCCAGATTTTCTTCATAGGGGGCCGTTCCTGCAGTTAGTTCCAACATATCAAGCAAATACTTCACCGTTTTGATTCTTAAACAGTTTATAGTTGGAGTCAAATGACTCATCAGAGGAATATGAAGAATCAGAAGTAAAGCCAGATAAAGTGCATGGATCTACAGGAGGTCCTTTCACAGCAACCCATGAAGTTTTGGGGTACTACTCAGGTTTCCAGTAGGTCCCATCAGCATTGAGTTTCCTCTCAAAGGCAATACCCTCTTTCCTAGGGTTCTTGTTCAAGATCTGCTTTTTGAGCACATCACATAGAGTCTGATGCCCTTTGAGGCTTTTGTAAATGCCTGTCACATACAATTCTTTCAGCCCTGCATTATTGTCAATGATACATGTGGTATCCTCGGATGAGGAATTTGTAACCACAAAGACAGTTGAAGAATTTGCAGCAAGTGAAGCATTTGAACATTCAGGTGATGAATTAGCAGATTCACGCTCAATGCATTTAAGACATGGTGGAATAAATTCTTCCTGAGCAGAACTGATCTATTGAGCAAGCAATGAATCGTTTTCCTTCTGAAGATCTTCATAACTCACTTTTAACTTCTCAAGATCTTGCTTTCTCTAAAGAAATTCATAAGAAAGCTTTTCATGATCAGATAAGAGAGTATTATGATGATTTTGAAGGTTATCAAACCGAGTTTGAAGTCTCTGAAGATTATTTGTCAGAGTCTTTATTCGATTCAATTCCTCACCCAACAGGTCATCGCTTCTGTCTAGTTGATTTTGAATCTTTTCTAAAGCCTTCTGTTGTTTAACATCATTTTTTACAAGTTTTGAATAGCTAGGCTTAAGATTGCCATCACATTCATCCTCACTAGAGTCAGAGGGGGGAATGTTTGAGTACCTTGGCACCTTTTGCCATGAAGCAATAGGTGGGAGCTGATACGTCTCCAACATATCTACTTTTCCAAACACTTTTGCCCTTGTTTTGGACTCTAACTTGCATGATTTGAATGAAACTAATCCGGACTGACGCTGTTTTCAGCATAACTGCCATGATGTTGTTTATTGTGTAGAAAAAAAAAGTTCTCGGAATGACCTCAAAATCCGCGGAGATAAGTTTTGGAAAATATAAAAAATACTGGCGAAAGAATCAAGGACAGGGGGGCCACACCCTGTCCACAAGGGTGGGGGGCGCGCCCTCCCCCCTGGGCGTGCCCCCTGTCTCGTGGGCCCCCTGCTGCTCCACTGACCTCAACTCCAACTCCATATATTCCGTTTTGTGGAGAAAAAAAGTTTCATCACGTTTTACGATATGGAGCCACTGCCAAGCCCTAATCTCTCTTGGGAGGGCTGATCTGGAGTCCGTTCGGGGCTCCAGAGAGGTGGATTCATTGTCGTCGTCATCATCAACCATCCTCCATCACCAATTTCATGATGCTCACTGTCGTGCATGAGTAATTCCATCGTAGGCTTGCTGGACGGTGATGGGTTGGATGAGATTTACCATGTAATCAAGTTAGTTTTGGTAGGGTTTGATCCCTAGTATCCACTATGTTCTGAGATTGATGTTGCTATGACTTTGCTATGCTTAATTCTTGTCACTAGGGCCCGAGTGCCATGATTTTAGATCCGAACCTATTATGTTTTCATGAATATATGTGAGTTCTTGATCCTATCTTGCAAGTCTATAGTCACCTATTATGTGTTATGATCCGACAACCCCAAAGTGACAATAATCGGGATACTTCTCGGCAAGGTTGTCAGAATCATGATTTCGAAACGTAGATTCTATGAACTAAAATCGTAGAATCATAGGCATTAGTTTGGATCGTAAAGTCGTAGAATCGCATAACTGAATCGCGATTCTGACAACCTTGCTTCTCGGTGATGACCATAGTTTGAGGAGTTCCTGTATTCACTATGTGCTAATGCTTTGTTCCAGTTCTCTATTAAAAGGAGGCCTTAATATCCCTTAGTTTCCACTAGGACCCCGCTGCCACGGGAGGGTAGGACAAAAGATGTCATGCAAGTTCTTTTCCATAAGCACGTATGACTATATTCGGAATACATGCCTACATTACATTGATGAACTAGAGCTAGTTCTGTGTCACCCTATGTTATAGCTATTACATGAGGAATCGCATCCAACATAGTTATCCATCACTGATCCAATGCCTATGAGCTTTTCACATATTGTGCTTCGCTTATTTACTTTTCCGTTGGTACTGTTACAATTCCTACAAAACTATTATCTTTACTTTTGCCACTGTTACCATTACTATCATACTACTTTGCTACTAAATACTTTGCTGCAGATACTAAGTTATCCAGGTGTGGTCGAATTGACAACTTAACTGCTAATACTTAAGAATATTCTTTGGCTCCCCTTGTGTCGAATCAATAAATTTGGGTTGAATACTTTACCCTCAAAAGCTATTGTGATCCCCTACATTTGTGGGTTATCAAGACTAATTTCTGGTGCCGTTGTCGGGGAGCATAGCTCTATTCTTTGAATCACTTGGGATTTATATCTGTTTATCACTATGAGGAACTTGAAAGATGAAAGAACTAAGATTTTTTCCTCAACTACGAGGGGAGGTAAGGAACTGCCATCTAGCTCTGCACTAGATTCTCCTTCTGTTTTGAGTAAGCTTGCGACACCTAAACCTGCTACTGCTTTGAATTCTTATATGTCGCATTTTATTGATGATGCCACTTCTGCTATGCATGCTATTTATGATGAAACTACTTCTGTGCATGATACTACTGTGCCATTAGGTGAATTTCTGGATGAACAACTTGCTAGGGTTAGAGAGAATGAAATTATTAATGATGATATTATTGATGATAGTGATGATGAAAGTTCTCCCCCTGATTATGAATTGCGTGTTGTTCCTAAGGGTTATGTTATGGATGAGGTAGCTGCTAGAGCTATTTTTGCTTGCAAAGATAGATATGATCTTAAGAAGTTATTAGCTAAATGGAAGCAGCAATCTCTTAATGCTGGAATGAAACCTGATCCCGCTTTTGCTATTTCACCTATCTGTGTTACTGATAAGGATTATGAATTCTCTGTTGATCCTAAAATAATTACTTTGGTAGAATCTGATCCTTTTTATGGCTATGAATCTAAAATTGTTGTGGCACATCTTACAAAGTTAAATGATATAGCCACCCTGTTTACTAATGATGAGAAGTCTCATTATTATTATATCCTCAAGATATTTCTGTTCTCATTAAAGGGTGATGCTAAGACTTGGTTTAATTCTCTCGATCCTGGCTATGTGCATAGTCCCCGGGATATGATTTATTACTTCTCTGCTAAATATTTCCCTGCTCATAAGAAACAAGCTGCCTTGCGGGAAATATATAATTTTGTGCAAATCAAAGAAGAGAGTATCCCACAAGCTTGGGGGAGGCTTCTCTGATTACTTAATGCTTTGCTTGATCATCCTCTTAAGAAAAATGAAATACTTTATATCTTTTATAATGGACTAACCGATGCTTCCAAGGACTACTTGGATAGTTGTGCTGGTTGAGTTTTTAGGGAAAGAACAGTCGACCAAGCTGAATTACTATTGAATAATATGTTGACTAATAAAAATAATTGGACTCCTCCTGAGCCAATTCCCGAGGCAATTCCTGAGCCAATTGAGCCAACTCCTGAGCCTATTCCTAAACCAACTCCGAAAAAGAGGGGTGTTCTATTTCTCAGTCCTGAAGATATGCAAGAGGCAAAGAAATCAATGAAAGAAAAAGGTATTAAAGCTGAAGATGTTAAGAATTTACCACCTATTGAAGAAATACATGGTCTTAATATACCGTCTGTTGAAGAAATACATTGTCTTGATAACTCAACACAGGTAGTAAAGGTAAATTCTCTAGTGAACCTGTTGTAGACACACCTGAGAATCCCAATGATATTTCTATTTCTGATGCTGAAACACAATCAGGTGATGAACATGAACCTAGTGACAATGTTAATGATAATGTTCATGTTGATGCTCAACCTAACAGAAATAATGATGTAGAGATTGAATCTGCTATTGATCTTGATAACCCACAATCAAAGAATCAATGTTATGATAAGAGAGAGTTTGTTGCTAGGAAGCACGATAGGAAAGAGAACCATGGGTTCAGAAACCCATGCCTTTTCCTCCTAAACCATCCAAGACAAAGGATGATGAGGATTTTGAGCGCTTTGCTGAAATGATTAGACCTATCTTCTTATGTATGCGCTTAACTGATATGCTTAAAGTAAATCCTTATGCTAAGTACAGGAAGGATATCATTACAAATAAAAGAAAGATACCGGAAGCTGAAATTTCCACCATCCTTGCTAATTACACTTTTAAGGGTGGAATACCAAAGAAACTTGGAGATCCCGGGTGTCGGTGTCAAAACCGGCGGATCTCGGGTAGGGGGTCCCGAACTGTGCGTCTAGGCGGATGGTAACAAGAGACGAGGGATACGATGTTTTTACCCAGGTTCGGGCCCTCTTGATGGAGGTAAAACCCTACGTCCTGCTTGATTAATATTGATGATGTGTGTTACAAGAGTGGATCTACCACGAGATCAAGGAGGCTAAACCCTAGAAGCTAGCCTATGGTACGATTGTTGTTCGTTCTATGGACTACAGCCATCCGGTTTATATAGACACCAGAGAGGGCTAGGGTTACACAAAGTCAGTTACAAATGTAGGAGATCTACATATCCGTATCGCCAAGCTTGCCTTCCACGCCAAGGAAAGTCCCATCCGGACACAGGACGAAGTCTTCAATCTTGTATCTTCATAGTCTTGGAGTCCGGCCGATGATGATAGTTCGGCTATCCGGACACCCCCTAGTTCGGGACTCCCTCAGTAGCCCCCGAACCGGGCTTCAGCGACGACGAGTCTGGCGCGTATATTGTCTTCGGCGTTGTAAGGGGGTTCTCCTTCAAACTTCATGTTCCCGTCGAATAGTGTCCGGCTTCCTTATAAATGTTGCGCTCCTTGGCTTCTATGCCCAATAATGACCCTCTTCCACGTGTCGTACGAATGCGAAAGGCTGGGGTATTTTTACATTTTACCCCCTAACCGTGCGAACGAGCCGCCTATAAGAGAGGCGAGGATCTAGATCCAGCTTACACCATCCTCCATGCGCAAGTTCTCATCAAAGCGCCTCTGACAAAAATCCATTCCATCATGGATAGTCGACGCGGCTCCTCCTCTCGCGCTCCCAGCCCTAAGCCAGGAGATTGGGGGAGATGCTCAGTTCCACACAGCGAGCTAGTGGCGCTCCAAACCGAGGAATATCTTCCCCCAGCTTTCATGGTTCCGGTTCGAGCCGGACTAGCCACCTACAAGGGTGGGAAGCAGGCGAAGAGCGTCCCCAACCCCTCCAAAGGGGAGCGGATCTGCCTTGTCCCCTACCTAATAAGGGGACTCGGATTTCCCATACATCCGTTTCTCCAGGGGCTCCTAGAGTTCTACGGACTCCAGCTTCACCACCTCACACCTGCCTCCATTTTGCACATCGAGGGCTTCGTAGCTCTTTGCGAGCTGTTCTTGGGCATCGAGCCCCATTTTACGCTGTGGAAGAGATTGTTTTGCCTCGTACCCCTTTCTCATGAGGGGTCGATATATCAAGTGGGCGGAGCCGAAATATGGCGCATCGCTGGGACCGGATATCTATCCGGCACCCCGAAGAAGGCGTCCGAAGACTGGCCTTTGGAATGGTTCTACATGGAGGACGCCCCTTTGCCGGATCCAGTTCGGATCGGCCTCCCGGAGTTCAGCAATGCTCCCTTGAAGAAACGCCTGAGTTGGCGCCTGCGGAGCCCTCAACGGGAAGATGATAGGAGCGTCCATTATCTGATGGGCTGGATTAGATTACTGGCCCACTCCGGATTGACCATGATTGGAGTCATGGCCACGTGCATTATGCGAGGGGTGCAGCCACTCCAATATAGGGGCCACCCTATGTGGGATTTCAATGGGGAAGATGACGCCACCCGTCATGGCCGCAAAGGGCCAGGCTCGGTAGCCGATCTGGCAAAGATCCTGTCCGGCTTGTACAAAGGAGAGGAGGTGGACTTCCTCCGCACCTATCCGCTGAATGGATTCTCTATGAATAACCCTCGGAGCTGGGTAAGTGTATATTCATCCACCCGATCCATACTTTCAAAGTCAGGTATCTTACTCTGTGATTTCGACGAAGGAGCTGCGCCGGGATGTGGAAGGCATACGAAGCCTAACTCCACATCCCGAGGATCCGGAACGATCCCTTGATCCGACCTCTGAAGAGGATCCGGACATAAAGGTGGACCTGATCGACGGGGTTTTCCACCAATTTAGCATGGATAATGCCCTAGTCGCCATTACGGCTGACTACCCCGGTTTATTTCCGGCCTCCCAGGTGACTACGACCGAGGTTTTGACACCATCATTTGGTCCGCGCTCAATTCTGACCATCCCATACTGATGGTGCATCGCAGGAGGTGCCTTTAGGGCGGGAAGCAGAACCCCCGGTGGCCGGCCAACAAGGGTCAGTCCGGCCCAGCAGGCAGAAGAGGAGTGCGACGCAAACTGAAACATCGCCGCAACGGTACGGAGCACCGCTATTTTTAAGGGAAGGATTCCTAGGAGGTATATTAATGCTCATAACTTTTCTAGAAAGAGCGCTCGCTGGACAGTGTCCGGAGAGGTTGCCAATCAAGCCTCCGCCAGCCATGCTCCAACGCATGGCCCGGGAGGGGAGGCGAATACAAGGCATGAGCCGGACGCTCCTCCGACGGAGGATGCCGACAGGCTGTCCGCCACCCGGTCTGAGGTGGAGAGCGCCATGAATCACAGGCGTCGCCGGACAGTTCTTCGTGACGTGTGTTTCTCCCCGGATGCGTTAAATGCCCTTGATGCGGGAAACGCGCACGTCCGTGCCGCTCAAGATGGGTTAACCAGAGCCACGGAGCAGTATGTGAAAGACATACGTGTAAGTAATTTTAATAGTTATCTATGCCAGTAGCCCCCGAGACTTAAAATAGTTAAAATAACTGATTTAAGGATCAATTTTTATGCAGGATCTTATGGAGAAGAATACCCATCTGTCCCAGGAGCTCCAAGAGTGCAAGGCCCAACTTGAGGCCGCACTGGCCGCCACAGGGGGAGCCACAGAGACCCCCGCTGGTAAGACGTACTTTGAAAAGATGATTAATTAACAAAGTGCGGCGTGAATCTGACAATAATATTGCAGAGGGCGCCGGACTAGATCCGGACAAGCAACAGCTACTGTGTCAGCTAAAGGCCGGCGAGAGGGTGCTTATGAAGGTGCAGCAGGAGAGAAACAAGCTCCAAGATGCCCACACCCAGCTAGGAGAAGAGCTGAAAGGTGTTCGGGCCCAGCTGTCTAGCTCCGTGAAGCAGAATCAGCGGCTTCGTCGCGGAATTTATAGTAAGTGCTTGAGCAAATTCCTTTGAAAAGAAGAATTCGGCGAGGAAGTCGATTGACAGAAATATGTCTTTAGGTGTGCTCACAGGTCGCCCTGCGGAGGAAATGCCTGGGTCAACGGGTGACCAACTTCCCGAGCTGGTGCAATTGTTCGAACGTGTTGAGTGGTGTCGTTCAGGCTTTATGGCCATCCGTCTCCCTACCCGAGGGCCTTGGTGAGCTCGCTGAGAAGCTCCAGGGAGCACGGCGACGCCTCCGTTTGTGGAAGATATCGGCCTGCCGTCAGGGCGCCAGGGAGGCCTGGGACATGGTGAAGACGCGCTACCCAAAGTCTGACCCAAACCACATGGCCGAGGTCGGACCTGCGGGGCCTGATGGGAAGGAGATCCCTGTGAGCTTGATGTACGGCCAAGTAGAACTGGCCGCGAAATATTCCCAACAGGACTGTAAATTAGACAGCCTGTTAGATGGGATTGAGGAGGAGTACAATCAGTCGGTTTGACGATGTAATTTGAAATGACATGTAAAATGCCTTCTAGCCGGATTGTAGATCGTTTGTCTTTGCGGACCGTTTCGCTTCAACCTCGGGACCCAACAGTCCGGAGTGTGTCCGAATACCCTTACGGTTATAAAAGAACCGGGGCATGCATGGAGACAAGGCGTCGGGGTCATAATTGCTTTATCAGACAAGTGCCCAACTAGTTATGTTATATTACATGGTTAGTAAGAAACATCTTCCAGGGAGAATAGTTCCGTTAAGGGTTCCTTTCCCTGGGAGGCATGCCCTAAGGTGTAATGCCGGACTGCGAAAATAGCAGAAAAAGCATCTGGGGGCAGATAAATAAGTATGTAATAAATCGTCTTTCAAGTCACCGACCAAATATTCTCTTAAGAATGCTAGCTTTCGGCTTCACCCAGTCTGAGGTACACATCCGGCTGACCCGGCAGTAACAATCGCAGAGGTGCTCCCTTTACCTCCTAGCTGAACAATCGGGAACGTAGGGGTAAGCACAGGAGCCAGGCAACCCAGCTTGGCCAAAACTTAAGTGATTTCGATGCATATAATGGTGAATAAAAGGTACATGCGGAAGTATGACACATGTATTGGGCGTGAAGCCCATATGAATAAGCTTCTGGTAAAGAAGCCCCCAGGTATAATGAGTGCTAGGAGCACATCAAGTGTGTGCGAACAAAGCACAAGTCAGCCTATAAAAGGTATTGAAAAAAAAGTGGGAAGAAAGAGGGGGACAAGAGACAGTACAAAATATAAAAAGGTGGACGGGGGAGTGAGACGAACTCTGAGTCCGGTGTTTAGGCGTAGAATCTTCGGAGACGGGCTGCGTTCCATGGGTTCGGCTCGAGTCGGTTGTCAGATGCTTTACGGAGACGGTATGCTCCGTCGGTTAGTACTTGGTCGATGATGAAGGGACCTTCCCACTTGGGCTTAAGTTTGTCCTTTTTCTTGTCCGGCAGGCGTAGAACGAGTTCGCCGACATTGTAAGTTTTGGCCCGTACTTCTCTGCTTTGATATCTTCGAGCCTGCTGCTGACAAAATGCGGAACAAGCCTTTGCCATGTCCCGCTCCTCCTCTAAGGCGTCCAAACTGTCCTGCCGATCCAACTCGGCTTCTCTTTCTTCGTACATGCGCACACGAGGTGAGTCATGAATTATATCGCAGGGCAGAACAGCCTCCGCGCCGTATACCATGAAAAATGGTGTGAATCCAGTAGTTCGGTTTGGTGTGGTGCGCAGTCCCCAGAGTACGGAGTCGAGCTCCTCTACCAAGTGCGTGTTAGATTCCTTGAGGGACCGCACTAGTCTGGGTTTGATGCCGCTCATGATTAGACCATTTGCTCGCTCGACTTGACCGTTAGTTTGGGGGTGATAGACTGAAGCATAATCGAGCTTGATGCCCATGTTTTTGCACCAGAGTTTAACCTCGTCGGCCGTGAAGTTCGTACCGTTATCAGTGATGATGCTGTGGGGGACGCCAAAGCGGTGTACTACCCTGGATATGAAGTCTATCACCGGTCCGGATTCTGCCGTTTTAACCGGCTTGGCCTCAATCCATTTGGTGAATTTGTCCACCATGACCAATAAGTATTTGTGCTTGTGGGTTCCCCTTTAAGGGGTCCAACCATGTCAAGCCCCCAGACCGCGAATGGCCAGGTAATGGGTATAGTTTTGAGGGAAGTGGGTGGCATGTGGCTCTGATTAGCAAAGAGCTGGCAACCGACGCATCGTTGGACTAAGTCCTGAGCATCTGCCCGGGCTGTCGGCCAATAAAATCCTATACGGAAGGCCTTGCCTACAAGGGCCAGGGCTGCAGCGTGGTGCCCGCCGAGTCCGGCGTGAATTTCAGCCAGGAGATTCCGCCTCTCCTCTTCGGAGATACACCTTTGAAGGACTCCGGTTGTGCTTTTCTTATAAAGTTCTCCCTCATGGACCTTGTAGCCTTTAGATCGCCGAACTATGCAGCGGGCCTCATTTTGGTCTTCAGGAAGTTCCTGCCGAATTAAGTAGGCTAGGAATGGTTCTGTCCACGGGGCAATTATTGCCATTATTTCATGAGCTGAAGGTGTTATTTCATTGGCTGAGCCGCCGATTGTGTCAGAATGGGTTAGGTGATGCGGCTGGCTCCGGATTGTTATTTCCGGACTCCTCTTCCCATAACACGGATGGCTTAAAGAGCCGTTCCAGGAAGATGTTTGGAGGGAGGGCATCTCGTTTCGCGCCGATGCGTGCTAACACGTCTGCTGCCTGGTTATTATCCCGGGCTACATGGTGGAATTCGAGTCCTTCGAACCGAGCTGACATTTTTAGGACGGCGTTGCGGTAAGCTGCCATTTTTGGATCTTTGGCGTCAAAGTCTCCATTTACTTGGGATATTGCGAGGTTCGAATCCCCGCGCACCTCTAGGCGTTGAATGCCCATGGAGATTGCCATCCGGAGGCCATGTAGAAGGGCTTCGTATTCGGCTGCGCTGTTGGAGTCCATGTACATTATTTGAAGTACGTATTGGATTGTGTCTCCAGTTGGGGACGTCAGGACGACGCCAGCCCCCAAGCCAGCCAACATTTTGGATCCGCCGTACTCTTTAGGGAGTTCGGCTTCGGTCCATTCGGCGACGAAGTCAGCCAGAACCTGCGACTTTATAGCTCGCCGTGGTTTATAGGTTATGTCAAATGGTAAGAGCTCAATAGCCCATTTTGCAATCCTGCCCGTTGCGTCGCGATTGTTTATAATATCGTTGAGAGGTACTTCGGAGGCCACCGTTATGGAACACTCTTGAAAGTAGTGTCGCAGCTTCCGGGATGCCATGAACACCGCATACGCTATCTTTTGATAGTGTGGGTACCGGGACTTGCATGGAGTCAGAACAGTGGATAGGTAGTACACTGGTTTTTGAAGAGGGAATCTGTGCCCTTCTGTCTCTCGCTCGACGACGAGTACCGCGCTGACAACTTGATGTGTTGCTGCGATATATAATAACATAGGTTCGCCCAGGTTGGGCACGGCCAGGACCGGATTTGTTGCCAATATGGCCTTTATTTCTTCGAGTCCGGCTGTTGCAGCATCCGTCCATTCGAAATGTTCGGTGCACCGGAGGAGGCGGTAGAGGGGCAGAGCCTTTTCTCCCAAACGTGAGATGAAGCGACTTAAGGCCGCTACGCATCCGGTTAGTTTTTGTATTTGCTTGAGGTCTTTTGGAATATCCAATTGTGACAGAGCTCGGATTTTGGCCGGGTTTGCTTCAATTCCTCTACCGGATACGATGAAGCCCAAGAGCTTTCCGGCTGGTACGCCGAAGACGCATTTTTCCGGATTGAGCTTAATGTCATATGCTCGGAGGTTGTCGAATGTCACCCTCAAGTCTTCTACTAGAGTTTCGACATGTTTGGTCTTGACGACCACATCATCTACGTATGCCTCTACTATTTTGCCTATCTGGGTAGCCAGACATGTTTGAATCATGCGTTGATATGTTGCGCCGGCGTTTTTGAATGCGAAGGGCATTGTGTTGAAGCAGAATGGCCCATATGGAGTAATGAATGCCGTTGCGGCCTGGTCTTTCTCCGCCATCTTGATTTGATGGTATCTGGAGTATGCGTCGAGGAAGCACAATGAATCGTGCCCTGCGGTAGCATCGATGATTTGGTGGATGCGAGGGAGGGGGAAAGGGTCCTTTGGACAAGCCTTGTTAAGGTCTTTAAAATCGACGCAGAGGCGCCAGGATTTGTCCTTTTTTGGTACCATTACTAGATTGGCTAGCCAGTCCGGATGTTTTATATCTCTGATGAATCCGGCTTCTAAGAGTTTGGCAAGCTCCTCTCCCATTGCCTGTCTTTTGGGTTCGGAAAATCGCTGAAGAGCTTGTTTGACCGGCTTGAATCCTTTTAGGATGTTTAGGCTGTGCTCTGCCAGCCTGCGTGGGATTCCTGGCATGTCTGAAGGGTGCCAGGAAAAAATGTCCTAATTTTCCCGAAGGAATTCTCGTAGTGCGGCTTCGACATCAGGACTTAATTGTGCCCCAATGGAGGCCGTCTTTGTGGGGTCCGTTGGATGGACCTGAAATTTGACTATTTCGTCTGCTGGTTTAAAAGAGGTGGACTTGGACCTCTTATTGAGTACCACATCGTCCCTATCCACCGTGGAGCGCAGCGTAGTTAGTTCCTCTGCCGCTAGGGCTTCGGACAATGCCTTTAGGGCCAGTGCGGCTGTCTTATTTTCAGCGCGGAGTGTTGTATCTGGATCACTGGCAAGAGTGATTATCCCATTGGGTCCGGGCATTTTGAGCTTCATGTACCCGTAGTGGGGTATAGCTTGGAAGATTGTGAATGCCTCTCGCCCTAACAAAGTGTGATATCCGCTGCCGAATGGGGCCACTTGGAACGTGACCTCCTCGGACCTGTAATTGTCCGGTGAGCCGAACACTACATCTAGTGTGATTTTTCCTGTGCAGCGTACTTCTCGACTAGGGATTATCCCTCTGAAGGTTGTGCTGCTTCGCTCGATGCAGCTCCAGTCAATATCCATTTTTTGAAGGGTTTCCTCGTAGATGAGGTTTAATCCGCTGCTGCCATCCATGAGTACCTTGGTAAGGCGAAAGTCGTCCACTATCAAACTGAGGACCAATGCGGCTGGTGCTCTAGCTGTTCGGAATTTAGGTTCGTCGCTGGCGTTGAAGGTGATAGCTGTGTCACTCCATGGATTTGCTGTTGCTACTTGGTAGACTTCGGCGAGGCCGCAGATTGTTCGTTTTCGCATGTTATTTGATGCGAAAGTCTCGAAGACTGTTAATACCGTACTGGTACTGCTGGGCTGTTTGCCCGGGGCTAAAAAGCCTTCGCCACTTTTGGCCACCTGTCGTAGTATCCAACATGCTCGAAGGCTGTGTGTTGGAGTGGCGACCTCCGTACTGTGGATTTTGCAGGGTCTGTTGAGCCAGCCCTCCAGTACGGTTCCATGCCCTTTTGGGGGTTTTTGCTTTTTGGTTTTTAACCCAGGTGCTTGAGTATGGCGCACCCTTTTACTTCGGACTAGGGTTGTAGTCAAGGCCGGACTGTCCCAAAACCTAGCTTCGGTGTTCCTGGCATTCTCCACCGCATAGTATTTTTGTACGATGGTCGCTAAGTCGACGAAGCATGTAACTTCGCGACAACTTATGGCGTTCATGATTCCCTTGTCCGTGCAATTGGTGCAAAAAATTGAAATCGCGCTTTCTTCGCAGCAGTCCTTTATCCTATTCATAACCAAGAGGAATCTGGCCCAGTAATGATGTGCTATTTCATCGGGATCTTGCCGTATTCGAGAGAGATCGCTTATGTTTGGGTGGGTGGGTGGAATCAAGTTCGGAACCCCGCCCGATATGAGGCGCAAAGGCCAAGAAGTTTCCGGATTTGGAAGCTTGACTTGCTGGATGCTTTCCAACGAATCTAGTCCGATGCCTGACTCTAAGTTCAGTATTTGATTAGCATCCGTCCCTCCGCGGGGATCCGGCTTGGAGGGATCGGGAATCCGGACATAGTTGGTTTTCAACGTAGAAGAAGGGTTGCCGCATTGTCCATCTACCACGACAACGTGGTGGGTAGCCTGAGGAGAGTTAATCTCTCTCAGTTCGGTTTTAAGCCCAATCTGATCGTAGTCTGTAGCGACTCCCAGGGCGGCGATGCGATCCAAGAGCTCGTTTACAGAGGAGAGCTCAATCGGATCTAACTGCTTGGCGAATTCCGGGCTGACGTGAAGATCGCTTTTGATGACCAGAGAGGTCATCATCGGAGCAGTGGCCGAACAGGCGGTCATAAGAAAACCACCTAGCCGGACAGTTTGGCCGGCGGCCAAAGCTCTCTTGACGACGGTGTCGTCTTTAAAGATGGGAAAAGGCATCCTTCCTGATCGCGACGACACAAAGGAACTCTCAATGAAAGCACCAATGTCGGTGTCAAAACCGGCGGATCTCGGGTAGGGGGTCCCGAACTGTGCGTCTAGGCGGATGGTAACAGGAGACGAGGGACACGATGTTTTTACCCAGGTTCGGGCCCTCTTGATGGAGGTAAAACCCTACGTCCTGCTTGATTAATATTGATGATGTGTGTTACAAGAGTGGATCTACCACGAGATCAAGGAGGCTAAACCCTAGAAGCTAGCCTATGGTATGATTGTTGTTCGTCCTATGGACTACAGCCATCCGGTTTATTTAGACACTGGAGAAGGCTAGGGTTACACAAAGTCGGTTAGAAAGGTAGGAGATCTACATATCCGTATCGCCAAGCTTGCCTTCCACGCCAAGGAAAGTCCCATCCGGACACGGGACGAAGTCTTCAATCTTGTATCTTCATAGTCTTGGAGTCCGGCCGATGATGATAGTTTGGCTATTCGGACACCCCCTAGTCCGGGACTCCCTCACCGGGGTACCAACTATACCATGCTCCATTAAAAGAAATTATGTTAGAACTGCTTTATGTGATCTTGGAGCCGGTGTTAGTGTTATGCCTCTCTCTTTATATCATAGACTTGAATTGAATAAGTTGACACCTACTGAAATATCTTTGCAAATGTCTAATAAATCAGCTGCTATACCTGTCGGTATTTGTGAGGATGTGCCTGTTGTGGTTGCAAATGTCACTATCTTAACGGACTTTGTTATTCTTGATATTCCCGAGGACGATAGTATGTCGATTATCCTTGGTAGACCCTTTTTGAATACTGCAGGGGCTGTTATTGATTGCAACAAAGGCAATGTCACTTCTCATGTTAATAGCATCAATTCATAGCATCAATTCTATTGGAAAAGTTCCAACTATCATTATTGGAGGTTTTGAATTTCTTCTTCCTACTGTCAAGAAAAAGTATGATATTCTTATTGTTAGGTATGTTCATATCCCCGTTGAGGTAACCTAGTGTTATTCGAAATTTCTCCAGTTCCGTGTTATTTGGAATGAGTTTGTTAACAAGACTTGATCAACCTTGTTAAGGATTCATTTTGATGATCACGAGATGGATGAAACTAGAAGGCACACTCTTTTTACTTTCTGTTATTTAGAATAAATAAAGAAAAAATAACTATTATATGTCTGTTTTCTGAATTATCCGTGCAATCAAAAATATCCCAAAAATAAAAGTGCTCCAAATGCCCTACAAATTTAGTATGATTTTTTATGGAATATTTGAGGATTTTAGGCACTGAAAACACTACAGGGGGGCAAGCACCTGGCCACGAGGGTGGAGGGCGCGCCCACACCCCCTGGGCGCGCCCCCCTGTCTCGTGGGCCCACGGTGGCCCCCCTCCACTTATTCCTGCACCCACACACTCCATCTTCTTCCCAAAAAAATCCCCATCCATCTCAAGCACGAGTTCTAGCTCATTTTGCTGCGATTTTCGATCTCCTTGCTCAAAGCTTCATTCACAAAACTACTTTGGGAGATTGTTGCTTGGTATGTGACTCCTCCATTGGTCCAATTAGTTTTTGTTCTAGTTCTTTATTCATTGCAAATTTTTGCTGCATAGGTGAACCTGTTCTTGAGCTTGCATGTCAAATTTATGAGGTCCCAAGTAATTCTAATGCATGATATAGGCTCTAGGCACTTGTGGGAGTAGTTGCTGACAATCTTGTTTAGTTTTATTCGCTTTTAATTTGAAGTTACTAAAAATTTTAGAAAATGATAAGGAGATTTTTGAGGGGCTCTTCTAGCCAAGGCTCCCAAGAAAAACAAGCTAAAGAGAAGGAAAAGGCCAAGTATAATCTTCCTCGCATAGCGGAAGTACGGACGTGTGAATGACCTTGTGATAATTTCTTGAGAGAAGCCGGGATTTATGAAGACTTTTATTCTTTGATTGAAAATGCGGGCCTCACAGACATCCTCCACGACCAGATCGATCAGTATCTCTTGTTGGGGAACATTGCAGAAAATAAAAAATTCCTACGGTTTCACCAAGATCAATCTATGAGTTCATCTAGCAACAAGAGAGAGGAGTGCATCTACATACCCTTGTAGATCGAGCGGAAGCGTTCAAGAGAACGGGGTTTAGGAAGTCGTACTCTTCGTGATCCAAATCACCGGAGATCCTAGCGCCGAACAGACGGCACCTTCGCGTTCAACACATGTACGGTCAGGGAGACGTCTCCTTCTTCTTGATCCAGCAAGGGGGAAGGAGAGGTTGATGAAGATCCAGCAGCACGACGGCGTGGTGGTGGATGCAGCAGCGATCTCAGCAGGGCTTCGTCAAGCGTTTGCGAGAGGGAGAGGTGTAGCAGAGGGAGAGGGAGGCACCAAGAGCATGGGTGCGGCTGCCCTCCCCCCCCCTCTTTATATAGGCCCCCTAGGGGGGGCGCCGGCCCTAGGAGATGGGATCTCCTAGGGGGCGGCGGCCAAGGGGGTGGCTTGTCCCCCAAGGAAAGTGGAGGCGCCCCCCACCCCAAGGGTTTCCAACCCTAGGCGCAGGGGGGCACACCAGCCCACCAGGGGCTGGGTCACCTCCCACTTCAGCCCATGGGGCCCTCTGGGATAGGTGGCCCCACCCGGTGGACCCCCGGGACCCTTTCGGTGGTCCTGGTACAATACCGGTAATCCCCAAAACTTTCCCGATGGCCGAAACTTCACTTCCTATATATAAATCCTTACCTCCGACCATTCCGGAACTCCTCGTGACGTCCGGGATCTCATCCGGGACTCCGAACAACTTTCGGTTTACTGCATACTCATATCTCTACAACCCTAGCATCACCGAACCTTAAATGTGTAGACCCTACGGGTTCGGGCGACATGCAGACATGACCAAGACGCCTCTCCGGTCAATAACCAACAGCGGGATCTGGATACCCATGTTGGCTCCCACATGCTCCTCGATGATCTCATCGAATGAACCACGATGGCGAGGACTCAAGTAATCCCGTATACAATTCCCTTTGTCAATCGGTACGTTACATGCCCGAGATTCGATCGTCGGTATCCCAATACCTCGTTTAATCTCGTTACCGGCAAGTCACTTTACTCGTACCGTAATGCATGATCCCGTGACCAGACACTTGGTCACATTGAGCTCATTATGATGATGCATTACCGAGTGGGCCCAAAGATACCTCTCCGCATACGGAGTGACAAATCCCAGTCTCGATCTGTGCCAACCCAACAGACACTTTCGGAGATACCCGTAGTGCACCTTTATAGTCACCCAGTTACGTTGTGACGTTTGGCACACCCAAAGCACTCCTACGTATCCGGGAGTTGCACAATCTCATGGTCTAAGGAAATGATACTTGACATTTGGAAAAGCTCTAGCTAAACGAACTATATGATCTTTGAGCTATGCTTAGGATTGGGTCTTGTCCATCACATCATTCTCCTAATGATGTGATCCCGTTATCAATGACATCCAATGTCCATAGTCAGGAAACCATGACTATCTGTTGATCAACGAGCTAGTCAACTAGAGGCTCACTAGGGACACGTTGTGGTCTATGTATTCACACGTGTATTACGATTTCCGGATAACACAATTATAGCATGAATAACAGACTATTACCATGAACAAAGAAATATAATAATAACCATTTTATTATTGCCTCTAGGGCATATTTCCAACAGTCTCCCACTTGCACTAGAGTCAATCATCTAGTTACATTGTGATGAATCGAACACCCATGGAATTTTGGTGTTGATCATGTTTTGCCCTAGGGAGAGGTTTAGTCAACGGATCTGCTACATTCAGGTTCGTGTGTACTTTACAAATATCTATGTCTCCATCTTGAACATTTTCACGAATGGAGTTGAAGTGACACTTGATGTGCCTGGTCTTCTTGTGAAACCTGGGCTCCTTGGCAAGTGCAATAGCTCTAGTGTTGTCATAGAAGAGTTTGATCGGCCCCGGCGCATTGGGTATGACTCCTAGGTCAGTGATGAACTCCTTCACCCAGATTGCTTCATGCGCTACCTCCGAGGTTGGCATGTACTCTGCTTCACATGTAGATCCCGCCACGACGCTTTACTTGCAACTGCACCATCTTACTGCCCCACCATTCAAAATATACACGTATCCGGTTTGTGACTTAGAGTCATCCAGATCTGTGTCGAAGCTAGCATCGACATAACCCTTTACGACGAGCTCTTCGTCACCTCCATAACCGAGAAACATATCCTTGGTCCTTTTCAGGTACTTTAGGATGTTCTTGACCACTATCGAGTGTTCCTTGCTGGTATTACTTTGGTACCTTCCTACCAAACTTACGGCAAGGTTTACATCAGGTCTGGTACACAGCATGGAATACATAATAGACCCTATGGCTGAGGCATAGGGGATGACACTCATCTCTTCTTTATCTTCTGCTGTGGTCGGGCATTGAGCCGAGCTCAATCTCACACCTTGCAATACAGGCAAGAACCCTTTCTTGGACTGATCCATATTGAACTTCTTCAATATCTTATCAAGGTATGTGCTTTGTGAAAGACCTATGAGGCATCTCGATCTATCCCTATAGATCTTGATGCCTAATACGTAAGTAGCTTCTCCAAGGTCCTTCATTGAAAAACACTTATTCAAGTTGGCCTTAATGTTGTCCAAGAGTTCTATATCATTTCCCATCAAAAGTTTGTCATCTACATATAATATGAGAAATGCTACAGCGCTCCCACTCACTTTCTTGTAAATGCAGGCTTCTCCATAAGTCTGCATAAACCCAAACGCTTTGATCATCTCATCAAAGCGAATGTTCCAACTCCGAGATGCTTGCACCAGCCCATAAATGGATCACTGGAGCTTGCGTACCTTGTTAACATTCTCAGGGTCGACAAAACCTTCCAGCTGCATCATATACAGTTCTTCCTTAAGATGATCGTTAAGGAATGCCGTTTTGACGTCCATTTGCCATATCTCATAATCATGGTATGCGGCAATTGCTAACATGATTCGGACAGACTTTAGCTTCGCTACGAGAGAGAAAGTCTCATCATAGTCAACCCCTTGAACTTGCCGATAACCCTTGGCGACAAGTCGAGCTTTATAGATGGTGACATTACCATCCACGTCCGTCTTCTTCTTAAAGATCCATTTGTTTTCTATCGCTCACCGATCATCGGGCAAGTCTGTCAAAGTCCATACTTCGTTTTCATACATGGATCCTATCTCGGATTGCATGGCTTCAAGCCATTTGTTTGAATCTGGGCCCGCCATCGCTTCTTCATAGTTCGAAGGTTCACCGTTGTCTAACAACATGATTTCCAGGACAGGGTTGCCATACCACTCTGGTGTGGAACGTGTCCTTGTGGACCTACGAAGTTCAGTAGTAACTTGATCCGAAGTACCTTGATCATCATCATTAACTTCCTCTTCAGATGGTGCTGGCACCTAAGGAACATCTTCCTGAGCTGCACTACTCACGGGTTCAAGAGGTAGTACTTCATCAAGTTCCACTTTCCTCCCACTTACTTCTCTCGAGAGAAACTCTTTCTCCAGAAAGGACCCGTTCTTGGCAACAAAGATCTTGCCTTCGGATCTGAGGTAGAAGGTATACCCAATGGTTTCCTTAGGGTATCCTATGAAGACGCATTTTTCCGACTTGGGTTCGAGCTTTTCAAGTTGAAGTCTCTTGACATAAGCATCGCATCCCCAAACTTTTAGAAACGACAGCTTAGGTTTCTTCCCAAACCATAATTCATACGGTGTTGTCTCAACGGATTTAGACGGTGCCCTATTTAAAGTGAATGTAGTTGTCTCTAGAGCGTATCGCCAAAAAGATAGCGGTAAATCGGTAAGAGACATCATAGATCGCACCATATCCAATAAAGTGCGATTACAACGTTCGGACCCACCGTTACGCTGAGGTGTTCTAGGCGGCGTGAGTTGTGAAACGATTCCACATTTCCTTAAGTGTGTACCAAATTCGTGACTTAAATATTCTCCTCCATGATCTGATCGTAGGAACTTTATCTTTCGGTCACGTTGATTCTCTACCTCATTCTGAAATTCCTTGAACTTTTCAAAGGTCTCAGACTTGTGTTTCATCAAGTAAACATACCCATATCTACTCAAGTCGTCAGTGAGAGTGAGAACATAACGATATCCTCCGCGAGCCTCAACGCTCATTGGACCACACACATCAGTATGTATGATTTCCAATAAGTTGGTTGCTCGCTCCATTGTTCCGGAGAACAGAGTCTTGGTCATTTTGCCCATGAGGCATGGTTCGCATGTGTCAAATGATTCATAATCGAGAGACTCTAAAAGTCCATCAGCATGGAGCTTCTTCATGCGCTTGACGCCAATGTGACCAAGGCGGCAGTGCCACAAGTATGTGGGACTATCGTTATCAACTTTACATCTTTTGGTATTCACACTATGAATATGTGTAACATCACGTTCGAGATTCATTAAGAATAAACCATTGACCATCGGGGCATGACCATGAAACATATCTCTCATATAAATAGAACAACCATTATTCTCAGATTTAAATGAGTAGCCATCTCATATTAAATGAGATCCAGATACAATGTTCATGCTCAAACTTGGCACTAAATAAAAATTATTGAGGTTTAAAACTAATCCCGTAGGTAAATGTAGAGGTAGCGTGCCGACGGCGATCACATCGACCTTGAACCATTCCCGATGCGCATCGTCACCTCATCCTTCGCCAGTCTCCGTCTGTTCCGCAGTTCCTGCTTTGAGTTACAAATATGAGCAACCGCACCGGTATCAATACCCAGGAGCTTCTACGAGTACTGGTAAGGTACACATCAATTACATGTATATCACATATACCTTTAGTGTTGCCAGCCTTCTTGTCCGCTAAGTATTTGGGGCAGTTTCGCTTCCAGTGTCCGCTTCCCTTGCAATAAAAGCACTCAGTTGCAGGCTTGGGTCCATTCTTTGACTTCTTCCCGGCAACTGGCTTACCGGGCGCGGCAACTCCCTTGCCGTCCTTCTTGAAGTTCTTCTTACCCTTGCCTTTCTTGAACTTAGTGGTTTTATTCACCATCAACACTTGATGTTCTTTCAGCATTGAATATACATCAGGAATGGTCTTTTCCATCCCCTGCATATTGAAGTTCATCACAAAGCTCTTGTAGCTCGGTGGAAGCGACTGGAGGATTCTGTCAATAACCGCGTCATCCGGGAGATTAACTCCCAGCTGAGTCAAGAGGTTGTGCAACCCAGACATCTTGAGTATGTGCTCACTGACAGAACTATTTTCCTCCATCTTACAGCTAAAGAACTTGTCGGAGACTTCATATCTCTCGACCCGGGCATGAGCTTGGAAAACCATTTTCAGCTCTTCGAACATCTCATATGCTCCGTGTTGCTCAAAATGCTTTTGGAGCCCCGGTTCTAAGCTGTAAAGCATGCCGCACTGAACGAGGGAGTAATCATCAGCACGAGACTGCCAAGCATTCATAACGTCTTGGTTCTCTGGGATGGGAGCTTCACCTAGAGGTGCTTCTAGGACATAATCTTTCTTGGCAGCTATGAGGATGATCCTCAGGTTCCGGACCCAGTCCGTATAGTTGCTGCCATCATCTTTCAGCTTGGTTTTCTCTAGGAATGCGTTGAAGTTGATGGTAACATTGGCCATTTGATCTACAAGACATATTGTAAAGATTTTAGACTAAGTTCATGATAATTAAGTTCATCTAATCAAATTACTTAATGAACTCCCACTCAGATTAGACATCCCTCTAGTCATCTAAGTGATACATGATCCGAGTAGACTAGGCCGTGTCCGATCATCACGTGAGATGGACTAGTCATCATCGGTGAACATCTCCATGTTCATCGTATCTTCCATACAACTCATGTTCGACCTTTCGGTCTCTTGTGTTCCGAGGCCATGTCTGTACATGATAGGCTCGTCAAGTTAACCTAAGTGTTTATGCGTGTGTAAATCTGTCTTACACCTGTTGTATGTGAACGTTAGAATCTATCACACCCGATCATCACGTGGTGCTTCAAAACAACGAACTTTCGCAACGGCGTACAGTTAGGGGGGTCACTTGAAATTATTATGAGGGATCATCTTATTTACTACCGTCGTTCTAAGTAAACAAGATGCAAAAAAAATGATAAACATCACATGCATTCAAATAGTAGTGACATGATATGGCCAATATCATATAACTCCTTTGATCTCCATCTTCGGGGCTCCATGATCATCTTCGTCACCGGCATGACACCATGATCTCCATCATCATGATCTCCATCATCGTGTCTCCATGGGGTTGCTCGCCAACTATTACTTCTACTACTATGGCTAACGGTTTAGCAATAAAGTAAAGTAATTACATGGCGTTAAATCATTGACACGCAGGTCATACAATAATTAAGACAACTCCTATGGCTCCTGCCGGTTGTCATACTCATCGACATGCAAGTCGTGATTCCTATTACAAGAACATGATCTCATACATGACATATATATATCATCAATCATTCATCACAACTTTTGGCCATATCACATCACAATCACATGCTGCAAAAACAAGTAAGACGTCCTCTAATTGTTGTTGCATGTTTTACGTGGCTGCAATAGGGTTCTAGCAAGAACGTTTTCTTATCTACGTGAAAGCCACAACGTGATTTGTCAACTTATATTTACCCTTCATAAGGACCCTTTTCATCGAATCTGCTCCAACTAAAGTGGGAGAGACAGACACCCGCTAGCCACCTTATGCAACTAGTGCATGTCAGTCGGTGGAACCTGTCTCACGTGAGCGTACGTGTAAGGTCGGTCCGGGCCGCTTCATCCCACAATCCGCTGAAGCAAAATAATACTAGTAGTGGCAAGAAAGTTGACAACATCTACGCCCACAACAATTTGTGTTCTACTCGTGCAAAGAGAACTACGCATAGACCTAGCTCATGATGCCACAGTTGGGGAACGTTGCAGAAAATAAAAAAAATCCTACGGTTTCACCAAGATCAATCTATCAGTTCATCTAGCAACGACAGAGAGGAGTGCATCTACATACCCTTGTAGATCGAGCGGAAGCGTTCAAGAGAACGGGGTTGAGGAAGTCGTACTCATCGTGATCCAAATCACCGGAGATCCTAGCGCCGAACATAAGGCAGCTCCGCGTTCACCACACGTACGGTCAGGGAGACATCTCCTCCTTCTTGATCCAGAAAGGGGGAAGTAGAGGTTGATGAAGATCCAGCAGCACGACGGCGTGGTGGTGGATGCAGCAGCGATCTCGGCAGGGCTTCGCCAAGCGTCTGCGAGAGGGAGAGGTGTAGCAGAGGGAGAGGGAGGCGCCAAGAGCATGGGTGCGGCTGCCCTCCCTCCCCCCTTTTTATATAGGCCCCCTAGGGGGCAGCCCTAGGAGATGGGATCTCCTAGGGGGGCGGTGACCAAGGGGGTGGCTTGCCCACCAAGGCAAGTGGAGGCACCCCCCACCACTAGGGTTTCCAACCCTAGGCGCAGGGGGGCCCAAGGGGGGGCGCACCAGCCCACCAGGGGCTGGTTCCCCTCCCACTTCAGCCCATGGGGCCCTCCAGGATAGGTGGCCCCACCCGTTGGACCCCCGGGACCCTTCCGGTGATCCCGGTAAAATACCGGTAACCCCCGAAACTTTCCCGATGGCCGAAACTTCACTTCCTATATATAATTCTTTACCTCTGGACCATTCCGGAACTCCTAGTGACGTCCAGGATCTCATCCCGGAGTCCAAACAACTTTCGGTTTACTGCATACTCATATCTCTATAACCCTACGTAACCGAACCTTAAGTGTGTAGACCCTACGGGTTCGGGAGACATGTAGACATGACCGAGACGCCTCTCCAGTCAATAACCAACAGCGGGATCTGGATACCCATGTTGGCTCCCACATGCTCCTCGATGATCTCATCGGATGAACCACGATGTCGAGGACTCAAGTAATCCCGTATACAATTCCCTTTGTCAATCGGTACGTTACCGGCAAGTCACTTTACTCGTACCGTAATGCATGATCCCGTGACCAGACGCTTGCTCACATTGAGCTCATTATGATGATGCATTACCGAGTGGGCCCAGAGATACCTCTCTGTCATACGGAGTGACAAATCCCAGTCTCGATTCGTGCCAACCCAACAGACACTTTCGGAGATAGCCGTAGTGCACCTTTATAGTCACCCAGTTACGTTGTGACGTTTGCACACCCAAAGCACTCCTACGGTATCCGGGAGTTGCACAATCTCATGGTCTAAGGAAATGATACTTGACATTTGGAAAAGCTCTAGCTAAATGCACTATACGATCTTTGAGCTATGCTTAGGATTGGGTCTTGTCCATCACATCATTCTCCTAATGATGTGATCCCGTTATCAATGACATCCAATGCCGATAGTCCGAAAAACATGACTATCTGTTGATCAATGAGCTAGTCAACTAGAGGATCACTAGGGACACGTTGTGGTCTATGTATTCACATGTGTATTACGATTTCCGGATAACACAATTATAGCATGAATAACAGACTATTACCATGAACAAAGAAATATAATAATAACCATTTTATTATTGCCTCTAGGGCATATTTCCAACATCTCTTACTCACCAATACTTTTGTGCAAAACTTTTATTATTATCCTAAGAATTCACCTCCATCAGTATCATTTCATTTATATGATGAATTCAAGGAAATGTCTTTACGTAATTTTTGCGCGGTATGTAGAATACCCTTTGAGGGCAGATTAGATGAACCACATCATAAATATGTGGATGGCTTTGTTAACACCATTACTGTAGGGGATCCGAAGAAGGGTTCCGATGCGAGAATCACTAGCATACACTTTCCTGTTTTACGCTACTTTGCTTTATTTGCTAGTCGATGCTTAATTGGTCGTGGAAATAGTGGAAACTTCAATGTTCCTGATATTATTATTTTGTTCCATGCCTTGTTTACTGATAATAGTTTTAGTATGGGTGTCGTTATTGCTAAACAGCTAAGCCTGAACGTACAAAGGGCCCCATCTTTGGAGGTATCTATGCTCCACGCCTTGCTAAACATTTTGAGATACCTATTAGGCACTATGAGAAAGAGGAGACAATATTGCCTCCTTACCTTTTAGATTATAGGAGCATGGTACCACATGAGTTTATTGTTCACAATGATGATAAGATGCTCCTATATAACTTGAGATTCAATAAGAAACACAATGGGATTATTATCCTTCCTGCGCCTCTGTTTTTTGACTTGACTGCAATTAATTATCTTGTCTCGCCGGAAGTGGTGTATGCTCATCGAGGACAGGCATCTACTCCAGAGCCTGAGCCGGAACCTCCACTGGACCCTTATCGTCCATCATCTTACGAGTGGAATCCGGAGGAGATCGCTAGTCAGTGGTATCCTGATTACATCCCTCAGTACACCGGGGAGAGTAGCCGCTATCCTTGGCATTAGACCAACTTAGGCCAAAAGCCTAAGCTTGGGGGAGTACGTATTTCTCACCGACTTTACATTCATGTTCACACACTTATTCTAGTCGTCGGTGCTCAGACTCTTTCATTGTATTATCCATGCTAGTTTAATTTTCTTTTTCTAGCTTTCTTCTTGTGTGTTTGATAAACCTTAAGAAAAACCAAAAAATTTAGTTAGTTTACTTTCCTTGCTTGTAGTGATGAAAACCCGAAAAGATTTCTCGTTCTTCTTTTACTTGTTGGGAGCTTTCCCGTGTAAATAGTTTTATTTCTTTTCTTTCCTTTGGGGGTCGAGAGTAGAAGACCATATTGAAAATGTTTAGTGGCTCTCATATGCATGATTGTTGATTTAACTTAGAGCCCATATTACTTTGTCTTCTCTCTTGAATTGAATGCTTGTAGATTCCAGTTTAGTCCAATGCACGTGCACTATTATTATCGAACACACCGTTCAGTCGTGCAAGTGAAAGGCAATAATGACGATTTATGATGGACTGATTGAGATGAGAAAAGCTGGTATGAACTCGACCTCTTTTGTTTTTGTAAATATGATGAGTTCATCGTTCCTGATTCAGCCTATTATGAAGTAAACATATTTGCAATGACATTTAGAGATAATAGTTGCTTGTGTCATGCTTAATTAGATATGAGTTATAATGGTTTACCTTGCGTGCCAACATGCTATTAAAATGATTATGATGTGGTATGATAGGATGGTATCCTCCTTTGAATGAATTGAGTGACTCGACTTGGCACATGTTCACGCATGTAGTTGAAACAAAATCAACATAGCCTTCACGATATTTATGTTCATGGTGGATTATATCCTACTCATGCTTGTACTTGGTGTAGATTAATTTTAATGCATGTTCATGACTGTTGTCACTCTCTCAGTTGGTCGCTTCCCAGTCCTTTGCTAGCCTTCACCTGTACTAAGCGGGAATACTGCTTGTGCATCCAAACTCCATAAACCCCAAAGTTATTCCATATGAGTCCACCATACCTTCCTATATGCGGTATTTACCTGCCGTTCCAAGTAAATTTTTATGTGCCAAACTCCCAACCTTCAAATAAAATTATGTTTTGTATGCTCGAGCAGCTCATGTTTCAACTAGGGTTGTCTGTATCTTCCATGCTAGGTGGGTTATTCTCAAGAGGAGTGGACTCCGCTCCTCTTTCATGAGAAAATGGCCGGTAACTGGGATGCCTAGTCCCATGATCAAAAAGATCAAAGCAAATCAAAATAATTAAAACAAAACTCCCCCGGGGCTGTTGTTAGTTGGAGGCACTCGTTGTTTCGAGCAAGACATGGATTGATGCTTGTTGGTGGCGGGGGAGTATAAACTTTTACCATTTTGTTTGGGAAATGCCTATAATGGATCAGACGTCACATTGAGTTGAGACTCCTTCGTTGACCTTGGACAACCTATCCCAAATCAACTTAGCAGTTTCCATTGCATGCTACGTCTTGAGCTTGCGTTGGTTTTCCTTGAAAAGGAAAGGGTGATGCAGCAAAATAGCGTAAGTATTTCCCTCAGTTTTTGAGAACCAAGGCATCAATCCAGTTGGAGGCTCCTCAAAAGTCCCACGCACCTACACAAACAACCAACAACCTCGCAACCAACACAATATAGGGGTTGTCAATCCCTTCACGGCCACTTGCGAAAGTGAGATCTCATAGAGATAATATGATAAGATAAATATTTTTGGTATTTCTATGATATAGATTGGAAAAGTAAAGATGCAAATAAAAGTAGATGGTAAACTTATATGATAAAAGATAGACCCGAGGGCCTTAGGTTTCACTAGTGGCTTCTCTCAAGATAGCATAAGTATTACAGTGGGTGAACAAATTACTGTCGAGCAATTGATAGAAAAGAGCATAGTTATGAGATTATCTAGGCATGATCATGTATATAGGCATCATGTCCTTGACAAGTAGACCGACTCCTGCCTGCATCTACTACTATTACTCCACACATCGACCGACTCCTGCCTGCATCTAGAGTATTAAATTCATAAAGAACAGAGTAACGCATTAAGAAAGATGACATGATGTAGAGGGATAAACTCATGCAATATGATATAAACCCCATCTATTTATCCTCTATGGCAACAATACAATACGTGCCTTGCTGCCCCTGCTATCACTGAGAAAGGACACTGCAAGATTGAACCCAAAGCTAATCACTTCTCCCATTGCAAGAAAGATCAATCTAGTAGGCCAAACTAAACTGATAATTCGAAGAGACTTGCAAAGATAACTTAATCACACATAAAAGAATCCAAAGGAGATTCAAATATTTCTCATAGATAAACTTGATCATAAACCCACAATTCATCGGATCTCGACGAACACATTGCAAAAATAGTTACATCGAATAGATCTCCAATAAGATCGAGGAGAACTTTGTATTGAGATTCAAAGAGAGAGAATAAGCCATCTAGCTAATAACTATGGACCCAAAGGTCTGTGGTAAACTACTCACAACTCATAGGAGAGGCCTTGGAGATGATGTAGAGGCCCTCCATGGTCAATTACCCCTCCGACGGAGCGCCGGCAAAGGCTCCAAGATGGGATCTCGCGGATACAGAAGGTTGCGGCAGTGGAATTAGGTTTTCGTGGTGCTCCTCGATGGTTTTAGGGTACGTGGGTATATATAGGAGGAATAAGTAGGTTGGTGGATGCTCGAGGGGCCCACGAGGGTGGGGGGCGCGCCGGGCACCCTCGTGGTCGCCTCCTCTATTGCTTGATGTCCACTCCAAGTCCCCTGCTATATCTTGAGCTAGCGTTGGTTTTCCCCGAAGAGGAGTGGGTGATGCAGCAAGTGTAGCATAAGTATTTCCCTCAGTTTTGAGAACCAAGGTATCA
Organism: Triticum turgidum subsp. durum; assembly: GCA_900231445.1. Taxonomy (NCBI): domain Eukaryota; kingdom Viridiplantae; phylum Streptophyta; class Magnoliopsida; order Poales; family Poaceae; genus Triticum; species Triticum turgidum. The sequence goes on along the minus strand of LT934116.1, from coordinate 51,340,160 downwards.
ATCCAGTAGGAGGCTCCTCAAAAGTCCCACACACCTACACAAACAAACTAAGAACTAGCAACCAACGCAATAAAGGGGTTGTCAATCCCTTCATGGCCACTTGCGAAAGTGAGATCTGATAGAGATAGTATGATAAGATAAAATATATTTTTGGTATTTTATAATATAGATGCAAAAAGTAAAGATGGAAATAAAGTAGATTGAAAGCAAATATGATAAGGGATAGACCCGGGGGCCATAGGTTTCACTAGAGGCTTCTCTCGAGAGAGAGCATAAGTATTACGGTGGGTGAACAAATTACTGTCGAGCAATTGATAGAAAAGCGCATAGTTATGAGATTATATAGGCATGATCATGTATATAGGCATCACGTCCATAACAAGTAGACCGACTCCTGCCTGCATCTACTACTATTACTCCACACATCGACCGACTCCTGCCTACATCTAGAGTATTAAGTTCATAAGAACAGAGTAATGCATTAAGCAAGATGACATGATGTAGAGGGATAAACTCATGCAATATGATGTAAACCCCATCTTGTTATCCTCGATGGCAACAATACAATACATGTCTTGCAACCCTTTCTGTCACTGGGTAAGAACACCACAAGATTGAACCCAAAGCTAAGCACTTCTCCCATGGCAAGAAAGACCAATCTAGTAGGCCAAACCAAGCTGATAATTCGAAGAGATGTGCAAAGATAACTCAATCATACATAAAAGAATTCAGAGAAGATTCAAATATTATTCATATATAGACTTGATCATAAACACACAATTCATCGGATCTCGACAAACACACTGCAAAAAGAGATTACATCGAATAGATCTCCACAAGAGAGGGGGAGAACATTGTATTGAGATCCAAAAAGAGAGAAGAAGCCATCTAGCTAATAACTATGGACCCGTAGGTCTGTGGTAAACTACTCACAACTCATCAAAGGGGCAAGGATGTTGATGTATAAGCCCTCCGTGGTCGATTCCCCCTCCGACAGAGTGCCAGCGAAGGCTCCAAGATGGGATCTCGCGGATACAGAAGGTTACGGCGGTGGAAATTGTGTTTCGTGGTGCTCCTGGATGTTTTCGGTGCACGTAGGTATATATAGGAGGAAGAAGTACGTCGGTGGCCACCCGAGGGGCCCGCGAGACAGGGGGGCGCGCCCTACAGGGAGGCGCGGCCCCCTATCTCGTGGGGTCCTCAGGAGCTTCTTGACTTGCACTCCAAGCTCTCTGGATCACGTTCGTTCCAAAAATCATGCTCCCGGAGGTTTCATTCAGTTTGGACTCCATTTGATATTCCTTTTATTCGAAATACTGAAATAGGCAAAAAAACAGCAATATGGGTTGGGCCTCCGGTTAGTAGGTTAGTCCCAAAAATGATATAAATATGTAAAATAAAGACCATAAACATCCAAAAGAGGTAATATAATAGCATGGAACAATCAAAAATTATAGATACATTGAAGACGTATCAAGCATCCCTAAGCTTAATTCCTACTCGTCCTCGAGTAGGTAAATGATAAAAAGAGAATTTTTGATGTGGAATGCTACCTAGCATAATTCATAATGTAATTTTCTTTAATGTGGCATGAATGTTCAGATCCAAATGATTCAAGATAAAAGCTTATAAAACATAAAAATAATAATGCTTCAAAGCATACTAACAAATAATCATGTCCTATCAAAATAGCATAGCCAAAGAAAGCATATCCCTACAAAATCATATAGTTAGGCCATGCTTCATTTTCATTACACAAAATACTCCCATCATGTACAACCCCGATGATGAGCCGAGCAATTGGTTCATACTTTTTAACGCGCTTCAGCTTTTCAACTCTTACGCAATACATGAGCGCAAGCCATGGACATAGCATTATGGTTGTATATGGTGGTTGTGAGGACAAAAAGGGAGAAGATAGTTTCACATCAACTAGGCGTATTAACGGGCTGTATGGAGATGCCCATTAATAGATATCAATGTGAGTGAGTAGGGATTGCCATGTAAAGGATGCACTAGAGCTATAAATATATGAAAGCTCAAGAAAAGAAACTAAGTGGATGTGCATCCAACTTGCTTGCTCACGAAGACCTAGGGCACATTGAGGAAGCCCATCATTGGAATATACAAGCCAAGTTATATAATGAAAAATTCCCACTAGTATATGAAAGTGACAACATATGAGACTCTCTATCATGAAGATCATGGTGCTTTTTGAAGCACAAGTGTGTAAAAATAGATAGTGGCAATTGTCCCTTCTCTCTTTTTATCTCTTTTTATTTTTCTCTTTTTTGTGGGCATCTTTGGCCTCTTTTATTTTTATAAAGTCCGAAGCTTCATCCCCACTTGTGGGGGAGTCATAGTCTTCATCATCCTTTCCTCACTAGGACAATGCTCTAATAATGAAGATCATCACACTTTTATGGATTTACAACTCAAAAACTACAACTCAAAGCTAGAACAAGATATGACTCTATCTGAATGCCTCCGGCGGTGTACCGGGATATGCAATGAATCAAGAGCGACATGTATGAAGATTATGAAGGTGGCTTTGCCACAAATACGATGTCAACTACATAATCATGCAAAGAGCAATATGACAATGATGAAACGTGTCATAATAAATGGAATGGTGGAAAGTTGCATGGCAATATATCTTGGAATGGCTATGGAAATGCCATAATAGGTAGGTATGGTGGCTGTTTTGAGGTTGGTAAATAAAGGGTTCAATACCGGCGAGAGTTGCGCGGTAATAATAAAGGCTAGCAAAGTAAAAGGATAAGTGTGCATATGTCCATGGACTCGCATTAGTCGAAAAAATAACTCATATACTTATTGTAAAAGTCTACTTCGCCCTCGAAGCAAAGTACTACCACGCATGCCCCAAGAGGAATAGATTGGTAGGAAAAAATTCCATCGCTCGTCCCCGACTGCCACTCATAAGGAAGACACTCAAAAGAGCACCTCATGCAACAAATTTGTCACACAACTTTTACCATATGTGCATGCTACGAGACTTGCCAACTTCAAAAAAAGTAAAGTATTTCTCAATTTCATAATTACCCACTAGCATGACCCTAACATTACTACCTTCATATCTCAAAACAATTATCAAGCAACAAATTGATCATAGCATCCAATTTCTATGATAGTTTTTATTATACCCAACTTGGATGCTCATCATTCTAGGACCAAATTTGTAACCAAAGAAAATACCATGCTGTTCTAAAAGATTCTCAAAATAATATAAGTTAAGCATGAGAGACTAGCAATTTCTATAAAATCACGCCACCACCATGCTCTAAAAGATATAAGTGAAGTACTAGAGCAAAAACTATCAAGCTCAAAAGATATAAGTGAAGCACATAGAGTATTCTAGCAAATTCTAATAAAATAGGCTTCTCCAAAAAGGTGTGTACAGCAAGGATGATTGTGGTAAACTAAAAAGCAAAGACTAATATAATACACGACGCTCCAAGCCAAACACATATCATGTGGCGAATAAAAATATAGCTCCAAGTAAAGTTACCAATGAACAAAGACGAAAGAGGGGATGCCTTCCCGGGGCATCCCCAAGCTTAGGCTTTTGGCTATTCTTGAATGTTTTGGGGTGCCTTGGGAATCCCCAAGCTTAGGCTCTTGCCACCCTTTATTCCATAGTGCATAAAAGATTTACCCAAAACTTGAAAACTTCACAACACAAAACTCAACATGAAATCTTATAAGCTCCGTTAGTGAAAGAAAACAAAACCACCACATAAGGTACTGCAATGAACTCATTCTTTATTTATTTTGGTGTTAGACCTACTGTATTCCAACTTCTTTATGGTTTATAAAATAATTTACGAGCCATAGATGCATTGAAATAAGCAAACAACACACGAAAAACAGAATCTGTCAAAAACAGAACAGTCTGTAGCAATCTGTAACTAACGCAAACTTCTGGAACTCTAAAACTCCTAAAAAAATAGGACGTACTGGACAATTTTTTTATTGGTCAGCAGAAAAAAGAATCAATGCAAAATCACGTTTCTGTGATTTATTGATTTTTTTTCTCGTGAGCGCAAAGTTTCTGTTTTACAACAGAATCAAATCAACTATCATCGTAGGTTATCCTATAGGTTCTACTTGGCACAAACACTAACTAAAAGATAAAAACACATCTAACCAGAGAGTAGATGCAAGATTTATTACTAAACAGGAGCAAAAACAAAAAACATAAAGAAAAATTGGGTTGCCTCCCAACTAGCGCTATCGTTTAACGCCCCTAGCTAGGCATAAAAGCGAAGATAAATCTAATGAGTGCCATCTTTGGCACTAAATTCATAAGTAGCACGCATGATAGATTCGTAAGGTAATTTGACTTTCTTTCTTGCAATGTGCTCCATGCCTTTCTTTAAGGTGAATTGGAATCTAATGTTCCCTTCCTTCATATCAATAATCGCACCAATTGTTCTAAGGAAAGGTCTACCAAGAATAATAGGGCAAGAAAGATTGCAATCTATATCAAGAACGATAAAATCTACGGGCACCAAATTTCTATTTGCAACAATAAGAACATCATTGATCCTTCCCATAGGCTTTTTAATGGTGGAATCCGCAAGGTGCAAATTTAAAGAGCAATCTTCAAGATCATGGAAACCTAGAATATCACATAAAGTTTTCGGAATTGTGGAAACACTAGCACCCAAATCACACAAAGCAAAACACTCATAATCTTTAATTCTAATCTTTATAGTAGGTTCCCACTCATCATTAAGTTTTCTAGGTATAGAAACTTCCAAATTAAGTTTTTCATCATAAGATTGCATCAAGGCATCAACAATATGTTTGGTAAAACCTTTGTTTTGACTATAAGCATGAGGAGAATTAACAACGGATTGTAACAAGGAAATACAACCTTTTAAAGAGAAATTATCATAGTCAAATTCCTTGAAATGCGAGATAGTGGGTTCAACATTATTAGAAATTGAGGATTCTCCAATCTCACTCTTACCAAATTTATCATTAAGATCTAAAGACTCTGAATTCTGGGATGCCTTTTAGGCAAAGTTGATTCATCATCAGTCCCATAATCATCAAAATTTATATTGCAAAACATAGATCTAATCGGAGATGCATTAATAACTTTAAGATCATCATCATTATTTTCACGGAAACTAGAAGAACACACTTTTATAAAGCTTTCTTTTTTAGCATGCAATCTAGCGGTTCTTTCCTTGCATTCGTCAATGGAAATTCTCATTACTTTGAGAGACTCATTGATATCATGCTTAGGAGGGGAAGATCTAATTTTAAGAGAATCAACGTCAAGAGAAAGTCTATCAACATTCCTAGCCAAATCATCAACTTTGGGCAATTTTTGTTCAAGCAAAGCATTAAAATTCTTTTTAGACATCATGAATTCTTTCACACTATTCTCAAAATCATAGGACATCTTATTAAAATTACCATAAGGATTATTGTAGGAATTTCCATAATTATTACGGGAATTACTAGGGAACGGTCTAGCATTAAAATTTCCTTTATAAGCATTGTATCCAAAACTATTCCTACCAACAAAATTCACATGCATAGATTCATTATTATTCTCAATCAAGGAAGACAAAGGCATATCATTAGGATCAAGAGGAGTATTTTTAGTAGCAAACATCTTCATAAGTGCATCCTTCTTTCCACTCAAAACATTGATTTCTTCTATAGCATGCACTTTTTTACTAGAAGATCTTTCGGTGTGCCATTGAGAATAATTAGCCATAATATTATCAAGAAGTTTTGTAGCATCTCCTAACGTGATTTCCATAAACATGCCTCCCGCGGCCGAATCTAAAAGATTTCTAGAAGCAAAGTTCAAACCGGCATAAAAAATTTGTATGATCATCCATAAATTCAAACCATGAGTAGGTCAATTGCGAAGCATCAATTTCATTCTTTCCCAAGATTAGGCAACATGCTCATAATCAAGTTGTTTAAAATTCATGATATCGTTCCTAAGAGTGATAATCTTAGCGGGAGGGAAATACTTAGAGATAAAAGCATCTTTGCACTTGTTCCAAGAATCAATACTATTTTTAGGCACGGTCTCTAAGTGAAAACGAAAATAACTTCAATTTGACAATATTGTTATCCGTATCTTTCTTCTTTTGCATATCACATAAATCAACAAAATTGTTTAGATGAGTAGCGGCATCTTCACTAGGAAGGCCAGCGAATTGATCTTTCATAACAAGAGTCAGCAAAGCAGCATTGATTTCACAAGACTCAACATCATTAAGAGGAGCAATTGGAGTACGAAGGAAATCATTATTATTGGTATTCGAGAAATCACACAATTTGGTATTATCTTGCGCCATGGCAACAAGTAATCCAACACACAAGCAGACAGAAAATGGCAAGCAAAAAGAGAGGAGGAGATTGGGAAAGAAAGGGCGAATAAAACGGCAAGGGTGAAGTGGGGGAGAGGAAAACGAGAGGCAAATGGAAAATAATGTAAATGCGAGGGAGATGGGTTTGTGATGGGTACTTGGTATGTCTTGACTTGAGCGAAGACCTCCCCGGCAACGGCGCCAGAAATCCTTCTTGCTACTTCTTGAGCTAGCGTTGGTTTTCCCCGAAGAGGAGAGGGTGATGCAGCAAGTGTAGCATAAGTATTTCCCTCAGTTTTGAGAACCAAGGTATCAATCCAGTAGGAGGCTCCTCAAAAGTCCCACGCACCTACACAAACAAACTGAGAACTCGCAACCAACGCAATAAAGGGGTTGTCAATCCCTTCACGGCCACTTGCGAAAGTGAGATCTGATAGAGATAGTATGATAAGATAAATATATTTTTGGTATTTTATAATATAGATGCAAAAAGTAAAGATGCAAATAAAGTAGATTGAAAGCAAATATGATAAGAGGTAGACCCGGGGGCCATAGGTTTCACTAGAGGCTTCTCTCGAGATAGCATAAGTATTACGGTGGGTGAACAAATTACTGTCGAGCAATTGAGAGAAAAGCGCATAGTTATGAGATTATCTAGGCATGATCATGTATATAGGCATCATGTCCATAACAAGTAGACCGACTCCTGCCTGCATCTACTACTATTACTCCACACATCGACCGACTCCTGCCTGCATCTACAATATTAAGTTCATAAGAACAGAGTAACGCATTAAGCAAGATGACATGATGTAGAGGGATAAAATCATGCAATATGATGTAAACCCCATCTTGTTATCCTCGATGGCAACAATACAATACGTGTCTTGCAACCCTTTCTGTCACTGGGTAAGAACACCGCAAGATTGAACCCAAAGCTAAGCACTTCTCCCATGGCAAGAAAGACCAATCTAGTAGGCCAAACCAAACTGATAATTCGAAGAGACTTGCAAAGATAACTCAATCATACATAAAAGAATTCAGAGAAGATTCAAATATTATTCATAGATAAACTTGATCATAAACCCACAATTCATCGGATCTCGACAAACACACCACAAAAAGAGATTACATCGAATAGATCTCAACAAGAGAGGGGGAGAACATTGTATTGAGATCCAAAAAGAGAGAAGAAGCCATCTAGCTAATAACTATGGACCCGTAGGCCTGTGGTAAACTACTCACAACTCATCGGAGGGGCGAGTATGTTGATGTAGAAGCCCTCCATTGTCGATTCCCCCTCCGGCAGAGTGCCGGCGAAGGCTCCAAGATGGGATCTTGCCGATACAGAAGGTTACGGTGGTGGAAATTGTGTTTCGTGGTGCTCCTGGATGTTTTCGGGGTACGTAGGTATATATAGGAGGAAGAAGTACGTCGGTGGCCGCCCGAGGGGCCCACGAGATAGCGGGGCGCGCCCTACAGGGGGGGCTATCTCGTGGGGTCCTCGGGAGCTTCTTGACTTGCACTCCAAGCTCTCCGAATCATGTTCGTTCCAAAAATCACGCTCCCGAAGGTTTCATTTCGTTTGGACTCCGTTTGATATTCCTTTTCTTCGAAATACTGAAATGGGCAAAAAAAACAGCAGTATGGGCTGGGACTCCGGTTAGTAGGTTAGTCCCAAAAATGATATAAATGTATTAAATAAAGCCCATAAACATCCAAAAGAGGTAATATAATATCATGGAACAATCAAAAATTATAGATACGTTGGAGACATATCATCCCCTCGATCACGTTTGTTCCAAACAGATCGCTCCCAAAGGTTTCATTCCGTTTGGACTCCGTTTGATATTCCTTTCCTTCGAAACACTGAAATAGGCAAAAAACAACAATTCGGGCTGGGCCTCTGGTTAGTAGGTTAGTCCCAAAAAGTGTAAAATAAAGCCCATAAACATCCTAAACGCGTAATAAAAAATTATAGAGACGTTGGAGACGTATCAAGGATCCCCAAGCTTAATTCCTGCTCGTCCTCGAGTAGGTAAATGATAAAAATAGAATTTTTGATGTGGAATGCTACCTAGCATAATTCTCAATGTAATTTTCTTTATTGTGGCATGAATGTTCAGATCCAAATGATTCAAAATAGAAGTTCATATTGCCATAAGAAATAGTAATACTTCAAGCATACTAACTAAGCAATCATGTCTTCTCAAAATAACATGGCTAAAGAAAGTTTATCCCTACAAAATCATATAGTTTGGCTATGCTTCATTTTTGTCACACAAAAATGCTCTCATCTTGCACACCCCCGATGACAAGCCAAGCAATTGTTTTGTACTTAAGTAATCTCAAACTTTTTTCAACTTTCACGCAATACATGAGCATGAGCCATGGATATAGCACTATGGGTGGAATAGAATATGATGATGGAGGTTGTGTGGAGAAGACAAAAAAGGAGGAAGTCTCACATTGACGAGGATAATCAATGGGCTATGGAGATGCCCATCAATTGATGTCAACATGAGGAGTAGGGATTGCCATGCAACGGATGCACTAGAGCTACAAATGTATGAAAGCTCAACAAAAGAAACTAAGTGGGTGTGCATCCAACTTGCTTGCTCACGAAGACCTAGGGCACTTTGAGGAAGCCCATCGTAGGAATATACAAGCCAAGTTCTATAATGAAAAATTCCCACTAGTATATAAAAGTGACAACATAAAAGACTTTCTATATGAAGAACATGGTGCTACTTTCAAGAAAAATTCTCACTTTAGTCATAAAGAACTCATATACTTATTGCAAAAATCTATATGTCATCAAAAACCAAGCACTACGCGCATGCTCCTAGGGGGATAGATTGGTAGGAAAAGACCATCGCTCGTCCCCGACTGCCACTCATAAGGATGACACTCTAAGAACACCTCATGTTTCAAATTTGTTACACAACAGTTACCATACGTGCATGCTACGGGACTTGCCAACTTCAACACAAGCATTCTTTCAATTCACAATTACCCAACTAGCATGAGTCTAATATCACCACCTCCATATCTCAAAACAATTATCAAGTATCAAATTGATCATAGCATCCAATTCACTTCCTATGATAGTTTTTATTATACCCAACTTGGATGCCCATCATTTTAGGACCAATTTTATAACCATAGAAAATACCATGCTGTTCTAAGATACTCTCAAAATAATATAAGTGAAGCATGAGAGATTAACAATTTCTACAAAATCAAGCCACCGCCATGCTTAAAAGATTTAAGTGAAGCGCTAGAGCAAAACTATCTAGCTCAAAAAGATATAAGTGAAGCACATAGAGTATTCTAATAAATTCCAATCAAGTGGGTTTCTCCCAAAAGGTGTGTACAGAAAGCAAGATTGTGGTAAAATAAAAGCAAATACTAATATCATACAAGACCCTCCAATCAAAACACATATCATGTGGCGAATAAAAATATAGCTCCAAATAAAGTTACCGATAGACGAAGACGAAAGAGGGGATGCCTTCCGGGGCATCTCCAAGCTTAGGCTTTTGGTTATCCTCGAATATATTGGGGTGCCATGGTCATCCCCAGGCTTAGGCTCTTGCCACTCCTTATTCCATAATCCATCAAATCTTTACCTAAAACTTGAAAACTTCACAACACAAAACTCAACAGGAAATCTCATAAGCACCGTTAGTGCAAGAAAGAAAAACCACCACATAAGGTACTGTAATGAACTCATTATTTACTTATATTGGTGTTAAACCTACTGTATTCCATCTTATCTATGGTTCATACCCACCGATACTAGCCATAGATGCATCAAAATAAGCAAACAACACACGAAAAACAGAATCTGTCAAAAACAGAACAATATGTAGCAATTTGTAACTCTCGAATACTTCTGAAACTCTAAAAATCCTACCAAAATAGGAAGTCCTGGGAAATTTTTCTATTGATCTACGGCAAAAAGAATCAACACAAAATCACGTTTCTGTGAATTAGTAAAATTATTTTCGTGCGTGCAAAGTTTCTGTTTTTCAGCAGAATCAAATTAACTATCACCATAGGTTATCCTATAGGTTCTACTTGGCACAAACACTAACTAAAACATGAAAACACGTCTAAACAGAAGCTAGATGAAATATTTATTACTAAACAGAAGAAAAAACAAAAAACAAAAATAAAATTGGGTTGCCTCCCAACTAGCGCTATCATTTAACGCCCCTAGCTAGGCATAAAAGCGAGGATAGATCTAAGTAGTGCCATCTTTGACACTCAATTCATACGCATGATAGATTCATAAGGTAATTTAACTTTCTTTCTTGGAAAGTGTTCCATGCCTTTCCTTAATGGAAATTGGAATCTAATATTCCCTTCCTTCATATCAATAATTGCACCAATCGTTCTAAGGAAAGGTCTACCAAGAATAATAGGACAAGAAAGATTTCAATCTATGTCAAGAACGATAAAATCTACGGGAACATAATTCCTATTTGCAACAATAAGAACATCATTGATTCTTCCCATAGGCTTCTTAATGGTGGAATCCAAAGGTGCAAATTTAAAGAGCAATCATCAAAATCACACAATGCATAGCACTCATGATCTTTAATTTTAATCTTTATAGTAGGTTCCCACTCATCATAAAGTTTTCTAGGTATAGAAACTTCCAAATTAAGTTTTTTCTCATAAGATTGCATCAAGGAATCAACAATATGTTTGGTAAAAGCTTTATTTTTACTATAAGCATGACGAGAATTCAACACGGATTGCAACAAGGAAATACAATCTATCAAAGAACAATTATCACAATTAAATTCCTTGAAATCCATAATAGTGGGTTCAATGCTATTTAAAGTCTTGACCTCTCCAATCCCACTTTTACCAAATTTAGCATCAAGATCTAAAAACTCCGAATCATTGGGACGCCTTTTAACTAAAGTTGACTCATCTCCAGTCCCATCATTATTAATATTCATATTGCAGAACAAAGATTTAACAGGGGACACATCAATAAATTTTAGATCTCCAATTATTTTCATGGAAACTAGAAGAACACGCTTTTACAAAGCAATCTTTCTTAGCACGCAATCTAGCGGTTCCTTCTTTGCACTCATCAATGGAAATTCTCATAGGTTTGAGAGACTCATTGATATCGTGCTTAGGAGGAGAAGATCTAAGTTTCAAAGAATCAACATCAAGCGAAAGTCTATCAATGTTCCTAGCCAAATCATCAACTTTAAGCAATTTTTTTTTCAAGCAAAGCATTAAAATTCTTTTGAGAGATCATAAATTCTTTAACACTATTCTCAAAATCAGAGGGCATCTTATTGAAATTACCATAAGAATTATTGTAGGAATTTCCATAATTATTAGAGGAATTACTAGGGAACGGTCTAGGATTAAAGTTTCCTCTATAAGCATTATTACCAAAATTATTTCTACCAACAAAATTCACATCCATAGCTCAATCAAAGTAGACGAAGGCATATCACTGGGATCAATAGGAGCACTCTTAGTAGCAAACAATTTCATAAGTTCATCCATCTTTCCACTCAAAACATTAATTTCTTCTATAGCATGCACTTTTTTACTAGTACATCTTTCAGTGTGCCATTGAGAATAATTAGCCATAATGTTGTCAAGGAGTTTGGTAGCTTCCCCTATGGTGATTTCCATAAAAGTGCCTCCCACGGCCGAATCTAAAAGATCTCTAGAAGCAAAATTCAATCTGGCATAAAATTTTTGTATGATCATCCATAAATTCAAACCATGAGTAGGGCAATTGTGAATCATCGATTTCATTCTTTCCCAAGATTGGGCAACATGCTCATGATCAAGTTGTTTAAAATTCATAATATCATTCCTAAGAGAGATGATCTTAGCGGGAGGAAAATACTTAGAGATAAAATCATCTTTGCACTTATTCCATGAGTCAATACTATTCTTAGGCAAAGACAAAAACCAAACTTTAGCACGATCTCTAAGTGAAAACGGAAATAACTTCAATTTAACAATATCATTATCCGTATCTTTCTTCTTTTGCATCTCACACAAATCAACAAAGTTGTTTAGATGGGTAGTGGCATCTTCACTAGGAAGGCCGGAGAATTGATCTTTCATAACAAGATTCAACAAAGCAGGATTGATTTCACAAGACTCAACATCATTACGAGGAGCAATCGGAGTACCAAGGAAATCATTATTGTTGGTATTGGAAAAATCACACAATTTGGTATTATCTTGCGCCATCGCGACAAGCAATCCAACACACAAGGAAACAAAAAGGCAAGCGAAAGAGAGAGAGGAGATTGGCAAAGAGAGGGCGAATAAAACGGCAAGGGTGAAGTGGGGGAGAGGAAAACGAGAGGCAAATGGCAAATAATGTAATGTGAGGGAGATGAATTTGTAATGGGTACTTGGTATGTCTTGACTTGAGCGAAGACCTCCCCGGCAACGGCGCCTGAAATCCTTCTTGCTACGTCTTGAGCTTGCATTGGTTTTCCTTGAAGAGGAAAGGGTGATGCAGCAAAGTAGCGTAAGTATTTCCCTCGGTTTTTGAGAACGAAGGTATCAATCCAGTAGGAGGCTCCTCAAAAGTCCCACGCACCTACACAAACAAACAAGAACCTCACAACCAACGCAATAAAGGGGTTGTCAATCCCTTCACGGCCACTTGCGAAAGTGAGATCTAATAGAGATAATACGATAAGATAAATTTTTTTGGTATTTTTATGATATAGACTAGAAAAGTAAAGACGCAAATAAAAGTAGATGGTAAACTTATATGATAAAAGATAGACCCCGGGGCCATAGGTTTCACTAGTGGCTTCTCTCAAGATAGGATAAGTATTATGGTGGGTGAACAAATTACTGTCGAGCAATGGATAGAAAAGTGCATACTTATGAGATTATCTAGGCATGATCATGTATATGGGCATCACATCCGTGACAAGTAGACCGACTCATGCCTGCATCTACTACTATTACTCCACACATCGACCGACTCCTGCCTGCATCTAGAGTATTAAGTTCATAAAGAACAGAGTAATGCATTAATAAAGATGACATGATGTAGAGGGATAAACTCATGCAATATGATATAAACCCCATATTTTTATCCTCGATGGAAACAATACAATATGTGCCTTGCTGCCCCTGCTGTCACTGGGAAAGGACACCTCAAGATTGAACCCAAAGCTAAGCACTTCTCACATTGCAAGAAAGATCAATCTAGTAGGCCAAACCAAACTAATAATTTGATGAGACTTGCAAAGATAACTTAATCAAACATAAAAGAATTCAGAGGAGATTCAAATATTTATCATAGATAAACTTGATCATAAACCCACAATTCATCGGATCTCAACAAACACATCGCAAAAAGAGGTACGTCGAATAGATCTCCAAGAAGATCGAGGAGAACTTTGTATTGAGATTCAAAGAGAGAGAATAAGCCATCTAGTTAATAACTATAGACCCGAAGGTCTGTGGTAAACTACTCACAACTCATAGGAGAGGCCTAGGAGATGATGTAGAGGCCCGCCGTGGTCGATTCCCACTCCGGCGAAGCGCCGGCGAAGGCTCCAAGATGGGATCTCGCGGATACAGAAGGTTGCGGTGGTGGAATTAGGTTTTCGTGGTGCTCCTCGATGGTTTCAGGGTACATGGGTATATATAGGAGGAAGAAGTAGGTCGGTGAACGCTCGAGGGGCCTACAAGGGCGCGCCCAGCCCTACGGGGCGCTCCGGGCACCCTCGTGGCCGCCTCCTCTGTTGCTTGATGTCCACTCCAGGTCCCCTGGATCACGTTTGTTCCAAAAAGGTCGCTCTTGAAGGTTTCAGTCCGTTTGGACTCCGTTTGATATTCCTTTCCTTCGAAACACTGAAATAGGCAAAAAAACAATAATTCGGGCTGGGCCTCCGGTTAGTAGGTTAGTCCCAAAAAGTGTAAAGTAAAGCCCATAAACATCCAAAACTGTTAATGTAATAGCATGGAACAATCAAAAATTATAGATACGTTGGAGATGTATAAGTGCACTCACTCTGCTGTACTGACCTTTGCTCAGATGGCCACATATGATATTCTTCGCTTGAGAATCGAGTTGCTTGAATCTCTTCACATCAGTAGCAATCAGAGACGAAGTGACTGAGGGAACGCCATTTTCCACAACGTACCAGAGATCGTTATCAATTGCCTCGAGATGCATACGCATCTTGTTCTTCCAGTAGGGGTAGTCCGTCTCATCAAAGGTAGGACACCCAGTCAAGACCTTGATCATACCTGCAGTCGACATAACTAAAACTCCTGGCGGTTAAAAACACAGAGAACAAGGGAGTACCTTGCTCTGATACCAATTGAAAGTGCGTTACGTCGACTAGAGGGGGGTGAATAGGCAATTTTTATGAATTCTTCACTGAGGAATTTCAAGGTGAGGAAATTCCTAAATGAAGAACTACTTGCAGTGGAATAAGTACTCAGTAAGTACTCAGGTATAAGCTTAACAGAGCAATATAGGATTGAAATGAATGACAAACACAGAGTACAGAAAGCGTAAACACAGGATAAGTAGGATGAAGACAAACAGACTGAAGAAATAGGATTGAGGAATTAAAGAAAGTCTTCAGTCAAAGTCTTCAAACAGTAATGATCGGGTACATCAACACACTAATGAGGAAATGAAAGGGTTGAGGAAATAGAACCGGTAGGCTTGGTGAAGATAATGATTTGGTAGACCAGTTCCAACTATTATGACAGTTGTACGTCTGGTTGGAGCGGCTGAGTATTTAAACTCGAGGACACACAGTCCCGGACACACAGTCCTCACCGTATTCTCCTTGAGCTAAGATCACACATACCTCGCCCAATAGTAGTGGTAAGTCTTCATAGGTGACTTCCAAACCTTCACAGACTTGCTCACTCGGCAATCCACAATTCCTCTTGGATGCTCAGACCATGATGCCTAACCGTCTGGAGGATACACAATCCTCAAAGGTAACAAGCGTCGGTTCCACACAGGAACAATCTCTTCGGTGATGCTCAATCACTTTGGGGTTTGTAGGTTTGGGTTTGGGATGTGGGTTTTCCTCACTTGATGATTTTCGCTCAAAGTCCTCGGAGGAATGGGATGCTCTCAATTGACAAGTGTCAGTTTCTCTCAGAGCATCCAACCAGCTAGTGGTCGTAGGGGGCGGCTATTTATAGCCTAGGGAGCAGCCAGACATGATAAGACATAAATGCCCTTGTCTGATATGACCGTTAGGTGGTAGGATATTTTGGGACAGCTCGCGCGTGGCACAACAACGGTCGGATTTTAGGTTCGAATTCCTCAGGGCTATCATGTTCCTCACTATGTAGGCAATCCGCACTGGCGAATTCCTAACTTCTCAGTCATAACAAGTTCCTTAGAGACTAGAAGATCTTCGTCTCTGTCACTGAAGAAATTGACTGAACTGGTACGAGATTTCCAATGGCTTCACTCGATGGATTGGGTGGGTGTAGGATTTTGAATGAGCATCACATGGAAATCTGTTTCCTTAGTATTACCTTGACCCCGTTTAACAGTATGTTGTTTCCTATGACTCAAGAAGAAGAAAATGAAATTACGAAAACAAAAGTCTTCACGCTTCAGATTCCTCGCATGAATATCGAAGTCTTCAAGGTTACAACAATTTCTTCACTTTCAACGTCTTCAGGAGAACCAAAATCTTCAGCCGAAGACATCCATTTTTAGGGTTTGACTTTCACTGTAAATATCAAACTCCTCAATGACTTATAGAGCCTGTGTACACTCACAAACATATTAGTCCCTTAACCTATAAGTCTTCAATACACCAAAATCACTAAGGGGCACTAGATGCACTTACAAGGAATAAAGAGGACTTGATACTTTAATGTTATGGTTGGGTTCTACCTTAATGATCTTTAGTAGTTGCGGATGCTTGCTAGAGTTCCAATCATAAGTGCATATGATCCAAGAAGAGAAAGTATGTTAGCTTACGCCTCTCCCACATAAAACTTTCTATCGGTCTAGTAAAGTAGTCAATTGCTTAAGGACAATTCCGCAATTCCTACCACCAGCTTTCCGCACTCGCTATATTAACTTTATTGCTTCTTTATCTAAACAGCCCCTAGTTTATATTTACATGCTCTTTATTATCTTGCAAACCTTCCAACAACACCTACAAAGTACTTCTAGTTTCATACTTGTTCTAGGTAAAGTGAACGTCAAGCGTGCATAGAGTTGTATCGGTAGTCGATAGAACTTGAGGGAATATTTGTTCTACCTTTAGCTCCTCGTTGGGTTCGACACTCTTACTTATCGAAAGAGGCTACAATTGATCCCCTATACTTGTGGGTTATCAATGATGCATATACAAAATACCACATGCTTCATCACATTAGTCGCAGCTAGCTATACAAAAGAATACCACCGCAACTAGCTATACAAAAGAAGACCACCGCAACTAGCTATACAAAAGAAGACCACCGCAACTAGCTATACCAAAGAAGACCCCGCAGCTAGATATACAAAAAAATACCACCGCCGCAACTACATATCATACTCTCATCCTATTCCATCTATTGTTCTCCTTGCACCACAAGGTACTCAGCAAACATATCATCAACTAGTTGTTGCCTAAAGTTGGACCATTCAGTAGTGACTTGCACACTTCTAATGAAGTTGTCATCATCTGGATCATCAATTGGCACATTTGCTAATTCATTATCCACTTCAGGCAGTAACAAATCATCCATGACATGCTGCCTATCCCTTGCAAAGTTGTGCAACACACAACAAGCACTAATAATTCAAATCTGCAATGATATTTAGTTCATAGTAACCAATTGTCATCTCACATACTGATGTTATTTAACAACATATTTACTTTTTGTACCTGATCCTTTATGTCAAAGAAAGTTTGGGAACACAAGATAGCCCATTTTTTCTTGAATAAGCCAAATGTTCGCTCCACTACATTCCTAGCACGAGAATGGCGCAAGTTATATAACTCTTTAGCTGTTTGAGGCTGTTGTGCACTTGCAGCCCATTCTTTTAGATGGTACCGAGTGGGCTTGAATGGAGCTAGAAATCCTTCTCCATTGGTATAACCAGCATCAACTAAATAATATTTCCCTATATCAATAAGTTAGTTAGCTAACAATCAAGTCAAAGAAACTACATGCCAAGAGTAAGAGTCGTACCCTGAGGCACAACAAAAGCATCTTGGTGGTTTGCCCTCATTGCATCACGCAAAACACTCGAATCTGAAACTGAACCCTCCCAGCCAGGTAACACATAAAGAAACTTCATGTTCCAATCAACAACACCTAGCATGTTAGTGGTAATGGCTTGCTTTCTGTTCCTATACCTTCCTTGGTCAGCCACATCAACAAGCACGTCAATATGACAACCATCTAGTGCTCCAAGTGCATTACCAAACCACTCCCATTTGTAATTATGAGGAGCTTGAGCGGTAGAGGAAGGTAGCTTAATGAACTCCCCATGTAGAGAGAGTAGGGTGTTTAGGACAGCAGAGAAGTGTGTGCTGATGGTCCATAAAGAATGCTTGTTAGGTGCCACACAGCATCCTCATTTTAATACTATGACCAACTACAAGCAAAAACATTGCAACTTTCTCTTCCACGGTCACATATACACTATCACAAAGGCCACATGTCTCCTGTAACATGGTACAAAGGTCATGAAAGTTTCGTTTAGATAGGCGCAATTGATCATAGCATGCCACTGCAGATCCATCATACATGTATTTAAGCAAATATTTCCTATTCCTAATCTTGTCCTCGTCATCATTAAAAGTTCCTAGGTCCCTTGGTCCCCTATTCCTTTGTGTAGTAACAAAGGCTAATGCAAGAGCACATGTTTCAACAAACAATTTAGTCAGAACAATTCTTTTCCTCTTTCGTCTTCTATTTTCTTCCTTTATCCACTCAACCAACTCCAATTGGTCCGACATTGAGCTGTACAATTTGATTATCTAGGATGTAAAACATTGCAGCAAGACATCACATGCACAAATGCATAGAAAACATAGGGGATTTCTGCCATATACCTTCGGTTGGCCTGTAGATTGACGCACAATTCACAGATCTACACAATATATAAACAAAAAAATTAGTTAACAGAGAAGAGAAAGGCAATGAACCAAGTTACATGTACAAGACTAGAGAAAGTAAATCCTCCTGCTGTCTGAGTGATTGTGGCCAGAGGGAGAAGGTAGAGCACGAGGCCGACTGGCTAGAGGGAGAAGGAAGAGCGAGAGGTGGGCTGGGTTGAGGAGACCTGCGCCTCCACGGCCGAAGCCCTCGTGGTGGCTGTCGTGGTCCTGGTAGTTGGGGACGTGGATAACGCGAGGGAACGAGAAAGAGGTGGACTGGAGAACCGGCGCTTGCACCGCCCCAGTCCTGCTCTGGCCGCCGCGGAGGTCCTCGTGTTGGCCCCCGAGAGGTGGACAGGGATGGGAACGAGAGGAAGGAGCAGTGAAGGAGATGCGAAGAGGAGGAGGGAGTGGAGCCGAATTGGACCTCGGTGTGGCCGCGGAGATCCGTGGGACTCGCCGCCCAGCTCCCTGGTGGTGGCGGCCAAGCTCCGTCCCTGGTGGTCACCGCTCATTCTGTTCCTCCCCCTTCTTTTCTTTCTGCCCGGGGAGGGAGGGGATAAGGCAGCGTGGGGGTACGTTTTGCGGGAATGGCCAATTCGGAGCAAATCTAAGCACCAAGGCTCCGTATCGTGGAACGAAGGTTTGGTGGGAGGGAATACAATGCTGAATTTGGGTCTCGTTTCCAAGCGACAATTTAGACTGGAACCAAACAACTGAATTGCAATTTGCAGAATACCAATCCATTTCAGGCATCTCAATTGGGACATCCAAACGCAGTGTAACCCTAGTTCCTCTTAGCTACAGTAGAAATCCCCAATCATAGACGGGTCTCCGCAATTGGGAGTTTATCTCAGAGTGAAACTCAGTGATTCTGGCAACTATCTTGCTCACCCTTGCCGGGATCTGACATCCTTCCCTTCTCCCCGATCTCATCCCCTTCTCCCCGAGCCACCGTCATTCTCCATGGGGGTGGCCCAGTAGGCCTCGTGGCCGGCCGTGCTCACCCACGACAGCGCTGCCACCCTGGGCGCCTCCACTGCCCAATCTGCGGGCTTCTACACATCCACCCTCCACCATAGTTAAGGGATGGAGTTCCTCCTGCCGATTCACGTCCTCCTGGTTGCCTTGGCGGCGTGGGCTCGGATGGCGCATGCGTGGTGTGAGGAGGGCCACTACCGGCTCCTACTACATGAACTGAACTTTGAGTGAGGGGTCGATGGCGGTGGAGGGAATCCTGTCTGCATGGGCAACCTGCGAGCTTGTGGCGGTGTGCTCGTGGCTGGACGCCGTGCGGCGCCAAATTCTGTGGTCCGACTCCCTGCACTTTTCTTAAACCCCCTGTGACTACAAATTCATCTACGCCAGTATGTGCTTTTCTCACTAGCGAAGATCATTGGGGAAGCCAGTGTTGGGGAAGCCGGCATCGTCTCTGTTGTCCTCGCCATGCGCCTCCTCTTTCTTTGGCGCACCGCCACAGACACGACGGACGAGAACGAGAACCCGATGGTGACAAGCACGGCGGCTCGTTTTGCGGCGTAGCTGGAGGCCGGGCAGGGAACTACAAAAAAAATACACATCCGTGATGATACGTGTTTGTCACAGTAGGTCGCATTTTTTGTCATGCATTTACATCCATGACGATTTTATGACAGAATCAAGATAGTCATAGCTGTGCTGTCGTAGAAGTGTTCCATGACATTACCAAAATTATCATCACGGAAGTGTCCACTTCCAGGATGATAAATCGCGTGTCACAGAAGTGCTTTCATCAAGGGTGACTGACATGTGGCGTCCACCGTAACGGAATGCCGTTAACCTATCGGGTCGGGTTTTGGATCCGATAACCCATTAACAGCCCTGACCAATGGGGATTTTCCACATGTAAAATCATCATTGGCTGGAGAAAACACGTGTCGGCTCATCGTTGGGAGAGATGTCATCCACTCATTGGACAGAAGGCGCCTATGATACGTCGACACATGACACGGCCCAACAGAGGCCCATTCCTGTGAAAAGGCTGTCCCGTTTGACTTGGTCAAAAGGTGGCAGGCTGGCCCATGGAAAGCCTGTTAACGGCATGTTCGCATATAGCCCATTTACAGCCCGCTAACCCAAGGCCCGTTATGCCCTATCCGAATTATACCAACTAGTGTCATTTAGGCCATCCAATATGATTCCAGCCCATTTTCACTTTTGGCCCATGATGTCTTTTCGGCCCATATGAGGCCCTTTGTAACTCTTGGCCCATTAACAGCCCATGGTGAAACTGGCTCATAATGAACAGTGTATCACTTTACACCCATTAACGGCCCGTGGTGAAACTGGCCCGTAATGAACAGTGTATCACTTTATAGCCATTAACGGCCCGTTATTCCATTGGGCCGTTTCCAACCCATGTTATCTTTTGGCCTCCTCAGAGCCCATTAATTCTTGGGCTCATTTCCAGCATTCGTTTACTTACGGCCCATTACTATCATTTTCTGCTTGTGGGCCAAATTCAGCCCGTGGTTACAGTCGGCCCGTTTCTGGTACGTTAATTCGTTGGGCCGTTTTCATAGCGCCATCAAATACGTCCTATTAACGATGGCCCGTTATGGTCGGCCCATGAATGGACGATTCCAACTCTAGCCCGTTTACGGCCATAATGTGGTCTGTTATTGGCCCTTGTTTGGCCAATCGATCATACGACCCGTATAAGGCCCATTGATGATACGGCTCGTAGAAGGCCCATTGTTTCTACGGCCCATACAAGGCCCATTGTTTCTATGGCCCGTAGAAGGCCCACTGTTTCTATGGCCCGTAGAAGGCCCACTGTTTCTATGGCCCGTAGGAGGCAAAGTGTCACTACAGTAAATATTAGCCCATGGTTATTGTGGCCTAGTTTTTAAAAATAGGTTATTGCAGCCACTAGCAAAGCGCGGAAAAAGAACTGCACTGACTACAAGCAAACAAATAAACAAGACAACAAGGAAATAAATAAGCAGGCAACTTATGCTAGGCTATGACGGCTATTACACATATTATATCTACTGGGCATCAAAGTTTGCCACCAGTGCAAATATAGGAAACAAAGCAGCATATAAACGCCGCAGCAAAACAAGTCCAGAACTGAAACCACTTCAGAAGAACTCAAGAAAACAATATCCTGGGGACCCATAATGCTGGCAAGATGCTTAGCAAGCTTATTAACTTTCTCTTGTTTGGCGCTTAATTCCTCCAACGCTTGCTGTTGCACAAGAAAGTACACATCTGAATTCTGCAGGGACTTCCTTAGTCCTTCGGCTTCTTGCTGCAGCACAGCTGACTGATGCCTTTCAGCTTGTAGCTGAGACTGAAGAAGCCGAAGTGATTCAGGCAGCAAGTTCGAAGAGCTTGTGCCAGCGGTAATCGCTAGTAACTCGAACACTACATCAATGCAGGACTATGGGGTTTTCTCACTGTCTACAAGATCGTTTTTATGACCTTTCTTGGAGACCAACAGGGTTGTCTCACTATCTTGAACCTTATCTACAGTACTTTCTCTATCATTGCATAGTGGGGTGCTCTTCTCCAATATTCTGTTTGCATACTACAAGAGAAACAAGCAGACACATCACAGGTTTAGCTTGTAGTATACGAAACTCATTTTGGTAAACCGGTTTAGTAGTAAGGTGGATAGGATAACAGCATGAAACAAACATATATCTATGTACTATGGTCACTGTATTGTCCATATCATTCTAGTTTATGTTGCCTAATCAAGATAGAGACACAGTTCAACTCATACATTTTTAGGACACAACAGCATAGACAGAATATAAGTGTGAGAAACTACACAACATTGGCAGCACTTGTAATGTGCATCACATGAGAACATAACTGTTTATACAACTTAAACTGAAATCAACATAGAGCAAGAAGTTAGAACAGCAATCCAGTTAAAGAAATAGGTTTAAAACATACCTGTTGCGCCATTGGAGTTTCAATTGGATCCTTCAAATTCAAAAGTAGTTGGTATGAGTAAATACAATGATGCAACAGCAAAGGTGTATGGATCATAGCTATGGAATCTGACCTGAGAACAGTTGCTCTTCTGCTTTAAATGTGGAGTTTGGGTTAGCTGTGGTGGTCTTCGTGCTTTGGGCACTGCAGTAGCTTTACAAACTGCTCGTGTGGGGGTACTCTATGGTGGACATGGTGCTTTGTCAACTAGAAGTGGGTTACTATCTTCTGGGGTTGCGGTTAGATGGGTTGTAGCTGGTTCTCTTCCCAACGGTGTAAGTGTGCAATCTGGAAGACTCTCGATTATGTGTGGTGGGGCTAGTTTGTGGGCCAGTACAACCATGGTTCTATCTGCATCGACGGGTAGCACTGTCTTTTGTGAAGAACGGGTTTTTGCTCCTTTAGATACTGCCATCACCCCCTCCAATTCAAATGGCTGATAAACAAGAAAAGAAATTGAACATACAGACATTGTATGATAGACAGATGTGGGAATTCACATATATGTTGTCTAACCAAACAGGACAGCATGACACAATTTCACATATATGATGCCTAACTAAAGAGGATAGCATGACACAGTTTCAGATATATGATGGATAACTTAATAGGATATAGTGGCATAGTTCAACATATGATGAGTACCTAAACAGGATGACATGACAAAAATATATGATGTCTTTCTAAAATAGGCTGGGATGAAATAATTCACATACATGTTGTCTAAGTATACAGGATGGCATGATATAATTGACATAATTGATTCATATACTAAGAAGCTGGCACTCGCATGTATGATCTCTAAACTAAGCAGATGGAATTCAATATTGTGCATATGATGTCTAAACTAAGCAATGCAAGACACCATATGCATCATATGAGAAATATAAACATTGCAACTTAGAGCATACACCTCAGGTGGGATATAGGACTGGTCATCTGTCTCTGAATCCTCCTCTGAGGAGCTCCTTGTAACCATCGAGATATATGCTTCAACATGTACCGTTGCCTGCTCTAAAGACCTTGCTTTCACTCCAGATTTTTGCATAACTGGCTCAAATGGCTGGTACACATGAAGAGTAGTTCAATATACACAGATTGTCGACAAATGGAATACGTAATGAAAAAAAAGATGGCAAGAGATAATTCACATATATGATGCCTGGCTCCATGGTGGTGCATAATTCACATATATGATAACTAGCTAAAAAACATTGCATTGCATAATTCACATATCTGATATAGAAAGCAAACAGGAGGCATTCACACAAAGCATGTCTAATCCAAGCAGATGGCATGGCAATGCAAGACACCATATGCATGATATGAGCAATATAACCCAACCAAGTTAGAGCATGCACCTCGGGGGGGGGGGGGATACGACTGGTCATCTTTCTCTAAATCCTCCTCTGAGGAGCTATCTGTAACCAGCAAGAAATCTGCATCGACGGGTAGCACTGACTGCTCACAAGACCTTGTTTTCACTCTAGATTTTCCCATGACCGACTCAAATGGCTGATGCATAGGAAGAGTAGATGAATGTATAAACATTGTTGACAAATGGAATACATTATGGAAAAAAATATGACATGATACAATTCACATATACGATGACTGGATAAACAGGATGGCATTGCATGATTCACGTATATGATGCCTGGCTAAAGAAGATGGCATTGTATAATTCCCATATACTCCCTCCGCTCCTAAATATTTGTCTTTTTAGATATTTCAAATGGACAACCACATACGGATGTACATAGACATATTTTAGAGTGTAGATTCACTCATTTTGTTCCGTATGTAGTCACTTGTTGAAATCCCTAAAAAGAAAAATATTTAGGAATGGTGGGAGTATGATATAGAAACCAAACAGGTGGCATTCACACAAAGCAAATCTAAAGTAGGCTGATGACATATAAGATGTATAATGTAAGCAATGCAAGGCGCCATATGCATGATATGACCAACATCAGCATGCCAGGTTAGAGAAAACACCTTAGGTGGTAAACAGGTCTGGTCGGCTCCTTCTGAATCCCCATCTGAACAGTTATCTTCCTCTGGAATACAATCTGGAAATGCAGGAGGGGGCCCACTTCGCCCACCATGAGCGGCGTCTGCATGACATTATATTCCCATGCAATGGTCTTCTCTTTTTCTCTACATGTTCAGTATGATCGTGTACAATATCTGACATGCATAATAAAAAAATAGTTAGATTTTGTAAGGCCTAAGGAGTGCTTGCAAAAATCAAGACTGATGGTAGCAAACGAGTGGATGGATCCAAAACTAATGATAGCAGGTAGATTATAGCTTTAGTTTTAAAAGATAGACAATGGATCATCTATTGTTTGTTGCCCACCCAACATGAACCACATAGAAGACCCCAGATAAACCAGATAGTAGACAGATACTATTCGTTGCTGGCTCGATATGAGACCCATGGACATTTCAAAACTCAAGTTTGAACGATAAAGTAGCAGGTAATAATAACCAATGTATAACGTAAGCAAACATGAAAGACTGCGACCTCTCTTACGGAACTGTGTAGTCCTCAGGTTCATCTGCTCAGTCGATGATGAAAATGCAGCTGGCATGGCTGCTGGCAACGGGGAAGATGATCTGAGCCAGCGAAAGAAAGTCTGCAGGGGGGATCTTGGCTGCAGTGAACGCTTCTGTCGATGGTGCAACTCAGGTGGGGTGGATGACGGAACGACAGGAGCAGCACATAACACACAGAGTTTTCTTTGACGCCTATCTGAAAATGAAGTAAATCTGTAAGGGATCCTTAGAATTGGAGGATTCTATAAACACAGGGACAGGAAAAACACAGGAATAGGATAGGAATGCACGTGTAAAACAGAGCATTTGGAAACATAGGACTTCGGTCAACCTGGGTGTTTCGTTCACATGAATTGGAAGAACACGGGAATGGAGAAACGTGGTCAAATTAAAGTCAAACCACATTGTCGTGGAATTGCTACGACAGATGTCCTAGTGTGAGGACTTAGTTGTGAGGCCAACGCATCTATGTGGTAGCTAGAGAGGGATTGAGCAGAATCAAGAAAATGAAACACAAGACAAATATTTAGACAGCTTTGGACGCTGGGAAACATCATCCGGTAACAACCCTACATGTTGTTTGTGGCTAGGTCTCATTATCATCACGAGAGAGACGTTGTAAACCAGATCTCCTAGTTATGTCTAACCCTTAAGATTACCTCTCCCCTCTTGGGGTGCCCTGGCCCTCCTTATATATGTTGAAGGGGCAGGTTACATGTAGAGTCCAACTCGGATTAAGACATAAACTATTCTGACTTCTCTTCATGGGCTTCTTAATGTCTTGGGCTTCATAACGTCTTGGGCTTCATAACTCCTGGCAACCGAGTTATCACTGTCTACCGGGTTATGACTGGTGCCGGTTTATGATGGTCTGCCGGTTTATGATTGTCTACCGGTTTATGATTGTCTACCGGGTTATCATCTGACTTAACACCTGCCTTAACTGTCAGCCAGTTTATCACCTGACTTAACACTTGTCTTAACTGTCAGCCGGTTTATCACCTGAGTTAACACCTGTCAGTTTATCAAGTACCAGCTGAGTTATAAGTCCGGCCGGGTCATACCGCGGGGTATATCCCCGACATTAGCCCCCAGTTTAATTTGGATTTATCCATGTTAAACTGATCCTGATCACCCTTAAGTCCTTGTCATTTCCTTCTTCTAGAAAATACGGGTTAATAAGCCAGCTTCATAATCAATTTGCTGACATTGGTTTGTCACAGAGAAATATTGTGAAGCATAATTCATTTGACTCAGCTCCCAATGCTTAACAAAAATATTGGTCCTTGAAATCCTCATCTGATCTTCAGTCGGCTTAAGGATGTAGAACTTGCCGGTTTATCATAGCCAAAATTGCCGGTTTATAAATATTGATGGCACCGGGTTATAATTGTAGTTAACATCAAGCTTGAAAATATACCTCTTATATGCCTATCATTTGTAGCCCCCAAGTCTTAAGAAGGTAGCGTCGCAACAGCTTAAGACTTGCTTCAATATAAATGTCACAACCTTGAAAACATCCGATTTGTTCATCTCAGTCATGAGTCATAAATTGAGTATTCCACATATGTAGCCCCCAAGTGCCGGGTTGTCATGCTTGCAGCAACCTGGGGCTTGAAATTGCCTGATGCTCATAAAAACTTCAACCAGTGTAGCCCCCAAGGGCCGGCTTAGTAAGATAATATTGAGCTGGGACTTGATATATACTTCCATGAAAATAACATCATATGATGTAACCCAATCATGGGGCTTGAACCCATGTCCACAAGGTTAAGAGCCTTGTGCTTTACCAACTGAGAAGTGGACCCTTCAATATAATGGATTAAAAGCTTTGTACCTTGAATTGTTGACAGGAGCAATTGGTAGCCCCAAGGGCCGGCTCATTATGATGTGATGCGTCGGTTCTTCAATAAGGTGAGCAAACAATGACTTTGCATTAGCCCCCAAGTGTCATCGTGCATGCTTGCAGCGACATGGTACTTGTGTATTTGATGTAATCCCAACTTGAATAATGCAGCCCCCAAGTGCTGGGTCGTAAGCCTGCAGCGACTCGGCACTATTCCTTCCATTGTAGAATAAATTATATCCATTGCGCTGAAGCGACTTTGAAAACATTAATCATAATATTGGTAATTGATAACCATAATAAAAATCCAGCCATGTTGGCGATTAAAGATTTGAATAATATAATAATCTGGTTTGAAAACCGATTCCTGCCATATAAACCGGTATATCCATGCCCATATGATACATGCTATGATGATGTAATGATGATGCAATGTATGACGCAATATATGATGATGTATGTGTATGATCAAGAGGGCTTAAACTATGGTTCGGATATGACCAGAGCCCCCAAGTAGTCATAATTGTGGCATTGCGCCGATCAAGTGGTGTAGCTATGGTTCGAATACGACCAAGCCCCCAAGTGATTTCCCTGGTGCCCTTATGCCTATCAAGAGGTGTAACTATGGTTCGAACCCATAGCCCCCAAGTGATTTCCCTGGTGGCCTTAAGCCTATCAAGAGGTGTAGCTATGGTTCGGATACGACCAAGCCCCCATGTGATTTCCCTTGTGCCCTTGTGCCTATCAAGAGGTGTGAGTACGGTTCGACCATAGCCCCCAAGTGATATTGTGAGATGTGCTCAAGGGATACCCATGTTTGAGATGTGCCGTGCAGCAGACTCTCTTTGGCCCCTTATGATTATATTGGCTTGATAGCCGAATTACTGAAGTAACCAGAGCTATGCTCTTATAACAATATTGGCTTGATAGCCGGATCAAAAGGATAGTCATAGCTATGCTCCGTGAGCAGGAAGCCCCTAAGTGACCATATAAGTTTTTGCATTGCGCCGTACGGTGTAGGCAAGGTGGCGAGTTGATGATCTTTGCAACACTCATTGTATGCTCCTGGTATGAGTCATTAAATAAACTCTGTGACATGATAGTCATCTTTTGCAGTGAGCAATTGTCCTGCATCAAAAAATATCACAAGCCCGAGTAGTTGTTGTTTAAATAAAAATTGACTGGACAAGATTCACCTGATTTGTCCCAGCGATAGATAATCCTCAGAATGTGCCGACCAAGGTGGCTCAAGATGGAGTGGATGTGTGAGTCGGCCGCGGCATTGTACGCCGCGCGGACGAGCAAGTTGTCCTCCTTGTTGTAAAACGGCGCGGACGGGCGAGTCGTCTGTGGCTTTGTAAACTGGTGCAGTCGCGAGAGAGGGCCATGGCATTGTAAGCCGGTGCGGGAGTCCGTTAAGTAACAACAATCACTGGTGCCGAATGATGTTGGCGCGCCTCCATCTCCACTGTATAATGCCACATTGTAATGAATATTCTCCTGCATACAAAATATAGCAGGGCAAAGTAGTTTTGATTGGATGAATTAAGATATACTTAAAAATAAATAAGGTAAATAGCACCTGATATTCAGCCCCAAGGTTGACGATGATTTCTGGATCCTTATGTAAGAAGCAGTACCGATAGTACTATACAACACACTACTAATAGTAGCGTTTGTAGTATGCCTTTGAGCTAAGCAGCATTTTTTTGGGAGCTGTGGCAATTTGTACAAATACTAACCCCTCCCGACTCGTGTTCTCCATAAGCCGTTTCCACATGTTCAAGGTAGCTAGCAAGAGAGGATCAGCCACGGGACGGCCCACGGCGCGATTGGCAGCTTGTGGAGCTCAGAACAGAGGCCAGGCATGGCCCACCAGGGTCAGCTCCAGGTGATTTCAGAGCAACGGCAGAACGAGGCACGGCGGCCTTGTGGCAGGGACGGGGGCGCTTAGGTCGTGCCGCGATACAGGAGCAGCAGGAGAAGCACAAGACAACACTGTGGTTTAGCAACAAGAGCCATAGCAGCTCGGCGCCCGACAGCAGCTCGCTGGTGCGTGGAAGCAGTCCTCGGCTAACTCAGGGGTGCGGCGGATCGGCATAGCTTCAGAGCCAGAGGTGAAGCCGCTGGGTGATTTAGTGGTGTGTCGGTGAAAACGGCCGGCAGCTTCACAGGGATGGTGACAGTAGAGGAACAGCGGCTCGAGCGTGGCCAGCGGGCAAGCAGGACGGCGACCCAAAACGGCGGCTCAGCGAAGCCAGCACAAGGTGGAGTGAAGCGGGCCATGGCCACGGTGGAAGTGGGTTGATCCAGGGCGGTTCAATGGCGCATTTGTAAGAGGCAACGCTTCACGGGGCAGCGCAGCGTCCGCTCAAAGGTGACGAGGCTGTGGATGTAACGAAAAACCGCAGTGACAAGTCTCGAGCTAATGGCCTGAGACCATATAGCGGAGTTGAGAAGCAGAGATAATCCGGAAGCCGGCTTGAAGCTTAGGCGAGCGCGAGGCCTGGGCACGGGTACGAACTGGCGGGCGCTCGAAGTGTAAGCCGACCAGAGTAGGCGCGGATATGACCCGGCACCGAGCACTCCGCAACTT
The DNA here is from genome assembly GCA_900231445.1 of Triticum turgidum subsp. durum. Taxonomy (NCBI): domain Eukaryota; kingdom Viridiplantae; phylum Streptophyta; class Magnoliopsida; order Poales; family Poaceae; genus Triticum; species Triticum turgidum. Next base: position 51,310,691 of record LT934116.1, on the reverse strand, counting down.
TTGCCTTGTAGTTTTGGAAACTTATAGCGACGGCGGCTTGAAGACAGAGCCATGGTAGAAGAGGCAACTCGGTGATGGGCGGCGACGGGTTACAATGGAAGCGAGACCTGGACAATAGCGCGTGACTCATCGGTAAACCGGTGATTTAGGATCTTGGCAATTTGGAAGTCACAGGGCGGCTCTCCGGTAGCTCAGGCGCATCCACGGCTCCCTGCACCAGTGTAGGCGGCTCAGGCATGGCCTGTTGACTTAGACAGCTGGCAGAGGTAACGGGCGGTTCAATGACTGTCGGTTCAGAGGCGGAGTGAAGCCCGACGCGGAGGCGGATTGAGGTGGCACATTAATGGCGGCGGGAGGAAACCAGCAAAGTGAACAACAACTTCGGAGGCGACTCAGAGCGAGACCGGTTGATATCCATGTCAGCAGGGAGGGCCGCATTAGTGGCGGTTTATTGGCGATTCAGGGCGGCTTCTGGTGAAACCAGCGGAGGTAGCGACCCGAAGCAACCCCGTGGCAGACACAGCTTGCTAGCGGCGGGTCGCATGGCTGGAGCAGTGACTCACAGTAGGTGGAGCGGCAGCTTGCAGCAGACGGAGACGTGTTGGCGAGGGGAGGCCATGGATGTTGCCGTACTTTGATGGCGACTCCACACAAAGGTAAAGAGCAACGGCGGCTCGCTGTCCAGTGAGGTGAGCAGCCCGGCGAGTTAAGGCAGAATCATGGCGGCTTGGAGCTGATTTAGTGGTCACGAACCGACTCATAGGCTGCAGGGCAAGTCCGTGGGGACCCAGCAGCTGCTCGAGCAAAGCTGAGCCGGCGATGGCGATTCGTGGAGGCGTGCGGCTGAAGTGGCTCAAGTCCGAGATAACACAGCGGCATAGCCCGGCGGAGGCAAGACGAGGCGACCGGCGAGGCAAAAGCAGCCGGTTTAACTTGAAGGCGAGGCGGCTCTAATGCAGCAGCTAGACAGGCGACTTGGCGGAGCGGCTCACAGTAGTAGCGATCAACCCGGATCAGAAAATGTGCGAGGGCGACTCACCAGCAAAGACAGTGCACCGGCGGCTCAGAGGGACGTGGAGATCGAGCTGGCAGATCAGCATAGTGCAAAAGGAGCACGACAAGGTAGAGGAGGCGAAGGCGCGCAAGTCAAAAGGCTGAGACGGAGGTGGTTCGTCGTAGCAGCGATTAGACGTGGAGCCTCGAGGCGCCCGGCGGGTCAATTGATGCATGGCCAGTACAGCCGGCGATCGGTGCAGTGGCGTAGGAAACGGTTAGTGCCGCAGGTACTGTTGAACGGTTGTGAGCTAGGTGCAGCGTGGTTGATACTTGAGGGAGCAAGACTGCGGCGGTTTACAGCGGTGATGGCGACCCGGCACTGTCTCGAACACTGCCGGCAGTGGCAACTGGGAAACAGGCCAATGTAGAGGCCACTGTAGGAGTTTCACATCATTGGTCGCATCTTTTTTCTTTTTTAATGATGGATAAGGAGGACGCGTCTTTGCGTAAGCAAGTCGTACTCCAAGGCAATCTCTCTGCAAAAATATCAATATACCCTGTCCGACACTTCCGCAGTATAGCACTGTTGTCTTGAATTGTTTTTCCTCATCGCTAGTAGGCCATTGCAATAAATTCACTTGTAACATCCGATCTAATCATCTGTTCTTTTTTGGCTGGATATAACGATCTTCTTCTGGTTTTCTTTTATATATGCGAGCAGACTATAAACGGATTGGATCTGGTGCACTTCTGGATTTTCCTCATCGACGGTTTGTAATAGCAGGCGTTGATCACTGTAAACCGGATGAAACCATACGGATCATCCGCGGCGGTTTTCCTTCATCCTGCCAATCGCAAGTTTTCTCGATCCCTGGGAGAGATCCCTTCAAGAACTCAACACCACCGTGCGCGAGCCCCACAGTGGGTGCCAACTGTCATGGAATTGTCACGGCAGATGTCCTAGTGTGAGGACTTAGTCGTGAGGCCAACGCATCTATGTGGTAGCTTGAGAGGGGTTGAGCAGAATCGAGAAAACGCAACACAAGACAAAGATTTAGACAGCTTCGGGTCCCGGGAAACATCATCCGGTAACAACCCTACATGCTGTTTGAGGGTAGGTCTCATTATCATCACGAGAGAGTCGCCGTAAACCGGATCTCCCAGTTATCTCTGGATCTCCCAGTTATGTCTGACCCTTAAGATTACCTCTCCCCTCTTGGGGTGCCCTGCCCCTCCTTATATATGTTGAAGGGGCGGGTTACATGTAGATTCCAACTCGGATTAAGACTTAAACTATTCTGACTTCTCTTCATGGGCTTCTTAACGTCTTGGGCTTCATAACGTCTTGGGCTTCATAACCCCTGGCAACCGAGTTATCATTGTCTGTCGGGTTATGACTGGTGCTAGTTTATGATGGCTGCCAGTTTATGATTGTCTGTCGGTTTATGATTGTCTACCGGGTTATCATCTGACTTAACACCTACCTTAACTGTCAGCCGGTTTATCACCTGACTTAACACCTGTCTTAACTGTCAGCCGGTTTATCACCTGACTTAACACTTGCCGGTCTATCAAGTACCAGCCGGGTTATAACTCCGGCCGGGTCATACCGCGGGGTATATCCCCAACACACGTGAAAATGAAAAAATAAGAATCTTATTATGTCAGTAATGCAATTAGTTCTGTTCTTCATGCATATTAATTTGAAAAGGACGTCCAAGTAAATAAAATTCCTACGTTTTTTCTTCGAAAGAGACACCAAAGGAAAAAAATCCTCCAGTTTTGCTTTGCTCCACCCCTTCTAACAGATTTGCATGAATAGTAGTTCCATAGCAAAGGATCCCTGAGGGATCAACATGAATGCAGAGTAACAAAGTGATGCGACGAGTGTACAACCTCTTTGGCATAGCCTTGTGGACCTCAACATCATTGGGTTGGATGTGGAGGATGGTGATGATGTTGGTGTGACTGTCATAGGCGGGGAAGAAGATCCGAGTCCTCAGGAAATAGCGCCGAGGGTATTGCTCCATTGTGATGGACGGTTCCGTCATTGGAGCAGCTCTGGTGAGGTGTACGGCGACGAGGCTGAAGCAGGACAAGACAGACAATGTTAATCTGAAGTGGGATCCTAATATCATCTGCAATAGATGATGTAAAATACATCACCAAAAAGTGCTAGATGTAAAAGACGCATCAGCCGCGCCACGTCCACTCCGACGGATGCTGTAAGTACTGTTCACTATGAATTTGAATGAAGAATACAGTCGAAACTGAATTTTACTGTCGAAACTGATTGAACTAGTAGCAGAGCATTGCAATAGATGTTTAGGGCATTCGAGCACTAGTAGCAGAGAAGCAGCGATCTAAATCAGCAGACGCTCGAGCAAGAAATGCACTAGCAGAGAGCAAGTCGTGCAGTAGCACCGCGAGCGAGTGCTAAAGCAGCAACTCCTGTAGCTGCCGGAGGTCGTACAACAGTAGCAGCAGCGCAAGCGAGAGCAAGAACAGAGCAGCAGCACGAACGAAAGCAAGAGCAGTGTAGTAGCACGACTGATAGCAAGAATAGAGCCGCAACGCGAGCGAGAGACAGAGCAGCTACAGCTAGTGCCATTGTGGAAGTCGCCGTCGCGGAAGCAACGACATGGGGGAGAGACACCCTGGATGATGTGGCCGGTGATGGCACCGTCGATGGAGACCTACCATGTCTGCTCGGTGTCGAGCACCGGTAGCCCCTTGAGATCGAATAAAAGATAAAATGCAGCAGTGAGTGCAGAACCTCCCTGGTGGCACCGAGTTGGCCTCGGCTTAATCGGAGGAATTGGTGAGGGTGCTGCGGTTCCGGTGGGGCAGGTCAAGACGGTGCTATGGGGATTGAGGTGGCGCGATAGACGAGGCGAACATCGGGGCAGCTCCTTGGAGGTGGAGGACGGGGCGGCTGATCTGGCGGGACGACGAGATCGACAACGGATCCTCATCCGGTGCGGTGTATGAGGGACGGCGAGCTGTTGCGGTGGACGACGTAGTCGGGGAAGAGTCTCCGGCTGGGCGGTGATCGGGTGGCCGACAGAGGAGCGTGGGGTTTCGTGGGTTTCGGCGGAGGGGGAGGGGGGAGCCAAGCTTAGGGACACGCTTGTCTGAAATGCAGGGTAAGTTACTAGCGTACCCCCACCGGTTTTGACACCGTGATGTGGAGCTTCATTTCCGGCTGAGGGGTAGAATGGGGATTTCGCGTGTCTGGGCTGCGGGACCGATTTCGGATGAGGAGGGAGTTCTCGTGCGCGTCGAAATTTCGGGATAACAAGGCGCGGCACGGGTTGAAGAGGCGGGAGTTTCAAAGCAGGTGAGACAAAAGATGCTCGAGCTTGAAAAATTCGGGATAACAAGGTGCGGATTCCTTGTTCGGCAGAACAAACTTAACACACAAAAAAACACTTCATACAAGACACAAGAGAGTCATGTCCCCTTTTACTATATTGCTATAGATGCCATTGAAAAAAATACAAGAAAAATGTAAAAAAAAATGGGAGAACAAGATTACCCTGCACAGTACCAAATCGATTCGCACTTCCCTCAACAACAACAAAAAACAAATCAATTCCCACCAAAATAAAGAGTAACGTCCCTTTTTATATGATTACAAATGCCAGGATCTTGAATTTCAATTTTTGAATCCACATTATGTTGAATTCGAATATATCGTTAGGTGACCCTGCGGTTTATAATTGATGTAGTCGTACATTTTGATCTTCCATTATATATGAACATTTTACTCCACCATGTGAACATATATATTGCCGTCTACCATATGGACTAAATTTGAATCAATTTTCCTTATTTGAATACGATTGTTGTCGAGTTATACAATAACTTAAATATTATTTCAATAACAAAAAACATGCATATAGCAGTAATTATATTTCACTATGAACTACATGTACCATACGCTCTCCAATTCAAATATTTGTATCCATTTCATGTTGAATTCAAATCATAGTTCATTATTGGTCTAGGTAGCGAGATGTCCGGGATAATCTAAACCCTGTTTTCATATGTATAATTTTTGGCTGAATTGGAACAAGTTTTGGTATAAGCTTCTTGCAAAACCGGAGATTCTCTCAACAAGCCTCGTGGTTCCGAGAGGGAACGTGTCACCTTTGTGTGCGAAACGATATATGATGCCTCCCCCCTGATTTTCTTTACAGAGGCAACATAGAACTATATGAACACTACTAGGGAAAAGCCTAGCAGCAGCGCGGGTTTTAGGCCTATCAGTAGCGCGGGCTGGAGCGCTACTGGTACGATGCTACAGCTAAATCTTAGCAGTAGCGTGCCTCAACCCTCGCTGCTGCTAAATCGACTTAGTAGTAGCGCTTGCCGAGAGGAGTGCTACTGGTAATTAGTAGTAGCACTTCTCCCAGCCTGCGCTAACTATTATTTCGTTTTTTATTTCTTTTTTATTTCATGTTGTATTCTTACACCTTTACACAAGTTTTCATACATAAGGAATTTAGAGATTGTTTTTACATCATAATGACTTATTACATCACAGGGTGAAAGAACCGTGGGGTAGTTTCAAGTGGATGTTCATCCACTTGAAACTAATCCGCGGTTCTTTCACCCAATGATATAATAAATATCATCATATCATTAACAGCTTATCATCATAATACATCATTGTCATATAACACCTCCTCAAGATCATCATTTTCATCAATGACATCACATAGCAAATTGGTCACTAGTCATAATCACATGTACTCCTCATCATCAACTCTAACACATTTTACCACATAATAAACATATTGTACCTCATAGGACCTACTACATTCTCTTAGGACCTACTACATTTTATAAGGTAAAATAGAAAAAAACAAGATAGCCCCTGACTCTCCATTATGGACAATGGAGATTATCCTGTCTCCAATTCTTGCCTTTTGCTGAATGTTACTTCCAAGAACCTCCTTGCGAATGTCCAAACATTTTTTACATTCTTTGATGAGCATGTGTTCACCGGTTTTAGAAATCCGATATGCACAGGTGAGCTCCCTAGATTTACCTGGCAGTATGTTTAGAACTGTAAGGAGACCATTCAGATACATCAGATGAGGCAAACAATCCATCGGGAGTTTCTGTTGAAAAACATAGTAATAACTTCGTAGTCAGCAATGATGTACTAGTTTTAGAAGTATGCAAAAGATGCACAGTTGTCGTAATAGTAAAAAAATCTTACCAGGGTATCTCCATAGAAGTTATCATGGTTCAACACGTGCACTAGTGGCACGTATTCACCATAATTTGGAGGAGTTCGATAATAGATATTGTAATTCTCAAGGTAAGTACAAAATATGATCAGATGACTTTTCTCCTTATAAGTTAATTCAGAGCCATCAGTCTAGTGGGTTTTGTCTACCATCTTCCGCACATTTTTTGAAGAATCAAAATAAGTTGTCAATGCAAATAAGTTGTCAACTATTTTGAAATTAACAATATAAATTAGTTAATAACTATGTTTGAGAAGCTCACATTGCGGTACAATCGGAAGCGTATCAACAAGGACCCAAATGTCCATATTGTCTTCTCGATGTCAGGATCACCAAGATCCATGGTGACAATCATACCCTCATCAAAACCATACATTTTGCAATGTGCTTCCCAATTTTGTCAACCAAAATGGGTTACGCTCTGAGCATTGCACAGATTTACTTGAAAATCCATATCATGATGGGTCCTTAGGTGTATTTTCTTTGTTTCAAAATATTCATGGTCTTCAAAACCCATCCTCTCCAAAACATAGCGTCTTGCATGGCATGGGATAAGCTAGTAGAATTGTAAAAGATGAAAATTAGACATTGAAATAGTTGAAGTCATGCTTAATTACGAAAAAAACACGTGTCGTTGTTACGTACCGTTTCAACATCGAAGGTCTCCTCGAGCTTAATGCTGAAGCGCCGATCTTCGTCCAGCTCAACGAACCTATCACACATACCTCGATCGTCGTGGCACCAGTTGCACTCCCCCGGGAGACTGTCATCGTCCGAGTATGACATTTCCTATGTTCATAATTCAAAGATTAAACTTGTAAAATTAAATATATGTACTAAAAACCTAAATTAGATCATTATTTTTCAAGAAAATCTAGGCCACACTATATTTCCTACATATTCTAGCACAAGTCATGCCAGAATTCACGGAAAAATCTGGCATGACCTTTGCTAAAAAAGGACATATCGAGGGCCTGAAATTTGCCGGAACGGAAATTAATCAACACTCCGGCAAAACATAGGCCACTCGGAGGTGTAACCTGAACATGAGCGGCCACTTGGGCAACCACATATCCTATATGAGCAACACAAGATATACATGGAGATTCGGCAGGTCTCACCTCGAGGTCGGAGGGGGTCGGTGATGGGGACGATGACGGGGATGATGGAGGGGCTCATTGATTTCAGCAAAAGAAAAAACCCTATAAGTTATCACTAATACATCCCAAATAATTTCTTAAACTAAAAAATAACAAGAAATATGACATGTTCAACTAGTTCTATTAATTCAAATAGTTCTTACTAAATATAAACTTACTATAAATTGAAAAAAAAACTAGTTCTTTCTAAAAATAAAGTAGTTCAACTAGTTATATTAGTTTACTTACTAAACTAGTTCAACTAAAACTAAACTAGTTCAACTAGTTTATTAATTTACTTACTAAAAATACATTAGTTCTATTAATTCAACTAGTTCAACTAGTTATATTAATTTACTTACTAAACTAGTTCAACTAAAACTAAACTAGTTCAACTAGTTTATTAATTTACTTACTAAAAATACATTAGTTCTATTAATTCAACTAGTTCAACTAGTTTATTCATTTACTTACTAAACTAGTTCAACTAAAACTAAAGTAGTTCAACTAAAACTAAACTAGTTCAACTAAAAGTAAACTAGTTCAACTACTAAAAATCATTATCTATGAACCCTAAATTTACATCTACTACTACTAAGAACATCTAGTACTAACTAAGCAGAGAGAAAGGGGGTGGGGGAGGGTGGGGGCTTACAGAGAGGGGAGAGACAGTGGCGGGGAGTTGCTCGGCGATGGAGAGGTTGGGTAGCG
>LT934116.1:51270145-51302390 GCA_900231445.1 Triticum turgidum subsp. durum | reverse complement strand
CATTGAGGTCGAGGGCGGCCGCGATGAGGTCGAGGGCGGCGGCGGTGAGGTCGAGGGCGGCGACGGTGAGGTCGAGAGCGGCGCCGGGCGGCGGCGCTGAGGTTGAGGATGGGCGGCGGCGGTGAGGGCTGGCTCGGGCGGCGATAAAGGAGTAGGGGCAAGGGGGGAATGGAGGACTTAGCAAAATTTTGAGCCGGTGGGTGGTTAATTCAGAAGTAGCAGTAGCGCGTTCAAGAAAGCGCGCTACTGCTAAGTTAGCTACAGCGCGTTCTCGTATACACGCTACTGCTACTCCTTTCTCTTTTTTCCCTTTTTCATTTATTTTTATTCACATTTTTTTCCTTTCACCTTATTCTATTTCTTTCATTTTCAATTACCTTTCTATTTGCTTTCCATTTAATTTTATATCCTTTAGCAGTAGCAAGTTTAGAAGAAAACGCGCTGCTACAAAAGAAGTAGCGGTAGCGCGGTTCAATATGGATCGCTACTACTATGTGTAGCCGATCGGCTAAGCCATGGGAATTATAGTGGTAGCGCTTGTTTCTTAACATGCGTTACTGCTAATGTTTGAGCTATAGCGCGCTTTGCATGAACGCGCTACTACAAATTAGCAGTAGCGCCCTATTTTAACCAGCGCTACTGCTATACCTCTGTGTATAGGCTTTTCCCTAGTAGTGGAGTGCCCTGTTAAATTTTGGAATTATTTCGGGTTTGTTTGGCCTTTTTATACATTAATTGAGTTTCTGGACTATTAATGTGCATAATCTAAATATGAACTGCTTGCACATGCTCCGGTGCACTAAAGTTGGTTGAAAAATCACATTTGTGTCCTTGGTTGAATTTCTAGGTCCCATGGAAGAAATGAGAATGAAATTCAAACATCTGGGTGTCGTGACTCGGCCGAGAACATCGAGAAACTTAGATTTTAAATTCATGTCAATCCAAAACTTGCTTGGAAATCATGAAACTTGGCATGGTGTCATGTCATGGCACTAACATGTTGTGGTAAAAAATTGGGACGATTTGGAAGCTCGTGGTTCTAAGAGGGAACGTGCCACCTTTGAGTGTGAAATGATATACGTTGGCCCGCCCCCTTGAGTTTCTTAACAAAGGTAACATAGAACTACATTAGTGACCTGTTAAATTTTGGAATTATTCTGGGTTCGTTTGTCGTGTTTTATACATTAATTGAGTTTCTGGTCATTTAATATGCATAAGTCAAATTTGAACTACAAGCACATGCTCTCGTGCACCAAAGTTGGTTGAAAAATCACATTTGTGTCCTTGGGTGAATTTCTAGGTCCCATGCAAGAAATGGGAATAAAATTCAAACATCTGGGCATCGTGGCTCGGCCGAGAACATTGAGAAACTTGGTTTTAAAATTCTTTTAAATCCAAAACACGTCTGAAAATCATGAAACTTGGCATGGGTGTCATGTCATGGTACTACCATGCTGTGGTAAAAAAAATTGGCCGAATAGGAACAGACTTTGGTATAAGCTTCTTGCAAACCGAAGCTTCTCTCAAGAAGGCTTGTGGTTCTGAGAGGGAACGTGCCACCTTTGAGTACGAAACGATATACGCTGCCCCCCTTGAGTTTATTTATAAAGGCAACATAGAACTACATGAGTGCCCTATTAAATTTTGGAATTATTCCAGCTTCCTTTGGCCTTATTTACACATTAATTGAGTTTTTGGTCATTTAATGTGCATAATTCAAATTTGAACTACAAGCACATGCTCCCATGCACCAAAGTTGGTTGAAAAATCACATTTGTGTCCTCAGGTGAATTTTTAGGTCCCATGCAAAAAATGAGAATAAAATTCAAACATCTGGGCATCGTGGCTCGGTCGAGAACATTGAGAAACTTGGTTTTAAAATCATGAAACTTGGCATGGTGTCATGTCATGGTAGTACCATGCCGTGGTAAAAAAATTAGCCGAATAGGAACAAATTTTGGTATAAGCTTCTTCTAAATCGGAGCTTCTCTCAAGAAGGCTCGTGGTTCTGGGAGGGAATGTGTCACCTTTGTGTGCATAATTCAAATTTGAAATACAAGCACATGTTCCAGTGCACCAAAGTTGGTTGAAAAATCACATGTGTCTCCTCGGGTAAATTTCTAGGTTCCATGCAAGAAATGGGAATGAAATTCAAACATCTGGGAGTCGTGGTTGGGCTGGAAACATTGAGAAACTTAGTTTTTTAGTTCCTGTAAATCCAAAACAGGCATGAAAATAATGAAACTTGGCTTGGTGCCATGACATGGCACCAACATGCTGTGGTAATTTTGCAGTCCGATTTGTGAAGGCGCACACATTAATAATCAACAAAGTCATGTTGGAACAAGTGTTGTCACGTTACAATCGGAAACACAAGTATTATTGAAACCGTGGGCATTCTATTTACTAACATTTATGTGTCGCCACGCGTCCTCATTTTTTATTAGCTAGGAGGCACCGTGCAGGGTAGCTATTTGAGTATGACAGGCGTGCGATCAGACCCCTGTGCGTGCTTATCGGGAGGAGAGCCCTTTAACCTCCATCTGTTGTCTACCTCTCTCCCAAGGTCTCCAATAATGGCGCCCGAGCCTCTATTTAATGGAGTGGCTATGTCTCACTCGATTGAGATTTAAGAGAGAAAAAAGAAAATCTAAAAGCACGGATCTTGATGTAAGATCCGACGGACCTATATAGCATCTACTGCGACTTATAGCAAGACTGGTGAATATATAAGGACGAATAATTGTCTTACATAATTAGAAATATAATTAAAAAGCCACATACGGCTATGCTCGAAATACACAAGGGCAAAAGAAGAAGGAAGACAAGGATCTGGCTCGCTAATCTCTACTTTCTTGATGCGTTGCTGCAGGCCGCGGGAACTAGTCTCCGTGGCAAGCGGCGATGAGCTCTTTCGTGTCCTCAAGACGCTGCTTGAGAACATCCACGGATTCCTCCACCAGCCTTTGGCGCTCGTTGCGGAGCATGTCATTCTCGTCCATAAGTTTCTTGATGATGACGCTGGTCCTCTTCAACAAGGCACTGGTCTCCTCCTGCTGGTCTGCACTTCGGACGATCTTCGCCCTCAGCAGGTCGCGCTCGGCCCGGAGCCTCTCATTGCCCTTCCTTAGTTGCCGGATGACGCTGGTAGCCTGTTCAAACGAGGCTTTCATGTCATCCTGCAACCTCGCCCAGCCGGAGATCTGATCCATCTAGCTATGGATGATCGCATGCATGCGCCTGTAACAGTCATCGCCTGCCTGCGAGAAATTTTCCCAGGCCTCCGCGGCGCGGCGGGACATCTCTGCTGCATTCCTGGCGCGGCGGGACATCTCTGTTGCTTCTGCGGCGTGGCCGGACCAGACTGCTGCATCGACGGTGCGGCGGGACCTCCGTGCTGCTTCAGCGGTGCGGCGAGACCTCTGCGCTGCTACTTCCATGTGGCGGGACATATCAGCTGCTTTCGCAGTGAGGCGGGACATCTCTCGCGCTTCCACTTCCAGGCTCGCCTCTCCCTGGTGGCAATCTCTCGACCCAGAACTCACGCTGGCCATGGTAGACGCAAGGGAAGGATGTTGAATGACTTGTTTGTTTTTGTGGATGAGAAGTTGAGGAGGAATGTGCAGTCATCTTGGCATACTAGTATTTATAACCGAGTACTAATACGCTCCTAAGTGGGAAACCATTTAGGTTGTGATCAGTGTGAACAGGTTTGCAATTAAATATAGCGTGGTACTAATACGCTCCTAAGTGGGAAACCATTTAGGTTGTGATCGGTGTGAACAGGTTTGCAATTCAATATAGTGTGGAGTAATTTGGAATGTGACGAGACGCAAGCTCAAAATTTATTGACGGTTCTAGTTTCGAAGTGCGGCACTATTCTCGGATGGAGTAGTTCTTTTTCTACTGTTGTGTATGTGCAATAGCTGGCAGCGTCGTATACATATCTTACGGTTAATGGGGCGTTCGACAGGAATAGCCACGTGGCGAGCTATAGGCTAGTCTTTTTTCAGACGCATTAAACCTATCTCTCGGGACTTCTCTCACGCACCATCGTGCCACCCACAAAAACTTGTACTCTGAGTTTAGTATGTTATATAGGAAGAGAAGAGGTGCACGCACGCACTCGTCCTCTCACACACGCATCTATTTTTCTCGAAAAGGAGGATGATGACCCCCCAGCCTCTGCATCTGGGAGTCACACACGCATCTGTAGCTACGAATTGTAGTGTTCTCAACCATCCGACTGGCTCTATCATGGATGTACCTATATACTAAAACATGTCTAGATACATCTATATTTTGACAAATGGAAGGCTAGTATTGTGGAACGGAGGGAGTGCTTGTCATCAAAATGGATAAAAATGGACGTATCTAGGACTAAAATACGTCTACATACATCTCCTTTTATCCATTTTGATGACAAGTAGTACTTCTTACCCAAAGGAACTTTATATCCAACAGACACAAAATATCCATTCGACTATTGGAAATTACTGATCTGATGTCGAAGTAATTGCTGCATCGCCACCAAAACCCACCATTTCTTAAGCTAAAGTAGACCAAGGTAATCCCTATATTAGCATATTACTAAGATAAACAGAAGGCACTGTAGAACATTTAGGACGTGAGCTTGTCAATCTGAATGTGGAGGGACACCAGCTTAGCCCTGGCCAGCAGCTTGGGTGGAACTATGAAGAAGGTCAGCTCCTGCACGTCGACATCACCAAGATCCTTGCTACTTGTCACCTCCATTTCCACCTTGATGGCATTGGTCGTGCCTTTGGGCTCCCCCGGCGGGCCGTTCGCCCATAGCTTGGCCACGTAGTGCGGCAGTGTTCCGCACATTGAAGCCACCGCCACGCTCGCACTTCTGGCACTGCCACTGGTTCCTGGGGCGCTTGGCGTGGCAGTCCGCGCAGGCCAGGTGCCCTCCCTTGCACTGCAGAAATCAATCGAACATCACATCAATCAAGAAACATGCACCTTGCTAAATCAGCCGAACGGACGAGGTGTATTCGAACCTCATACACTGGAGGCGTCAAGGGGCGGAGGCACAAGGGGCAGTGGAGCACAGTGAGGTCAATCGAGACCTTAGATAGCTCCGTCGTCGGGTCCGGTCTGCATGATCTCGCCCTCCTCATGCACAACCATCTCTTGCTTGGGCCGGGGCATTACAAAGCTTTACCATCACATATTGTATACTACTTCAAGGTGCATTAAATCAACACATGCAAGTATCAAAAGGAGAGTCACGGCATGCATGCATGCGTTGTAATTAATGCATCGGTAAACACAAAATGTTGAAATATATCGAGTGCAGTGCTTTGATGTGTCGCGTCAACTCGTACATCAATGAGAAGATTTATTATCCTCTCCCTCGCGGACTTAACTGCCCCTGCCTTTGGTTGTATGACAGGTTGGCCACCCACCTGCCAGGCCCACCTGTCATACATGCAAAGGAAAGAGCGTCCTTCCCTCGCCCATGAGCATGGTGGTTGGCAAGACTAGGAGAAGCTTTCGCTACACGCTCTCCCTACTGCATGCGGTGGACATGCAGCAGTTCAATCGGTGTCAGATGGCCAGAAGCATACTATATTACTCCTCCAGTGAAGTAGTACTCCATCATTGTTCGACTTCTCGAAGAGGCGAAGACCCAAGCACAGCCTAGACGCTCGTGTGGCAGTTTCATGTGTAGAGTAGTCTAGGATAGTGTGTACTGTGCTTGTAAGCTTAAAATCGTCGGGGTCGGCTCCATGTTATGTGGCCGTCTTGAAGTTTTTTAAAAAGAAAATTGTCTTATGGCCCTACCTGTCACCCTGGTTATTGTAGTTTGCACGCTCATCTGGTCAAGAAATGAATATATATTTTAATTTGTGGTGGGTAAATGTTAGAGTTTGCAGCAAATATATTGTACACTGCGGGTCTTTCAGCCAAGTTTAGAGGTAAGCATGTGGGGCCAGTGCTATGATGTGTCGTGTCAACTCGTACAATGAGGAGAAGCTTGATTTTACTACTACATGCCTTCTCCCTCGCCCATGCGCGTGGTTGCTCGCAAACGAGGACAAGCTTTTGCTTAGTAGTACTTCTACACCAAGCTATCCCTCCCGCTCGTGGTGGACGGACATGCAGCAGTGGATTCGACACTGTAGAAGCAGTAGTAGTAACATCATTGTTTGTCTTCTCGAAGAGGCGAAGAGCCAAGCGCAAATCGAATGTGGCAGTTGCGAACATTGGAGCACGCATATAGCCAGGCTCTTGCATGAGACAAAATTGCTATGCGAGCCCACTATTGTACTAGTACGTACAACTACTTACTAGTATAGCCCTGTAAACCAGAAAGGAGTATTTTCCCTTCTAGAGATTTCAACAAGTGACTAGACTACACCGAGACGGAGTACATATGGAGCAAAATGAGTGAATCTGCACCGTAAATAAATACGTAGTTCTATCATTTTCCTCTCCGAGGTGCACAATATTGAGTATACTGACTAGTCTCTTTTTGACACGCATTTACATTTTTTTTGACACAGTACAGACGCAAGCGCTCATATACACGCGCATACACTCACCCCTATGAACGCACACATGCACGGCACTATCATCTTGAAATTTATGAAGTCACCATAGGCACCTCGTCATCGATGGGTCCATAGGTGCTTGAATGCCAAGGAGGGAGAGGGTAGCGGTTCTCGAGACATTGAACGGTCAATGATGCATCCTTAATTACATGCAGAGGGAATTAATTGGAGAAGCAGAATAGAGCCAGCACGATGTGAACGCAACAGAGTTTGGACTCTCATATAAAGGCACCCCACCACTCCAATCCATCTACTCCCAAGTCTCTGTGCAACACTGCTCACTCCAATCCAAAACCAAGTGACCAGAAGCCACAAGAACCTATGGAGGCGATGGACGCGAGCGACAGTCGGCTGTGCCAAATCATCCAAGGCGCCGGCCTGCGGCCCCGCACTGCGCAGCGTTTCCAAACGGTGCTGGCGACCGTCGGCATCATAGCCCTCGCCGACGCCGGCTTCGCCTCTCGCATGGACGACATGATGATCAACTCTATCCGCAAGTTCACCGCCGTCAAGAAGCGCGTGGACGACCTTGCCGTCCTGCTCCAGCCCGCACGCCCAGGATCCTCATTGCCTGCCACCTCATCGGCCTCCATGGTGACGAACTCTTTCAAGCCCTGGTGGCCCTGCAAGTGCCGGAGGTCGCGATGAAGAATGTTCACCTCGAGGCCGCGTTCGCCGCGCAGCGCCTTGCCATGCAAGAAACAGTCGACCTGCACATCCACGTCTACGAGGAAATTGCCTACATAGGCCACTACACGGCAAGCGAGGACAGAAAGACGTTGGTCTTCTTCCAGCGGCTAGAATCTTTGGACGCCATTGTTCAGAAGCACGTCGACCTAGCCACGAAAGCCGCTGCTACTTAGGCACCGTTCGGTGGGCCGGCACCCTGAGTAGAGGAGGTGGATGTCGTCAATGGATGCATCTCTTCTTCTTGCCTCCTGTAGCCAGCACTGCATCGCCTCGTGGCCTTAATTTTTATTAGTATAGTACTCCCTCCGTTCCCAAATATAAGTATTTCTAAAGATTCCAGCAAGTGGCTACTACATACAGAGCAAAATGAGTGAATCTACACTCTAAACTATGTCTACATACATCTGTATGTTGTATTCCATTTGAAATAGTATCTAAAAATGCTTACATTTAGGAACGGAGGGAGTATATGGCATTTTTATTCCAGTCGTAATGTTTTCACTGTGAGGTGGGGCCGCAGTTGAGCAAACCCACCCCGCCCACCGGGCATCATCCGAGTTTAGAATTAGAAGAGAGAAACGAGGGAGGGGAGCTAGCTGTAGCACGGACGTTGTTGTCAGATGGGACTCGTGTTGATAGAATAGGAGTACTGAGCATCGTGCCTCTTTTTTTTGAGGGAAAAATTAGTCGTATGTCTAGTACCACTAGTTGGGAGCATGCGACCTATAGCTGTCATCACTTTAGGTCTCCTTTTTGAACCGTAGCTATGCTTCACAGTACATATTTTTTCACGCATTTATCCTCCTATATGTACTCCTAGGCTATTTCCACGTGCTCCCATTCGCCGACATGTGGGACATAGAGCATCTGGGTCATAGTGCATGC
Source organism: Triticum turgidum subsp. durum (assembly GCA_900231445.1). Lineage (NCBI taxonomy): Eukaryota > Viridiplantae > Streptophyta > Magnoliopsida > Poales > Poaceae > Triticum > Triticum turgidum. The sequence goes on along the minus strand of LT934116.1, from coordinate 51,294,234 downwards.
ACGATTCGGAGCATATGCCGGGGTACTTTACATTTCAGACCTCACGAATTACATGCAAACCCCCCACAGAAGAATAAATAAATGAATGAATTACTACATGAAACCGGATTATTTTCGTAGAAACGGAGCACGTTCATTAAATTTTGGACATAACACATTTATAGAAAATGACCGAACCTAAACTAGTCTAAGGGCATCTTTGATTTTTTTCCCACAAAAAAAGGGCCTCTTTGATTCGCGGGATACTGAAAACACAGGAATGGGGAAAGTATGATGGCGATGAACCGAGATGAGGAGAACTCTAACTCAGTTAGAGGTTAGAGTTAGATTCTAACCCTGAACTAACTCTAAACCAAAGAGGTGTATGGATGGCAGGGTTAGATTGACAATAAATGCTCTTTCTCAATCATTTGACTACTTTGGACCTTATTTCCTGCCGGATTTGGTGTGGCCGGCTATTTTGTGGCCTCCTCCCGCTCACAATTGACATAAACGAACCATCTTTACAATTCAAGCATGCAAAACATGATAATTTTACTTTGTCCATAGAAATGAGATATCCCACTTAAACATACAAGTCGTCAATCAAGCTTCACAAAGAAACACTCCATGAAACAAAGCATGAGCTAACTCATCACGGAAGTCATTCACGATAGGGAGGGAGCCCGGAGCCCCTCACGCACCGAGGGAGGAGCTCGCCATTGTCGCTCTGGAGGAAGGCTCTGTAGAGTCCAAGCCCCAGGAACCCCTCCGACGCTGGCCCTTGCGAGTTGAGGTCGACACCGGCATGGGTAGCAGGGCCGCTTGCCGCCGACTGGGAACTTAATCTTTGGGCCTCTAGAAATAGTGCAAGCCTGTAACTAAAATGCCTAGAAAGGTGAACTGAATCTTTGGGCCTCTAGAAATAATGCAAGCCTGAACCTGAAATACCTAGAAAGGTGAACTGAATCTTTGGGCCTCTAGAAATAATGCAAGCCTGAAACTGAAATACCTAGAAAGGTGAACTGAATCTTTGGGCCTCTAGAAAGATTTATTATCTCCTCAAGCAGCATCAAACAATTCCATGCATGCACCACAAATCTATACCAAGTTTGATAAGGATCTACTTTTCCAAATCAAAATTAGCGCTAGAGCGAGCAAGATCAATGATATGGCTGTGAGACAAAGAAGGAACGAACAAACTCACCCCTCTCGCGACCTCCCTGGTAGATGCGCCGCCGCCACGCACGGCAGAGGAAGAAAAACGACCGGTGAGAGGGGAGCGGGGCGACCTTCGAAGGCCGGAGGGAGAGTGCGGCCGGAGTAGGGCAGCGGAGGCGGGAAGGAGAGGGCGGACGGAAGAGAGAGAGTGAAACCACAAGTGCTCCCTGGGTGATTTTGGTAATTAATGTCAACATATCGCTTGTTGGACTAACACTTTTACCTAGTATGTTTCAGATAAGTTCAACAATGAAGTGGCATGGACTAGAGGATGTGGAACCCCTTCAAGATGCTAAGGACAAAGGATTGGCTCAAGCTCCAAGCACAAGACTCTACATTTTCTATTTTAGTGATCCAAGATCACATTGAGTCTATAGGAAAAGCCAATACTATCAAGAGGGATGAGGTGTTGCTTAATGGCTTGCTTGCTCAAAGTGCTTAGTGATATGCTCCAAAGCCCTCAACTACCTTCTCACATCCACATATGACCCAAACCAAAAGTCCAACTCGGCCCTACCGATTCTTTCTATCCGGCGCCACCGAGTTCAGATGTCATAGCCACTGCCACAAACCCTAGGCAAATCGGTCTCACCGATAGGGATCTCGATCTCACCAAGATGGGATTGTAATCTCTCTGTGTATGTCCATTACCAAAATCGATCCTGCCGAGTTTGTGTAATCGGTCCTACTGAGATTACAATGCAAACTCTCTGTTCCTCTTCGTAACATTTCGGTCCAACCGAGATGAGCGAATCGGTCCCACCGAGTTTGCCTGACCAACTCTCTGGTTAGCTTATCACCAAAATCGGTCTCACCGAGTTTGTGTAATCGGTCTCACCGAGATTACGTTATGCCCTAACCCTAATCATATCGGTCCTACCGAGTTGCATGTCGGTCCCACCGAAAATCCTAAAGGTCACATTATTTGCTAAATCGGTCCGACCGAGTTTCACGATTCGGTCCCACCGAGATTGGTAAGTTGTGTGTAACGGTTAGATTTTGTGTGGAGGCTATATATACCCCTCCACCCACTCTTGATTCGTGGAGAGAGCCATCAGAACGTGCCTACACTTCCAACATACATTTTCTGAGAGAGAACCACATACACTTGTATTGAGCCCAAAATATTCCATTCCTACCATATGAATCTTGATCTCTAGCCTTCCCCAAGTTGCTTTCCATTGAAATCTTCTTTCCAACAAATCCAAATCCTGTGAGAGAGAGTTGAGTGTTGGGCAGACTATCATTTGAAGCACAAGAGCAAGGAGTTCATCATCAACACACCATTTGTTACTTCTTGGAGAGCGGTGTCTCCTAGATTTGCTAGGTGTCACTTGGGAGCCCCCGACCAGATTTTGGAGTTGAACCAAGGAGTTTGTAAGGGCAAGGAGATCGCCTACTTCGTGAAGATCTACCCTAGTGAGGCAAGTCCTTCGTGGGCGACGGCCATGGTGGGATAGACAAGGTTGCTTCTTCATGGACCCTTCATGGGTGGAGCCCTCCATGGACTCGCGCAGCCGTTACCCTTCATGGGTTGAAGTCTCCATCAACGTGGATGTACGATAGCACCACCTATCGGAACCACGTTTCAAAAATCTCCGTGTCTCCAAATTGCGTTTGCGCACTCCAATCCCATCCCTTTACATTCTTGCAAGTTGCATGCTTTACTTTCCACTGCTCATATACTCTTTGCATGCTTGCTTGATATGTATTGTGATTGTTAAACTTGTGCCAAAACTCCACTTCAACTTAAAGAAATTAAAAACTGCACCTTTTCTCACTTAGTGTCTAATCACCCCCCCCCCCCTCTAGACATCTCTTCTCGATCCTTTCAATTGGTATTAGAGCTTTGGTCTCCATTGCTTTCGTTTAAACACCATTGGAGGAAGATGGATGAGTCTACTTTGGGGAGTCTTAGACATAGAGTGCCTATACTTGATGGAGAGTATTTTCATGAGTGGAAAAATGAGATGCTTGTGATTTTCAATGTATATCATTTGAATAAGTACATTGCTATCCATTGTGCACCTCATGTTGATCTTATGCATCCTACCCTTGATGAATCAATTGACATGATTCTCAATCTTAGAACTGTTAATCTTATCACTAGAGGCTTGCCTAGAAACTTGATTGGATATTTGCCTACTCTTGAGTGTGCCTACACCATATGGAAATTTCTTGAGGAACGTTTTCCAAATTATTCGTTGAAAAATATAGATGAAATTCTCCATAAATCTATTGCCTTGAGTAAGATGAATTCTAGTGATCCTATGTTTGGTGATTATCTATTCGAGCTTACAAACCTATTGCGTGCCAAAGGAGATGTTGGAATTATTAGTGATATTATTTCCGAAGATTAAAATCCATAAAGAAGATCATTGTCAAACTCACTCTAATGAATCACCCTCTCTAGGATTTCATCCACCACATGAAGATGTTGAACATGGATACTATGATGAGGATGATGATAGTGACTTTGACTTGATGATGCAATGATACACTTTGGTCTTATGGAAAATCTTCAGGGATATATGGCAGGAGGAAAGGAATGGGTTCTTGATAGTGGATGTACCGATCACATGACAGGAGATAAATATATATTTCGTGAGCTTGCTGAAAACGACGGTCCTCGAAAGTATGTCACTTACGGTGACAACTCAAAGGGTAAGGTGGTTGGCCTTGGTAAGGTGGCCATATCACATGATAGCTCCATAAAAAATGTCATGCTCGTTGAATCTCTTGGCTACAATTTACTTTCAGTATCTAGACTTGTTGATTTCGGTTTCAGTGTCCTATTTACTGAAGTAGATTGCCAAGTGTTTCATAGAGATAATCATAAAATGGTCTTTACCGGTATACGTAGAGGTGATCTATACATAGATGATTTCACTAAAAAGGCTCAACCTAGAACTTGCTTCATCGCTAAATCCTCTAAAGGTTGGTTATGGCATAGACGATTAGGTCATGTTGGTATGTGTAACCTTGACAAGCTTATTAAGGGAAATCATATCCTTGGCGTTAACGATGTCATATTTGATAAGGATAGACTTTGCAGCGCTTGTCAAGCAGGTAAACAGGTTGGAGGGAGGCATCCCGTGAAGAACATCATGACCACAAGGAGGCCACTCGAGCTACTTCACGTGGATATTTTTGGTACCAATGCCTATAAAAGTCCCAGTGGAAATTCTTTTGGTCCAGTTATAGTTGATGTTTTTTCAAGATTTACGTGGGTGTTCTTTCTCGATGATAAATCGCAGGTCCAAAAGATCTTCAAAAACTTCGCCAAGAAGGCCCAAAATCAATTTGAAGTGAAGATCAAGAAGGTTTGCGGAGACAATGGAACGGAGTTCAAGAACACAAATGTGGACACCTTTCTTGACTAAGAAGGGATTTCACATGAGTTCTCGGCTACGTACACACCTCAACAAAATGGAGTTGTTGAGAGGAAGAACCGGACACTCATCGAAATGGTGAGAACGATGCTTGATGAGTACAAGACACCGAAGCACTTGTGGGCAGAAGCGGTTGAGACAGCTTGTCACGCAACAAATCGCTTGTATCTTCACAAGCTACTCGGCAAGATGGCATAAGAGCTCCTCACTGGTAACAAACCCCAAGGTGGATACTTTCGAGTATTTGGCTCAAAGTGCTACATTCTTGATAAGCATCGTCGTTCTAAATTTCCTCCTAAATCTCATGAAGGTTTCCTACTTGGTTATGGCTCAAACTCTCACACTTACCGAGTCTACAATAATTTCACTCGAAAGGTTGAAGAGATGGTAGATGTGAAGTTTGATGAATCTAACGGCACGCAAGTAGAGCAATTGCCAATTGATATAGGAGACAAAGATCCTTCAGAAGCAATCCAAGACTTGTCTATTGGAAAGATTCTTCCAAAGGAGGTGAAGGAGAGTACCTCGTCCATCCAAGTGGAAGCTTCCACCTCACGACAAGGTGAACCAAGAGTTGATATGGAAGCATCCACAAGTGGGACACACCAAGATGAAGAAAACGAGGAAGTACACCAAGATGAACGTCAACAACCTCCTTCTCCACCACGACAAGAGAACGACAACATCAACAATGAAGAAGGCCAAGAAGAAGAACAAGATGAAGAAGATGTTCAACCAAGATCCAAGCAAAAGCTTTCACGAGTTGGAGCAAGAATTGCTAAAGACCATACCATCGAGCAAATCTACAATGATATCCAAACCGGGAGAATCACTCACTCTAAGACTCATTTACCTAACTTTTGTGAACACTATTCATTCATCTCTACCATTGAACCTATGAAGGTTGAAGAAGCATTGGAAGATCTAGATTGGATAAACGCTATGCATGAAGAGCTATACAACTTTGAGAGAAATCAAGTTTGGACATTGGTTGAAAAGCCCAACGACAACCACAACATCAACGGTACCAAATGGGTGTTTCGCAACAAGCAAGATGAAGATGGACAAGTAGTTCGCAACAAAGCACGTCTCGTCGCCCAAGGCTACACTCAAGTCGAAGGTATGGACTATGCTGAGACTTATGCTCCCATTACTAGACTTGAGTCCATTCGCATCTTACTTGCCTATGGTAATCACCATGATATCACCTTGTACCAAATGGACATTAATAGTGATTTTCTAAATGGTGAAATAGAGGAGGAAGTTTATGTTAAGCAACCTCCCGGATTTTTCAATCCTAAGAAACCTAATCATGTTTACAAACTTCACAAAGCTCTTAATGGTCTTAAACAAGCTCCTAGAGCGTGGTATAAATGCTTGACCAAGTTCCTTATTGAAAAAGGCTTTGAAATTGGAAAATTTGATTCTACTCTTTTTACTAAAAGGGTTAATGGAGAACTATTTGTATGCCAAATCTATGTTGATGATATTATATTTGGTTCAACTAACCCTCACTTTAGTGAAAAGTTTGGAAAGCTAATGTCGGAGAAGTTTGAGATGTCGATGATGAGTGAGCTCAAATTCTTTCTACGTTTGCAAATCAAGCAAACTAAGGAATGTACCTTTGTCTCTCAAACGAGTACACCAAGGACTTATTCAAGAAGTTCAATATGCAAGAATGCAAAGGTATGACTACACCCATGCCTACTAGTGGACATCTTGATTTAACCAAAGATGGTGAACCAGTTGATCAAAAGGTTTATCGCTCTATGATTGGTTCATTGTTATATCTATGTGCTTCACGTCCCGATATTATGCTAAGTGTGTGAATGTGTGCACGATATCAAGCCTCCCCTAAAGAATGTCATCTTAAGGCCGTGAAAAGGATAGTGAGATACTTAATCCATACACCAAATTTTGGCATTTGGTACCCAAAGAGGGCCTCTTTTAATCTTGTTGGCTACTCCGACTCGGACTATGCCGGTGACAAGGTTGATAGAAAGTCCACTTTGGGTACTTGTCAATTTCTTGGTAGATCTCTTGTGTCTTGGTCTTCCAAGAAACAAAACTCGGTATCCTTATCCACCGCCGAAGCGGAATACATTGCTGTTGGTTCATGTTGTGCTCAATTACTTTGGATGACCCGAACTCTTAAAGATTATGGGATATATGTGAAACATGTTCCATTACTTTATGACAATGAAAGTGCTATCAAAATTGCTCACAATCCCGTGCAACATTCTCGAACTAAGCATATTGAAGTTCGTCATCATTTCATTCGAGATCATGTTGCCAAAGGGGACATTAATCTTAAGCATGTTCGCACCAAAAAGCAATTAGCGGATATATTCACCAAACCACTTGATGAGAAAGTGTTTTGCAGGTTAAGAGGTGAATTGAATATCATTGATGCTGCAAACTTGGAGTAGGAACTCCATTTGATACATGCAAGACATGAGCCTATGACTAATCATTGATATTTCTCTTATGATGATAATCTTATGTCTTGGATATATTTGCACCTTGCATGTTATCTAACCCATGTAGATAGATGAACTCAAATTCCAAGTGGTGCTCCCAACTCTTGATGAGCTACATCAACCTTGAGCAACCCACATAAGTTCAACTACATGATCACGATCAATACCACCACCCAGGGTACGTTATTCCATCTTAGAGAAGCTTTACTCCAAGTCATGAGTCAAAGCAACTCGACAAGATGTGAATACATCAAGATGGTTAAACGAAAAATGGTAACCCCATTTTGAGCTTAAACAATGAGTATGACCTATGATCAAGTGATCTCACTTGACTCCTAAGTCAATATACTCTAACATAGGTGACTTTGTCGCCGACCAATTCTAGTTGAATTTCTCATGTGTTCTTTTCTGTGCTCCTGCATTTGTCTCATGCATATTTGTTTCCCCTTTCAAAAAAAACTTCATCTAGATTTCTTTTATTTTATTTTCTATTCTGCATTCCCTGCATCCAATTCATTGCAAATCTTTCAGTTAATTCCTTGCAAATCCTTGTGATATCTTACTTGTCTAGTGAGCTGAGGTGAGAAGTGTTTTTTCTGTGATGAACTTAGTCACACCGGTCTGCTGCCTTCGGTCCAACCGAATGCTTTTGGTGCAGCCGAAGCACACAACTCGGAGCCACCGACTTCACAGCAGGAAAGACATTTTGCCACTTGTTTCTGCATTTTTCTTGACCCAACTCCACTCAATGAATCTTGTCCTCTACCAGCATCACATTCAACTTGTTGCTTTGTTCTGTGACTGAAGGACCAAACCCATCATGACAAAAATCCAGAAGAACCCTTCTTGGAAATTGATGTCAAAGGGGGAGAGAGAGATCACATCAAAGCTTAATCATATCCATAGGGGGAGAGAATACTCAAGGAGAGAGAGTAATCATCAAGGACCCCAGATGCTTGGTGTTCAAGAGGAGAGAAGTCACACGTCTTCAAGAGGGGAAAGACATGTTCATATTTATTTGCTTGCATTGCATTAGCTCTGTTTCTTTTCTTTGAGCTCTGATTTTCCGTTCCCTATCTTCTCCCAGTATCCTATGCTAGATTCAGGGGGAGCAAGACATCTAAGGGAAGGAAATACTTAAATTCATTGCATATCTTTACCTTTGGGGACATGTCTATATTCAATGTGGTACTTAGTACTCACTCTACATGTCATCCCAGTCTTGGTACTCTTGTGGTTTCTTTTGTTTGCTCTAGCCAGTAGGTGTATCTGTGTTATCTAACCATGTTTACGCAGGTTCATTCCATCCTAAGAAAACTCAAGACCACAAGGTAAGTATATGCATCACAGTCATGTGTATGAGGAATTCTTGATGATGTAAGTACTGTTTGCAAGAAGAATTCATGAGCATGAAGGTACATTTCCCATATTCACATCATTTGCTCTGATGCACATAGCCAAGATACATGTAACACATTGCTTACTCTGGCATGCTTATGCATTCACATGCTCCTATATTCCATATTCACATGATTGCATACATGTAGGGGGAGCCTATGCATGTTACATGTATTTCCAAAGCTTTACTTGTTATTCTCTATATCTTTATCTAAAGCTTTGATGTATGTTGTCATCAATTACCAAAAAGGGGGAGATTGAAAGCACAAGTGCTCCCTGGGTGATTTTGGTAATTAATGTCAACATATCCCTTGCTGGACTAACACTTTTACCTAGTATGTTTCAGATAAGTTCAACAATGAAGTGGCATGGACTAGATGATGTGGAACCCCTTCAAGATGCTAAGGACAAAGGATTGGCTCAAGCTCCAAGCACAAGACTCTACATTTTCTATTTTAGTGATCCAAGATCACATTGAGTCTATAGGAAAAGCCAATACTATCAAGAGGGGATGAGGCGTTGCTTAATGGCTTGCTTGCTCAAAGTGCTTAGTGATATGCTCCAAAGCGCTCAACTACCTTCTCACATCCACATATGACCCAAACCAAAAGTCCAACTCGGCCCTACTAATTCTTTCTATCTAGAGCCATCGAGTTCAGATGTCATAGCCACTGCCACAAACCCTAGGCAAATCGATCTCACCAATAGGGATCTCGATCTCACCAAGATGGGATTGTAATCTCTCTATGTATGTAATCGGTCCTACCGAGATTACAATGCAAAATCTCTGTTCCTCTTCGTAACCTTTCGGTCCAACCGAGATGAGCGAATCGGTCCCACCGAATTTGCCTGGCCAAATCTCTGGTTAGCTTATTACCAAAATCGGTCTCACCGAGTTTGTGTAATCGGTCTCACCGAGATTATGTTATGCCCTAACCCTAATCATATCGGTCCTACCGAGTTGCATGTCGGTCCCACCGAAAATCCTAAAGGTCACATTATTTGCTAAATCGGTCCGACCGAGTTTCACGATTCGGTCCCACCGAGATTGGTAAGTTGTGTGTAACGGTTAGATTTTGTGTGGAGGCTATATATACCCCTCCACCCACTCTTGATTCGTGGAGAGAGCCATCAGAACGTGCCTACACTTCCAACATACATTTTCTAAGAGAGAACCACCTACACTTGTATTGAGCCCAAAATATTCCATTCCTACCGTATGAATCTTGATCTCTAGCCTTCCCCAAGTTTCTTTCCACTCAAATCTTCTTTCCACCAAATCCAAATCCTGTGAGAGAGAGTTGAGTGTTGGGGAGACTATCATTTGAAGCACAAGAGCAAGGAGTTCATCATCAACACACCATTTGTTATTTCTTTGAGAGTGGTGTCTCCTAGATTGGCTAGGTGTCACTTGGGAGCCTTCGACAAGATTGTGGAGTTGAACCAAGGAGTTTGTAAGGGCAAGGAGATCGCCTACTTCGTGAAGATCTACCCTAGTGAGGCAAGTCCTTCGTGTGCGACGGCCATGGTGGGATAGACAAGGTTGCTTCTTCATGGACCCTTCGTGGGTGGAGCCCTCCATGGACTCGCGCAGCCATTACCCTTCATGGGTTGAAGTCTCCATCAACGTGGATGTACGATAGCACCACCTATCGGAACCACGTCTCAAAAATATCCGTGTCTCCAAATTGCGTTTGCACACTCCAATCCCATCCCTTTACATTCTTGCAAGTTGCATGCTTTACTTTCCGCTGCTCATATAGTCTTTGCATACTTTCTTGATATGTATTGTGATTGTTAAACTTGTGCCAAAACTCCACTTTAACTTAAAGAAATTAAAAACTGCACCTTTTCTCACTTAGCGTCTAATCAGCCCCCCCCCCTAGACACCTCTTGTCGATCCTTTCAGAGAGGGCGAGCAGCACTTGGGCGGGCGTCCCTATGGGGAACAGAGAGGAGTTTTGCGAGAGGGGGGGCGATCTGGTGCAGGCAGGGGAGATTTTTTAGTTCTCTTTTAGTGGGCCCGAGGATAACTAACCCAATTAGAACCTCTCCAGCAAGCTAGTTTTTTAGCTGGGTTAGAGCAAACTAGCTCAAACTAACCCCTCTTGTTTCGATAATTTGAGGCTATTTCAACCCAAACTAGCTCTAACTCAGGGATCCAAACAAAGAAGATGGCATTGTATAATTCCCATATACTCCCTCCGCTCCTAAATATTTGTCTTTTTAGATATTTCAAATGGACAACCACATACGGATGTATATAGACATATTTTAGAGTGTAGATTCACTCATTTTGTTCCGTATGTAGTCACTTGTTGAAATCCCTAAAAAGAAAAATATTTAGGAATGGTGGGAGTATGATATAGAAACCAAACAGGTGGCATTCACACAAAGCAAATCTAAAGTAGGCTGATGACATATAAGATGTATAATGTAAGCAATGCAAGGCGCCATATGCATGATATGACCAACATCAGCATGCCAGGTTAGAGAAAACACCTTAGGTGGTAAATAGGTCTGGTCGGCTCCTTCTGAATCCCCATCTGAACAGTTATCTTCCTCTGGAATACAATCTGGAAATGCAGGAGGGGGCCCACTTCGCCCACCATGGAGCGGCGTCTGCATGACATTATATTCCCATGCAATGGTCTTCTCTTTTTCTCTACATGTTCAGTATGATCGTGTACAATATCTGACATGCATAATAAAAAAATAGTTAGATTTTGTAAGGCCTAAGGAGTGCTTGCAAAAATCAAGACTGATGGTAGCAAACGAGTGGATGGATCCAAAACTAATGCTAGCAGGTAGATTATAGCTTTAGTTTTAAAAGATAGACAATGGATCATCTATTGTTTGTTGCCCACCCAACATGAACCACATAGAAGACCCCAGATAAACCAGATAGTAGACAGATACTATTCGTTGCTGGCTCGATATGAGACCCATGGACATTTCAAAACTCAAGTTTGAACGATAAAGTAGCAGGTAATAATAACCAATGTATAACGTAAGCAAACATGAAAGACTGCGACCTCTCTTACGAAACTGTGTAGTCCTCTGGTTCATCTGCTCAGTCGATGATGAAAATGCAGCTAGCATGGCTGCTGGCAACGGGGAAGATGATCTGAGCCAGCGAAAGAAAGTCTGCAGGGGGGATCTTGGCTGCAGTGAACGCTTCTGTCGATGGTGCAACTCAGGTGGGGTGGATGACGGAACGACAGGAGCAGCACATAACACACAGAGTTTTCTTTGACGCCTATCTGAAAATGAAGTAAATCTGTAAGGGATCCTTAGAATTGGAGGATTCTATAAACACAGGGACATGAAAAACACAGGAATAGGATAGGAATGCACGTGTAAAACAGAGCATTTGGAAACATAGGACTTCGGTCAACCTGGGTGTTTCGTTCACATGAATTGGAAGAACACGGGAATGGAGAAACGTGGTCAAATTAAAGTCAAACCACATTGTCGTGGAATTGCTACGACAGATGTCCTAGTGTGAGGACTTAGTTGTGAGGCCAACGCATCTATGTGGTAGCTTGAGAGGGATTGAGCAGAATCAAGAAAATTAAACACAAGACAAATATTTAGACAGCTTTGGACGCTGGGAAACATCATCCGGTAACAACCCTACATGTTGTTTGTGGCTAGGTCTCATTATCATCACGAGAGAGACGCCGTAAACCAGATCTCCCAGTTATGTCTAACCCTTAAGATTACCTCTCCCCTCTTGGGGTGCCCTGCCCCTCCTTATATATGTTGAAGGGGCAGGTTACATGTAGAGTCCAACTCGGATTAAGACATAAACTATTCTGACTTCTCTTCATGGGCTTCTTAACGTCTTGGGCTTCATAACTCCTGGCAACTGAGTTATCACTGTCTACCGGGTTATGACTGGTGCCGGTTTATGATGGTCTGCCGGTTTATGATTGTCTACCGGTTTATGATTGTCTGCCGGGTTATCATCTGACTTAACACCTGCCTTAACTGTCAGCCAATTTATCACCTGACTTAACACTTGTCTTAACTGTCAGCCGGTTTATCACCTGAGTTAACACCTGTCAGTTTATCAAGTACCAGCTGAGTTATAACTCCGGCCGGGTCATACTGTGGGGTATATCCCCGACATTAGCCCCAAGTTTAATTTGGATTTATCCATGTTAAACTGATCCTGATCACCCTTAAGTCCTTGTCATTTCCTTCTTCTAGAAAATCCGGGTTAATAAGCCAGCTTCATAATCAATTTGCTGACATTGGTTTGTCACAGAGAAATATTGCGAAGCATAATTCATTTGACTCAGCTCCCAATGCTTAACAAAAATATTGGTCCTTGAAATCCTCATCTGATCTTCAGTCGGCTTAAGGATGTAGAACTTGCCGGTTTATCATAGCCAAAATTGCCGGTTTATAAATATTGATGGCACCGGGTTATAATTGTAGTTAACATCAAGCTTGAAAATATACCTCTTATACGCCTATCATTTGTAGCCCCCAAGTCTTAAGAAGGTAGCGTCGCAACAGCTTAACACTTGCTTCAATATAAATGTCACAACCTTGAAAACATCCGATTTGTTCATCTCAGTCATGAGTCATAAATTGAGTATTCCACATATGTAGCCCCCAAGTGCCGGGTTGTCATGCTTGCAGCAACCTGGGGCTTGAAATTGCCTGATGCTCATAAAAACTTCAACCAGTGTAGCCCCCAAGGGCCGGCTCAGTAAGATAATATTGAGCTGGGACTTGATATATACTTCCATGAAAATAACATCATATGATGTAACCCAATCATGGGGCTTGAACCCATGTCCACAAGGTTAAGAGCCTTGTGCTTTACCAACTGAGAAGTGGACCCTTCAATATAATGGATTAAAAGCTTTGTACCTTGAATTGTTGACAGGAGCAATTGGTAGCCCCAAGGGCCGGCTCATTATGATGTGATGAGTCGATTCTTCAATAAGGTGAGCAAACAATGACTTTGCATTAGCCCCCAAGTGTCATCGTGCATGCTTGCAGCGACATGGTACTTGTGTATTTGATGTAATCCCAACTTGAATAATGTAGCCCCCAAGTGCTGGGTCGTAAGCCTGCAGCGACTCGGCACTATTCCTTCCATTGTAGAATAAATTATATCCATTGCGCTGAAGCGACTTTGAAAACCTCAATCATAATATTGGTTATTGATAACCATAATAAAAATCCAGCCATGTTGGCGATTAAAGATTTGAATAATATAATAATCTGGTTTGAAAACCGATTCCTGCCATATAAACCGGTATATCCATGCCCATATGATACATGCTATGATGATGTAATGATGATGCAATGTATGACGCAATATATGATGATGTATGTGTATGATCAAGAGGGCTTAAACTATGGTTCGGATATGACTAGAGCCCCCAAGTAGTCATAATTGTGGCATTGCGTCGATCAAGAGGTGTAGCTATGGTTCGAATACGACCAAGCCCCCAAGTGATTTCCCTGGTGCCCTTATGCCTATCAAGAGGTGTAACTATGGTTCGAACCCATAGCCCCCAAGTGATTTCCCTGGTGGCCTTAAGCCTATCAAGAGGTGTAGCTATGGTTCGGATACGACCAAGCCCCCATGTGATTTCCCTTGTGCCCTTGTGCCTATCAAGAGGTGTGAGTACGGTTCGACCATAGCCCCCAAGTGATATTGTGAGATGTGCTCAAGGGATACCCATGTTTGAGATGTGCCGTGCAGCAGACTCTCTTTGGCCCCTTATGATTATATTGGCTTGAGCCGAATTACTGAAGTAACCAGAGCTATGCTCTTATAACAATATTGGCTTGATAGCCGGATCAAAAGGATAGTCATAGCTATGCTCCGTGAGCAGGAAGCCCCTAAGTGACCATATAAGTTTTTGCATTGCACCGTACGGTGTAGGCAAGGTGGCGTGTTGATGATCTTTGCAACACTCATTGTATGCTCCTGGTATGAGTCATTAAATAAACTCTATGACATGATAGTCATCTTTTGCAGTGAGCAATTGTCCTGCATCAAAAACTATCACAAGCCCGAGTAGTTGTTGTTTAAATAAAAATTGACTGGACAAGATTCACCTGATTTGTCCCAGCGATAGATAATCCTCAGAATGTGCCGACCAAGGTGGCTCAAGATGGAGTGGATGTGTGAGTCGGCCACGGCATTGTACGCCGCACGGACGAGCAAGTTGTCCTCCTTGTTGTAAAACGGCGCGGACGGGCGAGTCGTCTGTGGCTTTGTAAACCGGTGCAGTCGCGAGAGAGGGCCATGGCATTGTAAGCCGGTGCGGGAGTCCGTAAAGTAACAACAATCACTGGTGCCGAATGATGTTGGCGCGCCTCCATCTCCACGGTATAATGCCACATTGTAATGAATATTCTCCTACATATAAAATATAGCAGGGCAAAGTAGTTTTGCTTGGATGAATTAAGATATACTTAAAAATAAATAAGGTAAATAGCACCTGATATTCAGCCCCAAGGTTGACAATGATTTCTGGATCCTTACGTAAGAAGCAGTACCGATAGTACTATACAACACACTACTAACAGTAGCGTTTGTAGTATGCCTTTGAGCTAAGCAGCATTTTTTTGGGAGCTGTGGCAATTTGTACAAATACTAACCCCTCCCGACTCGTGTTCTCCATAAGCCGTTTCCACATGTTCAAGGTAGCTAGCAAGAGAGGATCAGCCACGGGACGGCCCACGGCGCGATTAGCAGCTTCTGGAGCTCAAAACAGAGGCCAGGCATGGCCCACCAGGGGCAGCTCCAGGTGATTTCAGAGCAACGGCAGAACGAGGCACGGCGGCCTTGTGGCAGGGAGGGGGGCGCTTAGGCCATGCCGCGATACAGGAGCAGCAAGAGAAGCACAAGACAACACTGTGGTTTAGCAACAAGAGCCATAGCAGCTCGGCGCCCGATAGCAGCTCGCAGGTGCGTGGAAGCAGTCCTCGGCTAACTCAGGGGTGCAGCGGTTCGGCACAGCTTCAGAGCCAGAGGTGAAGCCGCTGGGTGATTTAGTGGTGTGTCGGTGAAAACGGCCGGCAGCTTCACAGGGATGGTGACAGTAGAGGAACAGCGGCTCGAGCGTGGCCAGCGGGCGAGCAGGCCGGCGACCCAAAACGGCGGCTCAGCGAAGCCAGCCCAAGGTGGAGTGAAGCGGGCCATGGCCACGGTGGAAGTGGGTTGATCCAGGGCGGTTCAATGGCGCATTTGTAAGAGGCAACGCTTCACGGGGCAGCGCAGCGTCCGCTCAAAGGTGACGAGGCTGTGGATGTAACGAAAAACCGCAGTGACATGTCTCGAGCTAATGGCCTGAGACCGTATAGCAGAGTTGAGAAGAAGAGATAATCCGGAAGCCGGCTTGAAGCTTAGGTGAGCGCGAGGCCTGGGCACGGGTACGAACTGGCGGGCGCTCGAAGTGTAAGCCGACCAGAGCAGGCGCGGATATGACCCGGCGCCGAGCACTCCGTAACTTTTGCCTTGTAGTTTTGGAAACTTATAGCGACGGCGGCTCAAAGATAGAGCCATGGTAGCAGAGGCAACTCAGTGATGGGCGGCGACGGGTTACAATGGAAGCGAGACCTGGACAGTAGCGCGTGACTCATCGGTAAACCAGTGATTTAGGATCTTGGCAATTTGGAAGTCACAGGGCGGCTCTCCGGTAGCTCAGGCGCATCCACGGCTCCCTGCACCGGTGTAGGCGGCTCAGGCACGGCTTGTTGACTTAGACAGCTGGCGGAGGTAACGGGCGGTTCAATGACTGTCGGTTCAGAGGCGGAGTCGCAAGGCGGGAGGGCGGCTCGAGACGAGGCCGGGCGGGACTTGGTGTTGACCAATCGTAGAAGAGGCGGCTCGACAACGGTATAGGCGGAGATGACCTGGAGTGAAGCCCAACACGGAGGCGGATTGAGGTGGCGCATTAATGGCGGCGGGAGGAAACCAGCAAAGTGAACAACAACTTCGGAGGCGACTTAGAGCGAGACCGGTTGATATCCATGTCAGCAGGGGAGGGCCGCATTAGTGGCGGTTTATTGGCGATTTAGGGCGGCTTCTGGTGAAACCAGCGGAGGTAGCGACCCGAAGCAACCCCGTGGCAGACACAGCTTGCTAGCGGCGGGTCGCATGGCTGGAGCAGTGACTCACAGTAGGTGGAGCGGCAGCTTGCAGCAGACGAAGACGTGTTGGCGAGGGGAGGCCATGGATGTTGCCGCACTTCGATGGCGACTCCACACAAAGGTAAAGAGCAACGGCGGCTCACTGTCCAGTGAGGTGAGCAGCCCG
Organism: Triticum turgidum subsp. durum; assembly: GCA_900231445.1. NCBI lineage: Eukaryota > Viridiplantae > Streptophyta > Magnoliopsida > Poales > Poaceae > Triticum > Triticum turgidum. The sequence continues at coordinate 51,277,468 of LT934116.1, read as the reverse complement.
GCGAGTTAAGGCAGAATCATGGCGGCTTGGAGCTGATTTAGTGGTCACGAACCGACTCACAGGCTGCAGGGCAAGTCCGTGGCGACCCAGCAGCTGCTCGAGCAGAGGTGAGCCGGCGATGGCGATTCGTGGAGGCGTGCGGCTGAAGTGGCTCAAGTCCGAGATAACACAGCGGCATAGCCCGGCGGAGGCAAGTCGAGGCGACCGGCGAGGCAGAAGCAGCCGGTTTAACTTGAAGGCAAGGCGGCTCTAATGCAGCAGCTAGACAGGCGACTTGGCGGAGCGGCTCACAGTAGTAGCGATCAGCCCGGATCAGAAAATGTGCGAGGGCGACTCGCTAGCAAAGACAGTGCACCGGCGGCTCAGAGGGACGTGGAGATCGAGCTGGCAGATCAGCATAGTGCAAAAGGAGCACGACAAGGTAGCGGAGGCGAAGGCGCGCAAGTCAAAAGGCTGAGACGGAGCCGGTTCGTCATAGCAGCGATTAGACGTGGAGCCTCGAGGTGCCCGGCGGGTCAATTGATGCACGGCCGATAGAGCCGGCGATCGGTGCAGTGGCGTAGGAAACGGTTAGTGCCGCAGGTACTGTTGAACGGGTGTGAGCTAGGTGCAGCGTGGTTGATACTTGAGGGAGCAAGACCGCGGCGGTTTACAGCGGTGATGGCGACCCGGCACTGTCTCGAACACTGCCGGAAGTGGCAACTGGGAAACAGGCCAATGTAGAGGCCACTGTAGGAGTTTCACATCGTTAGTCGCATCTTTTTTCTTTTTTAATGATGGATAAGGAGGACGCGTCTTTGCGTAAGCAAGTCGTACTCCGAGGCAATCTCTCTGCAAAAATATCAATATACCCTGTCCGACACTTCCGCAGTATAGCACCGTTGTCTTGAATTGTTTTTCCTCATCAATGGTAGGCCATTGCAATAAATTCACTTGTAACATCCGATCTAATCATCTGTTCTTTTTTGGCTGGATATAACGATCTTCTTCTGGTTTTCTTTTATATATGCGAGCAGACTATAAACGGATTGGATCTGGTGCGCTTCTGGATTTTCCTCATCGATGGTTTCTAATAGCAGGCGTTGATCACTGTAAACCGGATGAAACCATACGGATCTTCCGCGGCGGTTTTCCTTCATCCTGCCAATCGCAAGTTTTCTCGATCCCTGGGAGAGATCCCTTCAAGAACTCAACACCACCGTGCGCGAGCCCCACAGTGGGTGCCAACTGTCGTGGAATTGTCACGGCAGATGTCCTAGTGTGAGGACTTAGTCGTGAGGCCAACGCATATATGTGGTAGCTTGAGAGGGGTTGAGGAGAATCGAGAAAACGCAACACAAGACAAAGATTTAGACAGCTTCGGGTCCCGGGAAACATCATCCGGTGACAACCCTACATGCTGTTTGAGGGTAGGTCTCATTATCATCACGAGAGAGTCGCCGTAAACTGGATCTCCCAGTTATCTCTGGATCTCCCAGTTATGTCTGACCCTTAAGATTACCTCTCCCCTCTTGGGGTGCCCTGCCCCTCCTTATATATGTTGAAGGGGCGGGTTACAAGTAGAGTCCAACTCGGATTAAGACTTAAACTATTCTGACTTCTCTTCATGGGCTTCTTAACGTCTTGGGCTTCAGAACGTCTTGGGCTTCATAACCCCTGGCAACCGAGTTATCATTGCCTGTCGGGTTATGACTGGTGCTGGTTTATGATGGCTGCCAGTTTATGATTGTCTGTCGGTTTATGATTGTCTACCGGGTTATCATCTGACTTAACACCTACCTTAACTGTCAGCCGGTTTATCACCTGACTTAACACCTGTCTTAACTGTCAGCTGGTTTATCACCTGACTTAACACTTGCCGGTCTATCAAGTACCAGTCGGGTTATAACTCCGGCCGGGTCATACCGCGGGGTATATCCCCAACACACGTGAAAATGAAAAAATAAGAATCTTATTATGTCAGTAATGCAATTAGTTCTGTTCTTCATGCATATTAATTTGAAAAGGACGTCCAAGTGAATAAAATTCCTATGTTTTTTCTTCGAAAGAGACACCAAAGGAAAAAAATCCTCCAGTTTTGCTTTGCTCCACCCCTTCTAACAGATTTGCATGAATAGTAGTTCCATAGCAAAGGATCCCTGAGGGATCAACATGAATGCAGAGTAACAAAGTGATGCGACGAGTGTACAACCTCTTTGGCATAGCCTTGTGGACCTCAACATCATTGGGTTGTATGTGGAGGATGGTGATGATGTTGGTGTGACTGTCGTAGGCGGGGAAGAAGATCTGAGTCCTCAGGAAACGGCGCCGAGGGTATTGCTCCATTGTGATGGACGGTTCCGTCATTGGAGCAGCTCTGGTGAGGTGTACAGCGACGAGGCTGAAGCAGGACAAGACAGACAATGTTAATCTGAAGTGGGATCCTAATATCATCTGCAATAGATGATGTAAAATACATCACCAAAAAGTGCTAGATGTAAAAGATGCATCAGCCGCGCCACGGCCACTCCGACGGATGCTGTAAGTACTGTTCACTCTGAATTTGAATGAAGAATACAGTCGAAACTGAATTTTACTGTCGAAACTGATTGAACTAGTAGCAGAGCATTGCAATAGATGTTTAGGGCATTCGAGCACTAGTAGCAGAGAAGCAGTGATCTAAATCAGCAGACACTCGAGCAAGAAATGCACTAGCAGAGAGCAAGTCGTGCAGTAGCACCGCGAGCGAGTGCTAAAGCAGCAACTCCTGTAGCTGCCGGAGGTCGTACAACAGTAGCAGCAGCGCAAGCGAGAGCAAGAACAGAGCAGCAGCACGAACGAAAGCAAGAGCAGTGTAGTAGCACGACTGATAGCAAGAACAGAGCCGCAACGCGAGCGAGAAACAGAGCAGCTGCAGCTAGTGCCATTGTGGAATTCGCCGTCGCGGAAGCAACGACATGGGGGAGAGACACCCTGGATGATGTGGCCGGTGATGGCACCGTCGATGGAGACCTACCATTTCTGCTCGGTGTCGAGCACCGGTAGCCCCTTGAGATCGAATAAAAGATAAAATGCAGCAGTGAGTGCAGAACCTCCTTGGTGGCACCGAGTTGGCCTCGGCTTAATCGGAGGAATTGGTGAGGGTGCTGTGGTTCCGGTGGGGCAGGTCAAGACGGTGCTGTGGGGATTAAGGTGGCGCGATAGACGAGGCGAACGTCGGGGTAGCTCCTTGGAGGTGGAGGATGGGGCGGCTGATCCGGCGGGACGACGAGATCGACAACGGATCCTCATCCGGTGCGGTGTGTGAGGGACGGCGAGCTGTTGCGGTGGACGACGTAGTCGGGGAAGAGTCTCCGGCTGGGCAGTGATCGGGAGGCCGACAGAGGAGCGTGGGGTTTTGCGGGTTTCGGCGGAGGGGGAAGGGGGAGCCAAGCTTAGGGACACGCTTGTCTGAAATGCAGGGTAAGTTACTAGCGTACCCCCACCGGTTTTGACACCGTGATGTGGAGCTTCATTTCCGGCTGAGGGGTAGAATGGGGATTTCGCGTGTCTGGGCTGCGGGACCGATTTCGGATGAGGAGGGAGTTCTCGTGCGCGTCGAAATTTCGGGATAACAAGGCGCGGCACGGGTTGAAGAGGCGGGAGTTTCAAAGCAGGTGAGACAAATGATGCTCGAGCTTGAAAAATTCGGGATAACAAGGTGCGGATTCCTTGTTCGGCAGAACAAACTTAGCACGCAAAAAAACACTTCATACAAGACACAAGAGAGTCATGTCCCCTTTTACTATATTGCTATAGATGCCATTGAAAAAATTACTAGAAAAATGTAAAAAAAATGGGAGAACAAGATTACCCTGCACAGTACCAAATCGATTCGCACTTCCCTCAACAACAACAAAAAACAAATCAATTCCCACCAAAATAAAGAGTAACGTCCCTTTTTATATGATTACAAATGCCAGGATCTTGAATTTCAATTTTTGAATCCACATTATGTTGAATTCGAATATATCGTTAGGTGACCCTGCGGTTTATAATTGATGTAGTCGTACATTTTGATCTTCCATCATATATGAACATTTTACTCCACCATGTGAACATATATATTGCCGTCTACCATATGGACTAAATTTGAATCAATTTTCCTTATTTGAATACGATTGTTGTCGAGTTATACAATAATTTAAATATTATTTCAATAACAAAAAACATGCATATAGCAGTAATCATATTTCACTATGAACTACATGTACCATACGCTCTCCAATTCAAATATTTGTATCCATTTCATGTTGAATTCAAATCATAGTTCATTATTGGTCTAGGTAGCGAGATGTCCGGGATAATCTAAACCCTGTTTTCATATGTATAATTTTTGGCTGAATTGGAACAAGTTTTGGTATAAGCTTCTTGCAAAACCGGAGATTCTCTCAACAAGCCTCGTGGTTCCGAGAGGGAACGTATCACCTTTGTGTGCGAAACGATATACGATGCCTCCCCCCTGATTTTCTTTACAGAGGCAACATAGAACTATATGAACACTACTAGGGAAAAGCCTAGCAGCAGCGCGGGTTTTAGGCCTATCAGTAGCGTGGGCTGGAGCGCTACTGGTACGATGCTACAGCTAAATCTTAGCAGTAGCGTGCCTCAACCCTCGCTGCTGCTAAATCGACTTAGTAGTAGCGCTTGCCGAGAGGAGTGCTACTGGTAATTAGTAGTAGCGCTTCTCCCAGCCTGCGCTAACTATTATTTCGTATTTTATTTCTTTTTTATTTCATGTTGTATTCTTACACCTTTACACAAGTTTTCATACATAAGGAATTTAGAGATTGTTTTTACATCATAATGACTTATTACATCACAGGGTGAAAGAACCGTGGGGTAGTTTCAAGTGGATGTTCATCCACTTGAAACTAATCCGCGGTTCTTTCACCCAATGATATAATAAATATCATCATATCATTAACAGCTTATCATCATAATACATCATTGTCATATAACACCTCCTCAAGATCATCATTTTCATCAATGACATCACACAGCAAATTGGTCACTAGTCATAATCACATGTACTCCTCATCATCAACTCTAACACATTTTACCACATACTAAACATATTGTACCTCATAGGACCTACTACATTCTCTTAGGACCTACTACATTTTATAAGGTAAAATAGCAAAAAAACAAGATAGCCCCTGACTCTCCATTATGGACAATGGAGATTATCCTGTCTCCAATTCTTGCATTTTGCTGAATGTTACTTCCAAGAACCTCCTTGCGAATGTCCAAACATTTTTTACATTCTTTGATGAGCATGTGTTCACCGGTTTTAGAAATCCGATATGCACAGGTGAGCTCCCTAGATTTACCTGGCAGTATGTTTAGAACTGTAAGGCGACCATTCAGATACATCAGATGAGGCAAACAATCCATCGGGAGTTTCTGTTGAAAAACATAGTAATAACTTCGTAGTTAGCAATGATGTACTAGTTTTAGAAGTATGCAAAAGATGCACAGTTGTCGTAATAGTAAAAAATCTTACCAGGGTATCTCCATAGAAGTTACCATGGTTCAACACGTGCACTAGTGGCACATATTCACCATAATTTGGAGGAGTTCGATAATAGGTATTGTAATTCTCAAGGTAAGTACAAAATGTGATCAGATGACTTTTCTCCTTATAAGTTAATTCGGAGCCATCAGTGTAGTGGGTTTTGTCTACCATCTTCCGCACATTTTTTGAAGAATCAAAATAATTGTCAATGCAAATAAGTTGTCAACTATTTTGAAATTAACAATATAAATTAGTTAATAACTATGTTTGAGAAGCTCACATTGCGGTACAATCGGAAGCGTATCAACAAGGACCCAAATGTCCATATTGTCTTCTCGATGTCAGGATCACCAAGATCCATGGTGACAATCATACCCTCATAAAAACCATACATTTTGCAATGTGCTTCCCAATTTTGTCAACCAAAATGGGTTACGCTCTGAGCATTGCACAGATTTACTTGAAAATCCATATCATGATGGGTCCTTAGGTGTATTTTCTTTGTTTCAAAATATTCATGGTCTTCAAAACCCATCCTCTCCAAAACATAGCGTCTTGCATGGCATGGGATAAGCTAGTCGAATTGTAAAAGATGAAAATTAGACGTTGAAATAGTTGAAGTCATGCTTAATTACGAAAAAAACACGTGTCGTTGTTGCATACCGTTTCAACATCGAAGGTCTCCTCGAGCTTAATGCTGAAGCGCTGATCTTCGTCCAGCTCAACAAACCTGTCACACATACCTCGATCGTCGTGGCACCAGCTGCACTCCCCCGGGAGACTGTCATCGTCCGAGTACGACATTTCCTATGTTCATAATTCAAAGAATAAACTTGTAAAATTAAATATATGTACTAAAAACCTAAATTAGATCATTATTTTTCAAGAAAATCTAGGCCACTCTATATTTCCTACATATTCTAGCACAAGTCATGCCAGAATTCACGGAAAAATCCGGCATGACCTTTGCTAAAAAAGGACATATCGAGGGCCTGAAATTTGCCGGAACGGAAATTAATCAACACTCCGGCAAAACATAGGCCACTCGGAGGTGTAACCTGAACATGAGCGGCCACTTGGGCAACCACATATCCTATATGAGCAACACAAGATATACATGGAGATTCGGCAGGTCTCACCTGGAGGTCGGAGGGGGTCGGTGATGGGGACGACGACGGGGATGATGGAGGGGCTCATTGATTTCAGCAAAAGAAAAAACCCTATAAGTTATCACTAATACATCCCAAATAATTTCTTAAACTAAAAAATAACAAGAAATATGACATGTTCAACTAGTTCTATTAATTCAACTAGTTCTTACTAAATATAAACTTACTATAAATTGAAAAAAAACTAGTTCTTTCTAAAAATAAAGTAGTTCAACTAGTTATATGAGTTTACTTACTAAACTAGTTCAACTAAAACTAAACTAGTTCAACTAGTTTATTGATTTACTTACTAAAAATACATTAGTTCTATTAATTCAACTAGTTCAACTAGTTATATTAATTTACTTACTAAACTAGTTCAACTAAAACTAAACTAGTTCAACTAGTTTATTAATTTACTTACTAAAAATACATTAGTTCTATTAATTCAACTAGTTCAACTAGTTTATTCATTTACTTACTAAACTAGTTCAACTAAAACTAAAGTAGTTCAACTAAAACTAAACTAGTTCAACTAAAACTAAACTAGTTCAACTACTAAAAATCATTATCTATGAACCCTAAATTAACATCTACTACTACTAAGAACATCTAGTACTAACTAAGCAGAGAGAAAGG
>LT934116.1:51251580-51269946 GCA_900231445.1 Triticum turgidum subsp. durum | reverse complement strand
CCGCGATGAGGTTGAGGGCGGCGGCGATGAGGTCGAGGGCGGCGACGGTGAGGTCGAGAGCGGCGCCGGGCGGCGGCGCTGAGGTTGAGGATGGGCGGCGGCGGTGAGGGCAGGCTCGGGCGGCGATAAAGGAGTAGGGGCAAGGGGGGAATGGAGGACTTAGCAAAATTTTGAGCCGGTAGGTGGTTAATTCAGAAGTAGCAGTAGCGCGTTCAAGAAAGTGCGCTACTGCTAAGTTAGCTACAGCGCGTTCTCGTATACACGCTACTGCTACTCCTTTCTCTTTTTTCCCTTTTTCATTTATTTTTATTCACATTTTTTTCCTTTCACCTTATTCTATTTCTTTCATTTTCAATTACCTTTCTATTTGCTTTCCATTTAATTTTATATCCTTTAGCAGTAGCGAGTTTAGAAGAAAACGCGCTGCTACAAAAGAAGTAGCGGTAGCGCGGTTCAATATGGATCGCTACTACTATGTGTAGCCGATCGGCTAAGCCATGGGAATTATAGTGGTAGCGCTTGTTTCTGAACATGCGTTACTGCTAATGTTTGAGCTATAGCGCGCTTTGCATGAACGCACTACTACAAATTAGCAGTAGCGCCCTATTTTAACCAGCGCTACTGCTATACCTTTGTGTATAGGCTTTTCCCTAGTAGTGGAGTGCCCTGTTAAATTTTGGAATTATTTCGGGTTTGTTTGGCCTTTTTATACATTAATTGAGTTTCTGGACTATTAATGTGCATAATCTAAATATGAACTGCTTGCACATGCTCCGGTGCACTAAAGTTGGTTGAAAAAATCACATTTGTGTCCTTGGTTGAATTTCTAGGTCCCATGGAAGAAATGAGAATGAAATTCAAACATCTGGGTGTCGTGACTCGGCCGAGAACATCGAGAAACTTAGATTTTAAATTCATGTAAATCCAAAACTTGCTTGGAAATCATGAAACTTGGCATGGTGTCATGTCATGGCACTAACATGTTGTGGTAAAAAATTGGGACGATTTGGAAGCTCGTGGTTCTAAGAGGGAACGTGCCACCTTTGAGTGTGAAACGATATACGTTGCCCCGCCCCCTTGAGTTTCTTAACAAAGGTAACATAGAACTACATTAGTGACCTGTTAAATTTTGGAATTATTCTGGGTTCGTTTGTCGTGTTTTATACATTAATTGAGTTTCTGGTCATTTAATATGCATAAGTCAAATTTGAACTACAAGCACATGCTCTCGTGCACCAAAGTTGGTTGAAAAATCACATTTGTGTCCTTGGGTGAATTTCTAGGTCCCATGCAAGAAATGGGAATAAAATTCAAACATCTGGGCATCGTGGCTCGGCCGAGAACATTGAGAAACTTGGTTTTAAAATTCTTTTAAATCCAAAACATGTCTGAAAATCATGAAACTTGGCATGGGTGTCATGTCATGGTACTACCATGTTGTGGTAAAAAAAATTGGCCGAATAGGAACAGACTTTGGTATAAGCTTCTTGCAAACCGAAGCTTCTCTCAAGAAGGCTTGTGGTTCTGAGAGGGAACGTGCCACCTTTGAGTATGAAACGATATACGCTCTCCCCCTTGAGGTTATTTATAAAGGCAACATAGAACTACATGAGTGCCCTGTTAAATTTTGGAATTATTCCAGCTTCCTTTGGCCTTATTTACACATTAATTGAGTTTTTGGTCATTTAATGTGCATAATTCAAATTTGAACTACAAGCACATGCTCCCGTGCACCAAAGTTGGTTGAAAAATCACATTTGTGTCCTCAGGTGAATTTCTAGGTCCCATGCAAAAAATGAGAATAAAATTCAAACATCTGGGCATCGTGGCTCGGTCGAGAACATTGAGAAACTTGGTTTTAAAATCATGAAACTTGGCATGGTGTCATGTCATGGTAGTACCATGCCATGGTAAAAAAATTAGCCGAATAGAAACAAATTTTGGTATAAGCTTCTTCTAAATCGGAGCTTCTCTCAAGAAGGCTCGTGGTTCTGGGAGGGAATGTGTCACCTTTGTGTGCATAATTCAAATTTGAAATACAAGCACATGTTCCAGTGCACCAAAGTTGGTTGAAAAATCACATGTGTGTCCTCGGGTAAATTTCTAGGTTCCATGCAAGAAATGGGAATGAAATTCAAACATCTGGGAGTCATGGTTGGGCTGGAAACATTGCGAAACTTAGTTTTTTAATTCCTGTAAATCCAAAACACGCATGAAAATAATGAAACTTGGCTTGGTGCCATGACATGGCACCAACATGCTGTGGTAATTTTGCACTCCGATTTGCGAAGGCGCACACATTAATAATCAACAAAGTCATGTTGGAACAAGTGCTGTCACGTTACAATCGGAAACACAAGTATTATTGAAACCGTGGGCATTCTATTTACTAACATTTATGTGTCGCCACGTGTCCCCATTTTTTATTAGCTAGGAGGCACCGTGCAGGGTAGCTATTTGAGTATGACAGCCGTGCGATCAGACCCCTGTGCGTGCTTATCGGGAGGAGAGCCCTTTAACCTCCATCTGTTGTCTACCTCTCTCCCAAGGTCTCCATTAATGGCGCCCGAGCCTCTGTTTAATGGAGTGGCCATGTCTCACTCGATTGAGATTTAAGAGAGAAAAAAGAAAATCTAAAAGCACGGATCTTGATGTAAGATCCGACGGACCTATATAGCATCTACTGCGACTTATAGCAAGACTGGTGAATATATAAGGACGAATAATTGTCTTACATAATTAGAAATATAATTAAAAAGCCACATACGGCTATGCTCAAAATACACAAGGGCAAAAGAAGAAGGAAGACAAGGATCTGGCTCGCTAATCTCTACTTTCTTGATGCGTTGCTGCAGGCCGCGGGAACTAGTCTCCGTGGCAAGCGGCGATGAGCTCTTTCGTGTCCTCAAGACGCTGCTTGAGAACATCCACGGATTCCTCCACCAGTCTTTGGTGCTCGCTGCGGAGCATGTCATTCTCGTCCATAAGTTTCTTGATGATGACGCTGGTCCTCTTCAACAAGGCACTGGTCTCCTCCTGCTGGTCTGCACTTCGGACGATCTTCGCCCTCAGCAGGTCGCGCTCGGCCCGGAGCCTCTCATTGCCCTTCCTTAGTTGCCGGATGACGCTGGTAGCCTGTTCAAACGAGGCTTTCATGTCATCCTGCAACCTCGCCCAGCCGGAGATCTGATCCATCTAGCTATGGATGATCGCATGCATGCGCCTGTAACAGTCATCGCCTGCCCGCGAGAAATTTTCCCAGGCCTCCGCGGCGCGGCGGGACATCTCTGTTGCTTCTGCGGCGCGGCCGGACCAGACTGCTACATCGACGGCGCAGCGGGACCTCCGTGCTGCTTCAGCGGCGCGGCGGGATCTCTGCGCTGCTACTTCCATGTGGCGGGACATATCGGCTGCTTTCGCAGTGAGGCGGGACATCTCTCGCGCTTCCACTTCCATGCTCGCCTCTCCCTGGTGGCAATCTCTCGACCCAGAACTCACGCTGGCCATGGTAGATGCAAGGGAAGGATGTTGAATGACTTGTTTGTTTTTGTGGATGAGAAGTTGAGGAGGAATGTGCAGTCATCTTGGCATACTAGTATTTATAACCGAGTACTAATACACTCCTAAGTGGGAAACCATTTAGGTTGTGATCAGTGTGAACAGGTTTGCAATTAAATATAGCGTGGTACTAATACGCTCCTAAGTGGGAAACCGTTTAGGTTGTGATCGGTGTGAACAGGTTTGCAATTCAATATAGTGTGGAGTAATTTGGAATGTGACGAGACGCAAGCTCAAAATTTATTGACGGTTCTAGTTTTGAAGTGCGGCACTATTCTCGGATGGAGTAGTTCTTTTTCTACTGTTGTGTATGTGCAATAGCTGGCAGCGTCGTATACATATCTTACGGTTAATGGGGCGTTCGACAGGAATAGCCACGTGGCGAGCTATAGGCTAGTCTTTTTTCAGACGCATTAAACCTATCTCTCGGGACTTCTCGCACGCACCATCGTGCCACCCACAAAAACTTGTACTCTGAGTTTAGTATGTTATATAGGAAGAGAAGAGGTGCACGCACGCACTCGTCCTCTCACACACGCATCTGTTTTTCTCGAAAAGGAGGATGATGACCCCCCAGCCTCTGCATCTGGGAGTCACACACGCATCTCTCAACCATCCGACTGGCTCTATCATGGATGTACCTATATACTAAAACATGTCTAGATACATCTATATTTTGACAAATGGAAGGCTAGTATTGTGGAACGGAGGGAGTGCTTGTCATCAAAATGGATAAAAATGGACGTATCTAGGACTAAAATACGTCTACATACATCTCCTTTTATCCATTTTGATGACAAGTAGTACTTCTTACCCAAAGGAACTTTATATCCAACAGACACAAAATATCCATTCGACTACTGGAAATTACTGATCTGATGTCGAAGTAATTGCTGCATCGCCACCAAAACCCACCATTTCTTAAGCTAAAGTAGACCAAGGTAATCCCTGTATTAGCATATTACTAAGATAAACAGAAGGCACTGTAGAACATTTAGGACGTGAGCTTGTCAATCTGAATGTGGAGGGACACCAGCTTAGCCCTGGCCAGCAGCTTGGGCGGAACTATGAAGAAGGTCAGCTCCTGCACGTCGACGTCACCAAGATCCTTGCTACTTGTCACCTCCATTTCCACCTTGATGGCATTGGTCGTGCCTTTGGGCTCCCCCGGCGGGCCGTTCGCCCATAGCTTGGCCACGTAGTGCGGCAGTGTTCCACACATCGAAGCCACCGCCACGCTCGCACTTCTGGCACTGCCACTGGTTCCTGGGGCGCTTGGCGTGGCAGTCCGCGCAGGCCAGGTGCCCTCCCTTGCACTGCAGAAATCAATTGAACATCACATCAATCAAGAAACCTGCACCTTGCTAAATCAGCCGAACGGACGAGGTGTATTCGAACCTCATACACTGGAGGCGTCAAGGGGCGGAGGCACAAGGGGCAGTGGAGCACGGTGAGGTCAATCGAGACCTTAGATAGCTCCGTCGTCGGGTCTGGTCTGCATGATCTCGCCCTCCTCATGCACAACCATCTCTTGCTTGGGCCGGGGCATTACAAAGCTTTACCATCACATATTGTATACTACTTCAAGGTGCATTAAATCAACACATGCAAGTATCAAAAGGAGAGTCACGGCATGCATGCATGCGTTGTAATTAATGCATCGATAAACACAAAGTGTTGAAATATATCGAGTGCAGTGCTTTGATGTGTCGCGTCAACTCGTACATCAATGAGAAGATTGATTATCCTCTCCCTCGCGGACTTAACTGCCCCTGCCTTTGGTTGTATGACAGGTTGGCCACCCACCTGCCAGGCCCACCTATCATACATGCAAAGGAAAGAGCGTCCTTCCCTCGCCCATGAGCATGGTGGTTGGCAAGACTAGGAGAAGCTTTCGCTACACGCTCTCCCTACTGCATGCGGTGGACATGCAGCAGTTCAATCGGTGTCAGATGGCCAGAAGCATACTATATTACTCCTCCAGTGAAGTAGTACTCCATCATTGTTCGACTTCCCGAAGAGGCGAAGACCCAAGCACAGCCCAGACGCTCGTGTGGCAGTTTCATCTGTAGAGTAGTCTAGGATAGTGTGTACTGTGCTTGTAAGCTTAAAATCGTTGGGGTCGGCTCCATGTTATGTGGCTGTCTTGAAGTTTTTTAAAAAGAAAATTGTCTTATGGCCCTACCTGTCACCCTGGTGATTGTAGTTTGCACGCTCATCTGGTCAAGAAAGGAATATATTTTTTAATTTGTGGTGGGTAAATGTTAGAGTTTGCAGCAAATATATTGTACACTGCGGGTCTTTCAGCCAAGTTTAGAGGCAAGCATGTGGGGCCAGTGCTATGATGTGTCGTGTCAACTCGTACAATGAGGAGAAGCTTGATTTTACTACTACATGCCTTCTCCCTCGCCCATGAGCGTGGTTGCTCGCAAACGAGGACAAGCTTTTGCTTAGTAGTACTTCTACAACAAGTTATCCCTCCCACTCGTCGTGGACGGACATGCAGCAGTGGATTCGACACTGTAGAAGAAGTAGTAGTAACATCATTGTTTGTCTTCTCGAAGAGGCGAAGAGCCAAGCGCAAATCGAATGTGGCAGTTGCGAACATTGGAGCACGCATATAGCCAGGCTCTTGCCTGAGACAAAATTGCTATGCGAGCCCACTATTGTACTAGTACGTACAACTACTTACTAGTATAGCCCTGTAAACCAGAAAGGAGTATTTTCCCTTCTAGAGATTTCAACAAGTGACTAGACTACACCGAGACGGAGTACATATGGAGCAAAATGAGTGAATCTGCACCGTAAATAAATACGTAGTTCTATCATTTTCCTCTCCAAGGTGCACAATATTGAGTATACTGACTAGTCTCTTTTTGACACGCATTTACATTTTTTTTGACACAGTACAGACGCAAGCGCTCATATACACGCGCATACACTCACCTCTATGAAAGCACACATGCACGGCACTATCATCTTGAAATTTATGAAGTCACCATAGGCACCTCGTCATCGACGGGTCCATAGGTGCTTGAATGCCAAGGAGGGAGAGGGTAGCGGTTCTCGAGACATTGAACGGTCAATGATGCATCCTTAATTACATGCAGAGGGAATTAATTGGAGAAGCAGAATAGAGCCAGCACGATGTGAACGCAACAGAGTTTGGACTCTCATATAAAGGCACCCCACCACTCCAATCCATCTACTCCCAAGTCTCTGTGCAACACTGCTCACTCCAATCCAAAACCAAGTGACCAGAAGCCACAAGAACCTATGGAGGCGATGGACGCGAGCGACAGTCGGCTGTGCCAAATCATCCAAGGCGCCGGCCTGCGGCCCCGCACTGCGCAGCGTTTCCAAATAGTGCTGGCGACCGTCGGCATCATAGCCCTCGCCGACGCCGGCTTCGCCTCTCGCATGGACGACATGATGGTCAACTCTATCCGCAAGTTCACCGCCGTCCAGAAGCGCGCGGACGACCTTGCCGTACTGCTCCAGCCCGCACGCCCAGGCTCCTCATTGCCTGCTACCCTCATCGGCCTCCATGGTGACGAACTCTTTCAAGCCCTGGTGGCCCTGCAAGTGCCGGAGGTCGCGATGAAGAATGTTCACCTCGAGGCCGCGTTCGCCGCGCAGCGCCTTGCCATGCAAGAAACAGTCGACCTGCACATCCACGTCTACGAGGAAATTGCCTACATAGGCCACTACACGGCAAGCGAGGACAGAAAGACGTTGGTCTTCTTCCAGCGGCTAGAATCTTTGGAAGCCATTGTTCAGAAGCACGTCGACCTAGCCACGAAAGCCGCTGCTACTTAGGCACCGTTCGGTGGGCCGGCACCCTGAGTAGAGGAGGTGGACGTCGTCAATGGATGCATCTCTTCTTCTTGCCTCCTGTAGCCAGCACTGCATCGCCTCGTGGCCTTAATTTTTATTAGTATAGTACTCCCTCCATTCCCAAATATAAGTATTTCTAAAGATTCCAGCAAGTGGCTACTACATACAGAGCAAAATGAGTGAATCTACACTCTAAACTATGTCTACATACATCTGTATGTTGTATTCCATTTGAAATAGTATCTAAAAACGCTTACATTTAGGAACGGAGGGAGTACATGGCATTTTTATTCCAGTCGTAATGTTTTGACTGTGAGGTGGGGCCGCAGTTGAGCAAACCCACCCCGCCCACCGGGCATCGTCCGAGTTTAGAATTAGAAGAGAGAAACGGGGGAGGGGAGCTAGCTGTAGCACGGACGTTGTTGTCAGATGGGACTCGTGTTGATAGAATAGGAGTACTGAGCACCGTGCCTCTTTTTTTGAGGGAAAAATTAGTCGTATGTCTAGTACCACTAGTTGGGAGCATGCGACCTATAGATGTCATCACTTTAGGTCTCCTTTTCGAACCGTAGCTATGCTTCACAGTACATATTTTTTCACGCATTTATCCTCCTATATGTACTCCTAGGCTATTTCCACGTGCTCCCATTCGCCGACATGTGGGACATAGAGCATCTGGGTCATAGTGCATGCACGATTCGGAGCATATGCCGGGGTACTTTACATTTCAGACCTCACGAATTACATGCAAACTCCCCGCAGAAGAATAAATAAATGAATGAATTACTACATGAAATCGGATTATTTTCGTAGAAACGGAGCACGTTCATTAAATTTTGGACATAACACATTTATAGAAAATGACCGAACCTAAACTAGTCTAAGGGCCTCTTTGATTTTTCCCGCAAAAAAGGGCCTCTTTGATTCGCGGGATACTAAAAACACAGGAATGGGGAAAGTATGATGGCGATGAACCGAGACGAGGAGAACTCTAACTCAGTTAGAGGTTAGAGTTAGATTCTAACCTTGAACTAACTCTAAACCAAATAGGTGTATGGATGGCAGGGTTAGATTGACAATAAATGCTCTTTCTCAATCATTTGACTACTTTGGACCTTATTTCCTGCCGGATTTGGTGTGGCCGGCTATTTTGTGGCCTCCTCCCGCTCACAATTGACATAAACGAACCATCTTTACAAATCAAGCATGCAAAACATGATAAATTTTACTTTGTCCATAGAAATGAGATATCCCACTTAAACATACAAGTCGTCAATCAAGCTTCACAAAGAAACACTCCTTGAAACAAAGCATGAGCTAACTCATCACGGAAGTCATTCACGATAGGGAGGGAGCCCGGAGCCCCTCACGCACCGAGGGAGGAGCTCGCCATTGTCGCTCTGGAGGAAGGCTCTGTAGAGTCCAAGCCCCAGGAACCCCTCCGACGCTGGCCCTTGCGAGTTGAGGTAGACACCGGCATGGGTAGCAGGGCCGCTTGTCGCCGACTGGGAACTTAATCTTTGGGCCTCTAGAAATAATGCAAGCCTGTAACTAAAATGCCTAGAAAGGTGAACTGAATCTTTGGGCCTCTAGAAATAATGCAAGCCTGAACCTGAAATACCTAGAAAGGTGAACTGAATCTTTGGGCCTCTAGAAAGATTTATTATCTCCTCAAGCAGCATCAAACAATTCCATGCGTGCACCACAAATCTATACCAAGTTTGATAGGGATCTACTTTTCCAAATCAAAATTAGCGCTAGAGCGAGCAAGATCGATGATATGGCTGTGAGACAAAGAAGGAACGAACAAACTCACCCCTCTCGCGACCTCCCTGGTAGATGCGCCGCCGCCACGCACGGCAGAGGGAGAAAAACGACCGGTGAGAGGGGAGCGGGGCGACCTTCGAAGGCCGGAGGGAGAGTGCGGCCGGAGTAGGGCGGCGGAGGCGGGAAGGAGAGGGCGGACGGAAGAGAGAGAGTGAAACCACAAGTGCTCCCTGGGTGATTTTGGTAATTAATGTCAACATATCGCTTGTTGGACTAACACTTTTACCTAGTATGTTTCAGATAAGTTCAACAATGAAGTGGCATGGACTAGAGGATGTGGAACCCCTTCAAGATGCTAAGGACAAAGGATTGGCTCAAGCTCCAAGCACAAGACTCTACATTTTCTATTTTAGTGATCCAAGATCACATTGAGTCTATAGGAAAAGCCAATACTATCAAGAGGGATGAGGTGTTGCTTAATGGCTTGCTTGCTCAAAGTGCTTAGTGATATGCTCCAAAGCCCTCAACTACCTTCTCACATCCACATATGACCCAAACCAAAAGTCCAACTCGGCCCTACCGATTCTTTCTATCCGGCGCCACCGAGTTCAGATGTCATAGCCACTGCCACAAACCCTAGGCAAATCGGTCTCACCGATAGGGATCTCGATCTCACCAAGATGGGATTGTAATCTCTCTGTGTATGTCCATTACCAAAATCGGTCCTACCGAGTTTGTGTAATCGGTCCTACTGAGATTACAATGCAAACTCTATGTTCCTCTTCGTAACATTTCGGTCCAACCGAGATGAGCGAATCGGTCCCACCGAGTTTGCCGGACCAACTCTCTAGTTAGCTTATCACCAAAATCGGTCTCACCGAGTTTGTGTAATCGGTCTCACCGAGATTACGTTATGCCCTAATCCTAATCATATCGGTTCTACCGAGTTGCAAGTCGGTCCCACCAAAAATCCTAGCGGTCACATTATTTGCTAAATCGGTCCGACCGAGTTTCACGATTCGGTCCCAGCGAGATTGGTAATTTGTGTGTAACGATTAGATTTTGTGTGGAGGCTATATATACCCCTCCACCCACTCTTCATTCGTGGAGAGAGCCATCAGAACGTGCCTACACTTCCAACATACATTTTCTGAGAGAGAACCACATACACTTGTGTTGAGGCCAAAATATTCCATTCCTACCATATGAATCTTGATCTCTAGCCTTCCCCAAGTTGCTTTCCATTGAAATCTTCTTTCCAACAAATCCAAATCCTGTGAGAGAGAGTTGAGTGTTGGGGAGACTATCATTTGAAGCACAAGAGCAAGGAGTTCATCATCAACACACCATTTGTTACTTCTTGGAGAGCGGTGTCTCCTAGATTTGCTAGGTGTCACTTGGGAGCCCCCGACAAGATTGTGGAGTTGAACCAAGGAGTTTGTAAGGGCAAGGAGATCACCTACTTCGTGAAGATCTACCCTAGTGAGGCAAGTCCTTCGTGGGCGACGGCCATGGTGGGATAGACAAGGTTGCTTCTTCATGGACCCTTCATGGGTGGAGCCCTCCGTGGACTCGCGCAGCCGTTACCCTTCATGGGTTGAAGTCTCCATCAACGTGGATGTACGATAGCACCACCTATCAGAACCACGTTTCAAAAATCTCCGTGTCTCCAAATTGCGTTTGCGCACTCCAATCCCATCCCTTTACATTGTTGCAAGTTGCATGCTTTACTTTCCGCTGCTCATATACTCTTTGCATGCTTGCTTGATATCTATTGTGATTATTAAACTTGTGCCAAAACTCCACTTCAACTTAAAGAAATTAAAAACTGCACCTTTTCTCACTTAGTGTCTAATCACCCCCCCCCTCTAGACATCTCTTCTCGATCCTTTCAATTGGTATTAGAGCTTTGGTCTCCATTGCTTTGGTTTAAACACCATTGGAGGAAGCTGGATGAGTCTACTTTGGGGAGTCTTAGACATAGAGTTCCTATACTTGATGGAGAGTATTTTCATGAGTGGAAAAATGTGATGCTTGTGATTTTCAATGTATATCATTTGAATAAGTACATTGCTATCCATTGTGCACCTCATGTTGATCTTATGCATCCTACCCTTGATGAGTCAATTGACATGCTTCGCAATCTTAGAACTGTTAATCTTATCACTAGAGGCTTGCCTAGAAACTTGATTGGATATTTGCCTACTCTTGAGTGTGCCTACACCATATGGAAATTTCTTGAGGAACGTTTTCCAAATTATTCGTTGAAAAATATAGATGAAATTCTCCATAAATCTATTGCCTTGAGTAAGATGAATTCTAGTGATCCTATGTTTGGTGATTATCTATTCGAGCTTACAAACCTATTGCGTGCCAAAGGAGATGTTGGAATTATTAGTGATATTATTTCCGAAGATTAAAATCCATAAAGAAGATCATTGTCAAACTCACTCTAATGAATCACCCTCTCTAGGATTTCATCCACCACATGAAGATGTTGAACATGGATACTATGATGAGGATGATGATAGTGACTTTGACTTGATGATGCAATGAGACACTTTGGTCTTATGGAAAATCTTCGGGGATATATGGCAGGAGGAAAGGAATGGGTTCTTGATAGTGGATGTACCGATCACATGACAGGAGATAAAGATATATTTCGTGAGCTTGCTGAAAACAACGGTCCTCGAAAGTATGTCACTTTCGGTGACAACTCAAAGGGTAAGGTGGTTGGCCTTGGTAAGGTGGCCATATCACATGATAGCTCCATAAAAAATGTCATGCTCGTTGAATCTCTTGGCTACAATTTACTTTCAGTATCTAGACTTGTTGATTTCGGTTTCAGTGTCCTATTTACTGAAGTAGATTGCCAAGTGTTTCATAGAGATAATCATAAAATGGTCTTTACCGGTATACGTAGAGGTGATCTATACATAGATGATTTCACTAAAAAGGCTCAACCTAGAACTTGCTTCATCGCTAAATCCTCTAAAGGTTGGTTATGGCATAGACGATTAGGTCATGTTGGTATGTGTAACCTTGACAAGCTTATTAAGGGAAATCATATCCTTGGCGTTAACGATGTCATATTTGATAAGGATAGACTTTGCAGCGCTTGTCAAGCAGGTAAACAGGTTGGAGGGAGGCATCCCGTGAAGAACATCATGACCACAAGGAGGCCACTCGAGCTACTTCACGTGGATATTTTTGGTACCAACGCCTATAAAAGTCCCAGTGGAAATTCTTTTGGTCCAGTTATAGTTGATGTTTTTTCAAGATTTACGTGGGTGTTCTTTCTCGATGATAAATCGCAGGTCCAAAAGATCTTCAAAAACTTCGCCAAGAAGGCCCAAAATCAATTTGAAGTGAAGATCAAGAAGGTTTGCGGAGACAATGGAACGGAGTTCAAGAACACAAATGTGGACACCTTTCTTGACTAAGAAGGGATTTCACATGAGTTCTCGGCTACGTACACACCTCAACAAAATGGAGTTGTTGAGAGGAAGAACCGGACGCTCATCGAAATGGTGAGAACGATGCTTGATGAGTACAAGACACCGAAGCACTTGTGGGCAGAAGCGGTTGAGACAGCTTGTCACGCAACGAATCGCTTGTATCTTCACAAGCTACTCGGCAAGATGGCATACGAGCTCCTCACCGGTAACAAACCCCAAGGTGGATACTTTCGAGTATTTGGCTCAAAGTGTTACATTCTTGATAAGCATCGTCGTTCTAAATTTCCTCCTAAATCTCATGAAGGTTTCCTACTTGGTTATGGCTCAAACTCTCACACTTACCGAGTCTACAATAATTTCACCCGAAAGGTTGAAGAGATGGTAGATGTGAAGTTTGATGAATCTAACGGCTCGCAAGTAGAGCAATTGCCAATTGATGTAGGAGACAAAGATCCTTCAGAAGCAATCCAAGACTTGTCTATTGGAAAGATTCTTCCAAAGGAGGTGAAGGAGAGTACCTCGTCCATTCAAGTGGAAGCTTCCACCTCACGACAAGGTGAACCAAGAGTTGATATGGAAGCATCCACAAGTGGGACACACCAAGATGAAGAAAACGAGGAAGTACACCAAGATGAACGTCAACAACCTCCTTCTCCAGCACGACAAGAGAACGACAACATCAACAATGAAGAAGGCCAAGAAGAAGAACAAGATTAAGAAGATGTTCAACCAAGATCCTAGCAAAAGCTTTCACGAGTTCGAGCAAGAATTGCTAAAGACCATCCCATCGAGCAAATCTACAATGATATCCAAACCGGGAGAATCACTCACTCTAAAACTCATTTACCTAACTTTTGTGAACACTATTCATTCATCTCTACCATTGAACCTATGAAGGTTGAAGAAGCATTGGAAGATCTAGATTGGATAAACGCTATGCATGAAGAGCTATACAACTTTGAGAGAAATCAAGTTTGGACATTGGTTGAAAAGCCCAACGACAACCACAACATCAACGGTACCAAATGGGTGTTTCGCAACAAGCAAGATGAAGATGGACAAGTAGTTCGCAACAAAGCATGTCTCGTCGCCCAAGGCTACACTCAAGTCGAAGGTATGGACTATGCTGAGACTTATCCTCCCATTACTAGACTTGAGTCCATTCGCATCTTACTTGCCTATGGTAATCATCATGATATCACCTTGTACCAAATGGACATTAATAGTGATTTTCTAAATGGTGAAATAGAGGAGGAAGTTTATGTTAAGCAACCTCCCGGATTTTTCAATCCTAAGAAACCTAATCATGTTTACAAACTTCACAAAGCTCTTAATGGTCTTAAACAAGCTCCTAGAGCGTGGTATAAATGCTTGACCAAGTTCCTTATTGAAAAAGGCTTTGAAATTGGAAAATTTGATTCTACTCTTTTTACTAAAAAGGGTTAATGGAGAACTATTTGTATGCCAAATCTATGTTGATGATATTATATTTGGTTCAACTAACCCTCATTTTAGTGAAAAGTTTGGAAAGCTAATGTCGGAGAAGTTTGAGATGTCGATGATGAGTGAGCTCAAATTCTTTCTACGTTTGCAAATCAAGCAAACTAAGGAATGTACCTTTGTCTCTCAAACGAGTACACCAAGGACTTATTCATGAAGTTCAATATGCAAGAATGCAAAGGTATGACTACACCCATGCCTACTAGTGGACATCTTGATTTAACCAAAGATGGTGAACCGGTTGATCAAAAGGTTTATCGCTCTATGATTGGTTCATTGTTATATCTATGTGCTTCACGTCCCGATATTATGCTAAGTGTGTGAATGTGTGCACGATATCAAGCCTCCCCTAAAGAATGTCATCTTAAGGCCGTGAAAAGTATAGTGAGATACTTAATCCATACACCAAATTTTGGCATTTGGTACCCAAAGAGGGCCTCTTTTAATCTTGTTGGCTACTCTGACTCGGACTATGCCGGTGACAAGGTTGATAGAAAGTCCACTTTGGGTACTTGTCAATTTCTTGGTAGATCTCTTGTGTCTTGGTCTTCCAAGAAACAAAACTCGGTATCCTTATCCACCGCCGAAGCGGAATACATTGCCGTTGGTTCATGTTGTGCTCAATTACTTTGGATGACCCGAACTCTTAAAGATTATGGGATATATGTGAAACATGTTCCATTACTTTATGACAATGAAAGTGCTATCAAAATTGCTCACAATCCCGTGCAACATTCTCGAACTAAGCATATTGAAGTTCGTCATCATTTCATTCGAGATCATGTTGCCAAAGGGGACATTAATCTTAAGCATGTTCGCACCAAAAAGCAATTAGCGGATATATTCACCAAACCACTTGATGAGAAAGTGTTTTGCAGGTTAAGAGGTGAATTGAATATCATTGATGCTGCAAACTTGGAGTAGGAACTCCATTTGATACATGCAAGACATGAGCCTATGACTAATCATTGATATTTCTCTTATGATGATAATCTTATGTCTTGGATATATTTGCACCTTGCATGTTATCTAACCAATGTAGATAGATGAACTCAAATTCCAAGTGGTGCTCCCAACTCTTGATGAGCTACATCAACCTTGAGCAACCCACATAAGTTCAACTACATGATCACGATCAATACCACCACCCAGGGTACGTTATTCCATCTTAGAGAAGCTTTACTCCAAGTCATGAGTCAAAGCAACTCAACAAGATGTGAATACATCAAGATGGTTAAACGAAAAATGGTAACCCCATTTTGAGCTTAAACAATGAGTATGACCTATGATCAAGTGATCTCACTTGACTCCGAAGTCAATATACTCTAACATAGGTGACTTTGTCGCCGACCAATTCTAGTTGAAGTTCTCATGTGTTCTTTTCTGTGCTCTTGCATTTGTCTCATGCATATTTGTTTCCCCTTTCAAAAAAAACTTCATCTAGATTTATTTTATTTTATTTTCCATTCTGCATTCCCTGCATCCAATTCATTGCAAATCTTTCAGTTAATTCCTTGCAAATCCTTGTGATATCTTACTTGTCTAGTGAGCTGAGGTGAGAAGTGTTTTTTCTGTGATGAACTCAGTCACACCGGTCTGCTGCCTTCGGTCCAACCGAATGCTTTTGGTGCAGCCGAAGCACACAACTCGGAGCCACCGACTTCACAGCAGGAAAGACATTTTGCCACTTGTTTCTGCATTTTTCTTGACCCAACTCCACTCAATGAATCTTGTCCTCTACCAGCATCACATTCAACTTGTTGCTTTGTTCTGTGACTGAAGGACCAAACCCATCATGACAAAAATCCAGAAGAACCCTTCTTGGAAATTGATGTCAAAGGGGGAGAGAGAGATCACATCAAAGCTTAATCATATCCATAGGGGGAGAGAATACTCAAGGAGAGAGAGTAATCATCAAGGACCCCAGATGCTTGGTGTTCAAGAGGAGAGAAGTCACACGTCTTCAAGAGGGGAAAGACATGTTCATATTTATTTGCTTGCATTGCATTAGCTCTGTTTCTTTTCTTTGAGCTCTGATTTTCCGTTCACTGTCTTCTCCCAGTATCCTATGCTAGATTCAGGGGGAGCAAGACATCTAAGGGAAGGAAATCCTTAAATTCATTGCATATCTTTACCTTTGGGGACATGTCTATATTCAATGTGGTACTTAGTACTCACTCTACATGTCATCCCAGTCTTGGTACTCTTGTGGTTTCTTTTGTTTGCTCTAGCCAGTAGGTGTATCTGTGTTATCTAACCATGTTTACGCAGGTTCATTCCATCCTAAGAAAACTCAAGACCACAAGGTAAGTATATGCATCACAGTCATGTGTATGAGGAATTCTTGATGATGTAAGTACTGTTTGCAAGAAGAATTCATGAGCATGAAGGTACATTTCCCATATTCACATCATTTGCTCTGATGCACATAGCCAAGATACATGTAACACATTGCTTACTCTGGCATGCTTATGCATTCACATGCTCCTATATTCCATATTCACATGATTGCATACATGTAGGGGGAGCCTATGCATGTTACATGTATTTCCAAAGCTTTACTTGTTATTCTCTATATATTTATCTAAAGCTTTGATGTATGTTGTCATCAATTACCAAAAAGGGGGAGATTGAAAGCACAAGTGCTCCCTGGGTGATTTTGGTAATTAATGTCAACATATCCCTTGTTGGACTAACACTTTTACCTAGTATGTTTCAGATAAGTTCTACAATGAAGTGGCATGGACTAGATGATGTGGAACCCCTTCAAGATGCTAAGGACAAAGGATTGGCTCAAGCTCCAAGCACAAGACTCTACATTTTCTATTTTAGTGATCCAAGATCACATTGAGTCTATAGGAAAAGCCAATACTATCAAGAGGGGATGAGGTGTTGCTTAATGGCTTGCTTGCTCAAAGTGCTTAGTGATATGCTCCAAAGCCCTCAACTACCTTCTCACATCCACATATGACCCAAACCAAAAGTCCAACTCGGCCCTACTGATTCTTTCTATCTGGAGCCATCGAGTTCAGATGTCATAGCCACTGCCACAAACCCTAGGCAAATCGATCTCACCAATAGGGATCTCGATCTCACCAAGATGGGATTGTAATCTCTCTATGTATGTCCATTACCAAAATTGGTCCTACCGAGTTTGTGTAATCGGTCCTACTGAGATTACAATGCAAAATCTCTGTTCCTCTTCGTAACATTTCGGTCCAACCGAGATGAGCGAATCGGTCCCACCGAACTTGCCTGGCCAAATCTCTGGTTAGCTTATTACCAAAATCGGTCTCACCGAGTTTGTGTAATCGGTCTCACCGAGATTACGTTATGCC
This sequence comes from Triticum turgidum subsp. durum, assembly GCA_900231445.1. Classification (NCBI taxonomy): domain Eukaryota; kingdom Viridiplantae; phylum Streptophyta; class Magnoliopsida; order Poales; family Poaceae; genus Triticum; species Triticum turgidum. The sequence goes on along the minus strand of LT934116.1, from coordinate 51,252,488 downwards.
CTAACCCTAATCATATCGGTCCTACCGAGTTGCATGTCGGTCCCACCTAAAATCCTAACGGTCACATTATTTGCTAAATCGGTCCGACCAAGTTTCACGATTCGGTCCCACCGAGATTGGTAAGTTGTGTGTAACGGTTAGATTTTGTGTGGAGGCTATATATACCCCTCCACCCACTCTTCATTCGTGGAGAGAGCCATCAGAACGTGCCTACACTTCCAACATACATTTTCTGAGAGAGAACCACCTACACTTGTATTGAGCCCAAAATATTCCATTCCTACCGTATGAATCTTGATCTCTAGCCTTCCCCAAGTTGCTTTCCACTCAAATCTTCTTTCCACCAAATCCAAATCCTGTGAGAGAGAGTTGAGTGTTGGGGAGACTATCATTTGAAGCACAAGAGCAAGGAGTTCATCATCAACACACCATTTGTTACTTCTTTGAGAGTGGTGTCTCCTAGATTGGCTAGGTGTCACTTGGGAGCCTCCGACAAGATTGTGGAGTTGAACCAAGGAGTTCGTAAGGGCAAGGAGATCGCCTACTTCGTGAAGACCTACCCTAGTGAGGCAAGTCCTTCGAGTGCGACGGCCATGGTGGGATAGACAAGGTTGCTTCTTCATGGACCCTTCGTGGGTGGAGCCCTCCATGGACTCGCGCAGCCGTGACCCTTCATGGGTTGAAGTCTCCATCAACGTGGATGTACGATAGCACCACCTATCGGAACCACGTCTCAAAAATATCCGTGTCTCCAAATTGCGTTTGCACACTCCAATCCCATCCCTTTACATTCCTGCAAGTTGCATGCTTTACTTTCCGCTGCTCATATAGTCTTTGCATGCTTGCTTGATATGTATTGTGATTGTTAAACTTGTGCCAAAACTCCACTTTAACTTAAAGAAATTAAA
>LT934116.1:51227342-51241729 GCA_900231445.1 Triticum turgidum subsp. durum | reverse complement strand
CACTGTTCATCCAGAGCATCGATCGGCTTCAGTTAGCAGCAGTAGCGAAGGAATCGCTCGATCGGGTTCAGTTAACAGCCAGCGATCGATCACTTGGGTTCAGTAACGCGTAGCCTGTAGTGCAATCGCTCGGGTTCAGTTAGAGCCCAACGCCTCTCTCGGGTTCAGTTAGAGCCAACGCCTCGCACACACGCGCGTACGTGTACGAGAGAAACACACATCGCTCGGCCCCCGACCCTCCACCGTAACCGGGAACTCGCCAAAATTTTCCTCGCCCTCGCTTCTACCACGGTTTTTTCCGTCATGTACGGCCCAAAGAATGTCATGCAGCTGCGTCCTCCAGCCCGCCCAGGACAAAAAGCCCATTTTCTATCATGATTTTTTGTCATAGAAGTTGGAGCCCACCACATCTATGATGATACCGGGTTTTGTCACAATTATCGTCATAGAAGTGTCATAAGTATAACAGGAAAAAATCGTTCGGCCCAAAATGTCACGGATGTGTCTTTTTTTTGTAGTGGGGGCTACGACCGCAGGAGAAGCCACTACAAAAAAAAGACACATCTGTGACATTTTGGGCTGAATGAAAATAAATTATGTCATACATATGACACTTCTATGACGATAACTATGACAAAACCCGGTATCATCACAGATGTGGTGGGCTCCTACTTCTATGACAAAAAATCATGACAGAAAATGGGCTTTTCGTCCTGGGTGGGCCGGAGACGCAGCTGCATGACATTCTTTGGGCCGTCCATGACGGAAAAACCGTGGTAGAAGCGAGGGCGAGGAAAATTTCGGGGAGTTCCCGGTTACGGTGGGCGGTCGGGGGCCGAGCGATGCGCGTTTCTCTCATACACGTACGCGTGTGTGTGCGAGGCGTTGGCTCTAACTGAACCCGAGCGAGGCATTGGGCTCTAACTGAACCCGAGCGATTGCACTGCAGGCTACGCATTACTAAACCCGAGCGATCGATCGATGGCTGTTAACTGAACCCGATCGAGCGATTCCTTCGCTACTGCTGCTAACTGAAGCCGATCGACTGGATGAACAGTGAGTGTTGCTGGGGGGTTTGGATGAACAGTGAGCAGTGGGGGTGGATGCAGGACCCCGTGGTGTTGCCTCTGGATGAACAGGACGACCCTGTGGAGGGCTGGATGAACAGTAGACGGTGGAGGGGTGCCTGTGGAGGGGTGGTTGAACAGTAGCCGGTGGAGTAGCGTGCGGTGGAGTCTGGATGAACAGGAGCCCGTGGAGGCTGGAGGAGGTCGACGGTAGCCCGTGGAGGCTGGAGGAGGTCGACGGTGGAGATGAACAGTATCCCGTGGAGTCCTGTTTTGCGGTACGCCACACCCCTCCCGATGAACAGGACCCCGTTTCGACCGTACGGCTCCAACACAAGTCTGTTTCGTCCGTTTTGCGGTACGCCACACCCCTCCTGATCAACAGGACCCCTGTTTCGACCGTAGCACTCCAACACAAGTCCGTTTCATCCGTTTTGCGGTATGCCACACCCCTCCCGATCAACAGGACCCCCGTTTTGACTATAGGAGGTCCGTTTCCTCCGTTTTACGGTACGCCAGACCCTTCCCGATGAATAGGATCCCGTTTCGAACATGGCTGGTCGAACACAAGGCCGTTTCCTCCGTTCTACGGTACGCCAGGCCTCGTTTCCATCGCCTATTCCGTCCAAGCCCTCCCGATGAACACGACGACGCATTCCATTCCGATCTAGCCGATTGGCTCCCACGCGTTCCATTGCCTCCCGATGAACACGGCGCATTCCGTTGCCTCCCCATGAACACGACGCATTCCGTTGCCTCCCCATGAACGCGATGACGACGTTGTTTCTCCGTTCCGACCCAGCCATGTACACGAGCCCTGGTCGTACGTATGCGCGAGTAGGCGTTTGAGATCCTGCCCGTATGTACGTACGTGGTCGTATTTTCGTTCTTGCACCCTGACCGCTGTATGTACGTGTACATGCTACGTGTGCGCCTCTACAACAAATAGTATGTACGTACACGTTCGCGACCAGAATGACAATGCTACGTACGCTTAAACCAGGTGGGTCCCGACTGTCAGGCACTTCCTTGCCTGTGAAGATGTAGCTGGTGGGTCCTAGCAGTCAGGGGGCGAATCGTGTTTTTGCCCGGACGCACTTCCTTGCGTGCGAAGGAGTAGCTGGTGGGTCCCAGCGGTCAGGGGGGCGAATTGTTTTTTTTTCGGACGCACTTCCTTGCATGCGAAGATGTAGCTGGTGGGTCCCAGCAGTCAGGGGGCGAATCATTTTGTCGGACGCACTTCCTTGCGTGCGAAGATGTAGCTGGTGGGTCCTAGCAGTCAAGGGGCGAATCATTTTTTTCGCGAAATACGGTGGCCCGTACGGTGGGTCCCCGCTGTCAGGTGGAGGAATAATTATTTTACGCTTAATAAGGAGGCACTTCCTTGTGGCTGCCGTGGACCCAGCTGTCAGCCTCTCCACGTACAGTCCACGTCCGATGGAAGTCGTTCCTTGACCATGTTGACCACGCCGCACCGAGAGCACTGTGGCGGTGGACGACGGCGAGGCCTAGGAAGGGGACGACGCAGAGCCGGGGAAGACGCGGCGGTGGAAGCACATGCGAAGAGGAGTACAAGGGTTCACTGGTTCGGCTGCGCAGCCGTCGCCACAGAATAACATGGGGTGTGGGTGAGTGGAGGGATGGCCTGGCCAGCGGTGGGAGTAGTAGGGGGCGGTGAGGCCTCTGCGGTAGCACAGCCGGCCACGGGAGGCAGGAGCAGGCGGCACGACCGGCGCTGCTTTGGGCGGTTGGAGCAAGAAGACCAGAGGTTGAAGAAGCACGACGGCCGTTGGATGGACATCGTACGGTCACTGCAGCTAGAATCGTTTATATTGACTAAGTTGACAAAGCCCTTGGTACATCAACTTAGTAGGTCCACAGGTTAGCTTCTGAAACGGTGCGCCCCAGATGTCAGGGGAGGAATCATTTTTTGGGAGGGTGAAGCTAGAGTATACGAGATTGAAGAAGAAGCACGGCATCCGTTGGATGGACATCCAACGGCCACTGCTGCTAGAACCATGTGTTGACTATAAGTTGACAAAGCCTTGCATACGCGTCAACTCTGTATTTTTTACGGGGCGCGTCAACTTAGTAAGGCCAGAAGTGTGGGGCAGAGAACTTATAGCCCATTTGAGATTTGTAAGAATGTGTAGCCCATTTTTGAATTCTAATGGAATTTACTATAGCCCATTTACAGTTTGTTAAAAGTACCCATTTCAACCAACCGTTCAAAACAGAATTCAATAAAATTTCCCACATTTTGATGGGATCCGAAATATTTTTATCCCCAAATTTCTAGACAGATGAAATACAATTTCAATAAAAATTTATATTTCATAAAAATCCAACAAAACATTGTGCTCGCAATAATTAATGAAATTAAAAATTTTAATATCCAAAAATAATATTTTATAAAGTAATTATGTGTTTGGTGCATTTTTTTATAGTTACTGCCCAGTTTTTATAATTACATCCCATTTATTATTTCTTAAAGTCCATTTTCTTGTTAAGCCTAATGCATCCCTCCTAGGAAAGATTTGCAGCCCAGCGGGGCGGAGAATAACAACTTGACCTTGCCTGGGTATTCCTAAAAAAAGTAAAGCTGGGCTAGCCATTTTCAACTTGAAAAAATTAATATTTGTGCTAGATATCTGGCATGGGCTAGACGGGCCATAGCCCACCCAGTTAATAACTGCAGCGATGTTTTCGTTGTTGTTCAGAGGAGAAAAATTAATATCTGGGCTAAACATCGAAAAACTCTACAGTGCTCACACCTCAAAAACACAAATACTGCTCGAGCTGCTTGGTCCCAGCTGTCGGCCGCTTCTTGTGCAATTCTCTCATTTATTGACTACTCCCTCCTTTCAGGTTTATAGTGCTCAATTCAAAAATCTCACCAATCAAGGTACATGGCGAGTGGTGGAATACTTTTTGTAGTTTTGCAAAAGCACCTAATTAATGCCCTTGTTATCCTCAAAAAATTATGTTTATCAATGCATTAATTGCAATGCATGCATGCATAAAGTACATGCATTAGTCAATTTTCTCTTAATACTTCCATGAAATGATTTATTGCACCTTGGAATCTGAACATGTGATGGGAAACAACCAAATTGAGCCTTATAAAATGGAAAAACTAAAAAATTTGAGATAATCCCTATAAACTGGAAAGGAGGGAGTACATAGGTTGACAATGGTGTGGGACCGTGATGTCAGGAAACCAGGAGGAAGCAAAATAAATTTTATATATATATATATATAATAAGGAGGCACTTGCGTACGTGAGGCTATGGCCCTGGTGGGTCCCCATTGTCATCCTCTCCAAGTAAAGTCATCTCCTCGCCCGCGCGCGCTTTCCGGCCGAAACATTCAGTGCTGCCCGCCCCGCTTCCCGGTGCAGGCGATTGCTCCACCTTCAAACGACACAAGTGCCATCTGTCCGTCCATCTGCCGCCCACATTAATGATACGCGGTTGCCGAGGCGGCTACTTCGGTGCCACCCGTCCGTCCCTCCGCCGCCCACCATTGCTATATAAACTGCTGCGCCGGCCATAGCCGCAGTCATCCGCATCTGTTCCCTTTCTCCTGTCCACACCACTACTTCCCACCATTGCTTCCTCGCGCTCTAGCGCTCTTCGGGACGGGTGGACGACAGACCACAAGGAGATGGCAGCCATTGTTGCCGACCGGTTGGCCGGCAGGCAGCCGGACGACGATGACGTCCCAATGGAGAACATGGTAGTCGATGATCCGGCGCCAACCCCCTCCTCCGTGCCATCCTCGCTGGTGCATTACACCATGACCATCGGCGAGGCCCGTGCCCAATATATGGACACGGTGAGGCAGATGCGTGAGGAGCAGTTCTGGGAGGCGCAAGCCGACGCCGCCTACAACCACCATCTACTCCAGGAGCACCTACAGGCGAAGGAGCAGATGGCCGCGGAGCGGGCGGAGCGGGAGGCGCTGCTCGACTCGTACCGCTCCGCCCACAAGGGCCGCCTCGAGCGCTGGCGGTACCGCATGCGGGTGGCGGAGGCTGCGGCCGCCTACAAAGAGGCTAGCAAAGAGGGCGATGAAGCTGGCGAGGCGCTGTTTGGCAAGACCGAGGACGAGGCAGAGGACAATGCCGGCTCTGACGAGTCCCCGCTTCGCTGGCATCGATGAGGCCCTGCTCCGCCAAGGCCCCGCGGCACCAACAACGAGGCAGAGGAGACTGTCGGCTCCGCCGAGGCCCTGCCCTGCCAACAACGAGGCAGAGGACATCGCCAGCTCAGCCGAGGCCCCACCCTGCCGGCAACGTGGGGGAGGATTTCCACCACTCCGCCAAGGCGCCGCCCGCTGGAAACATGACAGAGGACATCGCCGGCTCCGCCGAGGCCACGCCCCGCTGCCAACGAGGCCGCGTCACACAAAAAACGAGGAAGAGTAGAACACAGTAGGTCGCCGCCGCTCGGGTCCAAGTAAGGCCACCGCTGCTACCCTCCGGTTGAAGCCAAGCTAGGCGGGTTGACCATTGACGGTCGGTTAGCTTCTTGGCGGCGACGTGGAGTCGGAGAGCTGCGCTAGAGAAGAACGCTGCTTCTACTTAATTGCTGGTGTAGTTGGCTGACTGACACGTGGGCCCAACAGGCCACATGTCAGTTATGCAACTGCACCTGCAGTTAAGTCACTGAAGCTTCTGTTCGGCTCAGCGGGACACAGGTGGGTAGCTTCGGATAATTAATTATACCTCCAGCGCACCCCTTTTTAGTTGAAGAATGTATGAAATGTAATGAAATCCGGCATGTTTATATGAAATCCGACCGTGTATGAATGAATTTATTTTGATTAGTTTGAATTCTTGTATGAACAATACGTACTAGCATTATTCCCAAGGTGATCACCTCGTTTGCAGCAGTTTCACATGTACTCCCTCCGATCCTTTCTAATCTGCATACAAGTTTTGTCTGCAGTCAAAGTATCTCTACTTTGACCAATTTTATACAAAAAAGTATGCACTTTCACAATGTACAAAGTAAAAAGGAACAGAAGGAGTACAAAGAGTTTGAGCAGCTTTTTAGCGTTTCTGTACATTGCAATCAAACACACAGGGCTGGCAATTCATAGAGAACATTCAAAACCATCGATGATTATGCATCTCAGCGACTCACATGTCAGAGGCAATATTTACTTCACAACTAAAGAATAAAGAAAAAATTGATCGACACTGCTGACAGCAAAGGGCGTCCCATTCGAAAATATCAAACGCATGTCTTGCTAAAACCAATGAGAAAAATTTGACAAGGTTGTCCCATTCCAAAATATCAAATGCCTATGGTTGTGGAATGGGAAGGGTTTGCCATCAGTTCAGACATTGACATGGCACCTCGTGCTAAATAAATCAGCTGTTCTTTTTGTGCAGTTCCACCACAATCAACCAAATTCGCGCGTAGCTTGTATGATTTCGCCCTTATATGTTGCAACGCCTTGAACTTATCGGACCTCCTTTCTTGTGATGGAAATGAATGATTCAATGTATTCATCAACATTTTGTGTAGTTCCCATTGAAATCAAGCTGAGCACCCCTGTTTGCACAAATACAAACAAGTGATTAGTATAAAGCAAACTATACTATGAATTGACAGTTTAAACAGGCACCTACATGGTCCATGTAGAGCACACTTTTAGAAAAATGGAACTCACCAGAAAGAATCCTAGAACAACATTGTACTTGCGCATCACAGCAAAAAATGGAGATTTGTCAGTCCTTCTGAGCTGAAGTTAGTTTGGTCTTGTGGGGAGTAATGTAACCATCCTTCAACTGCTCCTTCTGATGAGAAGGTAGATAGGGCCTCTTCATCCTGGCATAATCGGAACTAGTCGCTTCACGTACTCCATATTCTTCTTCAGAGGAAGATGATCCTGTTGTGCAAAGACAAGAGGACTACTAAATGCTAGCATCCTTGTTTGCTCGAAAAAAAAGGAAAGGAAATATTTAAAACAGCACAGATGAAGCACTTCTCAAGGACAATACCACTTTTTCATTACAGTATCTAAACAGTAGCACAACACCAATAGAGATGACAAACCTCAATCATATGGATGAAATCAGTGGGCGAGTACCAACCTTTGTCAGGAGGCTTATTGTGTAGAGGTGTACAGATGAAGCACTTCTCTGGAACCATATGTTGCTATCTACAGTGGTGGCCATGCTTACTATATACTCCTCGATTAGTTTAATGTTTCCAACATCTTCTTGTGCAGTTCCACTAAAATATATGGTATCTTCAAAGAATATCCCTATTTGCACAAGTAGAGATAATTACGTATTACATTAAGAGTGGCATCAAATCAGTGGCAAAACAATTGCTCGTTCTAGCCATAGCATTAAATTAAGATGCAAAACTATATCATTACTTGTGTCATCATAGTTCCAGTGCTTCATTACAGCATCAGGAGTTGTTTTTTGTTTTTCTTCTGCTTGTTCTTCCCCTTCATCACTTGGTTCAATAACAGACAAGCTTCGCCTTCCATGTAAGATTTGGCATGTCAATTAGGGAGCACAAGTATAGTACTAAACTTAATTTTCTGATGAAAGTGGCAAAATATAGGCTAACAGTTGTGAAATATCCTTATCTTACCTCAATGGGATATTACGGTGCACATACAGATTGGAAGTCTTGCCTCCATTTGTGCAGTTCACTAAAATCAAGTAACATTATCGTACAAGTAGCACAACATATGAAAGCATACTGCAGAATCATGTGAAAGAAGGCTAGTACTGACCTCTCATGATGCGGAATTCAAACAACTCACAAGAAGAAGATCTGAACCAAATTTGCCAACACGGATAGGGAGTAAGATCTCCTCTTGTGCAGTTCCACTAAGATCAAGCAATCAAGCAACATTGTCGGTGTGACATTTTGGTTGAACTGCACAAAACGCTCTTAAAACAAAAGTGTTTTGTGCAGTGCAACAAAAGGTCACAAGGGCAACAAGGTGAAGTAGATAACCCTGTTTACATAGAGGTGCAAAGGAAACAATTAGTGGTCAATAACGGTGGATGACACAGAAGCCAACAAAAGAAGCATCTACCTTATCTAGATGGGAAAGAAAGCAAGACAGTAGCATTTCTCAAATGGTGGCATTGATTAATATTAACATAGAGATTATATTAACAATAAAATTCGTTAAACATGCATGTAATTTGCTTTTAACTATGGCATTGCATCAATTTTCCAGCGGCATTATTAGGGGGTGTTTGTTTACAGGGACATTTTGGTGTAGGGACTAAAAAAACTCCGTGTCATTCCCATCTAAACCAAACAGGAGGGACTTTTAGGGACTAAAAGTGGGCATTTGGGACTAAAGAAAGAAGACCCCGAGGGAGTCTTTTTGGGACTTTTTCCAATAGTTGCCCCTGCCACGCATCGCACCTTGTCTCTATTAGTTCATTACTAGGGGTAACATGGTCTTTTAGCATGTCATTTAATAACCTCTAGTCCATGTTTAGTCCCTGGAACCAAGCAAGTAGGGACTAGGGAGTTTTTAACCAAACGGGGCCTTAGATTAACAACAGATAATGAGTTGCACGGGACAGTGGACGCACCAGCACCATGTGCATCTACCGATGTAATGTGGTCATGCACAGTCTGTTGCAACAAAGAACAAACAACCAAGGAGCATATTTGTGTTGGTCCCAGTTTTGTTATCTTTAGACACCTTTACCTATGTGAGCGCAGCAAATCTAGTCCTGCTCAAACTCTACAGCCTTGTCCCTTCCTTTCCTTTTTGAACTAGTACTTTCGCCCCTTCCTTTCCTCTTTGAACCACATCCTAGATTTATGTGATACAACTTTCCCCACTACTTTCCCCCATTCCTTTCCTGTTTGAACCACGTCCTAGATTCATGCTATATAACTTTCCCCCTTCATTTCCTCTATGAACCACGTCCTAGATTCATGCTATATACAAATTTTCCCACTACTTTCCCCCACTCCTTTCCTCTTTGAACCACGTCCTAGATTCATGGTATACATGCAGCTAGAGCAATGCATGTGGAGTAAGTAATTATACCTTAAGGTTCTTGGGGCGTGGTTCGGTGGGCGACGGGACGGCGGTGAAGAAGAAGGGGTCGGAGGCCCTCCCGCGCCGCCGCTGGGTGAAAGAGAACAGCTGCGCTGGTAGTGGATTCCCTCCCTCGCTGACGGCGACAGCGTTAAGCCTTCTTCCCTTCCCGGCGGACGGATCATGCCGGCTCTTTGAGCAGCAGTGAGGGGAGAGAGAGGCCAACGAAGTCTTGTTTAGATCTGCAGAGGGCGAAAGAGTGTGAAGAGAGCAACTACAAGCGCTAAGGCTCTAGCGTGTGTATATATACTGGAGCGAGAGTGTGAAGCGTGCAAACCCTAGAAAACAAGTGCCAAGGCTGCAGCTTATACGTGATGAGATGATTATACGGTCACTACGAGATAGTGTAGCTTCGTATCCATCCATTTTGACCAGTCAAAGAATCCTTCTGGCACAAATTATGCTCAAGTGTAGTTATCGAACCCGAGACCTCAAGTTTGATGAGCAAACAGGCTAACCAGCTACACAACCCTCCCGTTATGTTCAACGAGAGGAAAATAACCTTTTATACATTCCTGCATTCGTGTGACAAGCATGCCGTGTTTTTTTTGTGTGTGTGGGAGACATTGGGATTTCAATCATAATCGTGTCATGTGGCTTTGGTGGTAAGACTATCCACAGTGGTGCAGAAATAATGCAGCCTTAGTCACCTTACCTCTCTCCACGTAGTACGTTGGGTCCCACCAGTTAGAGGGTGAAAGAAACAAATTAATAAGAAAAATTAAAAGCGCCATCGGTGTATGTTACCTCACACATCTCGCTACTGCTCGGGAACACTGTCCAATTGATCCCTCTGTTCGCTCACATACTATTTTAAGTGAATCCTTATTATAACATGCACACAAATTTTGGGCACTTGTACTCGACTTAAGTTAGTGTGCCACCGTATCTCGTATACTTACTACTCCCTCCGTCTAGGTGTAATAAGTTGTCACGCCCAATATGCGACCCTATCCAAAAGGAACTCGAAGGTCCCACCAAGGATAGACCCGCATATTGAAACGCTTTTGCAAGGTGGATATCATTACATCAACATTACATAATAGATGGGGATACATACAAGAGGCATACAATGCCACACGAATACAACATCACAATACATAAGAGCAACATCTGACTACGGATGAAACATAAACAGAAACTCAAACGACATCCACCCTGCTAGCCCAGGCTGCCGACCTGGAACCTATCCCCTGATCGAAGAAGAAGCAGAAGAAGAACTCCAAATAAGCAAACATCGCTCTCGCGTCATGAGCATCGCACAACCTGTACCTGCAATTGTTGTTGTAGTAATTTGTGAGCCGCGAGGACTCAGCAATCCCATTACCATGGGTATCAAGACTAGTAAAGCTAAATGGGAAAGGAAAGGGTAAAGTGGTGAGGTTGCAGCAGCGACTAAGCATGATATGGTGGCTAACATACGCAAATAAGAGCGAGAAGAGAAGCAAAGGAACGGTGGTGAAGCTAGCAATGATCAAGAGGTGATCTTGAACTCCTACTTACGTCAAACATAACACAGAAACCGTGTTCACTTCCCGGACTCCGCCGAAAAGAGACCATCATGGCTACACACACGGTTGATGCGTTTTAATTCGAATCAGGTGTCAAGTTATCTACAACCGGACATTAACAAATTCCCATCTTCCTATAACTGCAGGCACGGCTTTCGAAAGATTATACCCTGCAGGGGTGTCCCAACTTAGCCCATGATAAGCTCTCGCGATCAACGAAGGATATTCCTTCTCCCAGGAAGACCCGATCAGACTCGGAATCCCGATTTACAAGACATTTCAACAATGGTAAAACAAGACCAGCAAAGCCGCCCGATGCGCCGACAATCCCGATAGGAGCTGCACATATCTCGTTCTCAGGGCAACACTGGATAAGCTGAGCGTACAGGTACCACGTAACCCAAGTTGCCAAGGGATGGTCCCGCACGGTGCTCTAGTTTGGACCAACACTTAGACAAGCACTGGCCCGGGGGGGCTAAAATAAGATGACCCTCGGGTTAATTACTCCCAAGGGAAATGTAGGTGGTGGTGAGGCAAATGGTAAAACCAATGTTGGGCCTTGCTGGAGGAGTTTTATTCAAAGCGAACTGTCAAGGGGGTCCCATAAATCACCCAACCGCGTAAGGAATGCAAAATCCGAGAACATAACACCGGTATGACGGAAACTAGGGCGGCAAGAGTGGAACAAAACACCAGGCATAAGGCCGAGTCTTCCACCCTTTACCAAATATATAAATGCATTAATTAAATAAGAGATATTGTGATATCCCAACAAAATCCTGTCCACCATGGAGCAATCCTCAACTTCACCTGCAACTAACAACACTATAAGAGGGGCTGAGCAACGCGGTAACATAGCCAAGCAACGGTTTGCTAGGAAGGATGAAAAAGGTTAGAGGCTGACATGGCAATTTGGGAGGCTTGAAGAGCAAAAGATAGGTAGCGCAGCATAGCGATAGAACGAAGCAACTAGCATAGCAATGACAGTAGTGAGATCCAGGGTAGCGGTCATCTTGCCTGAAATCCCGCAAGGAAGAAGAACCAGTTCATGAACAAGACGAACGGATGAAGCCGAACCAAGCCTAGACGAACGAATCCTCACGATCGCAACGAAACGGGAACTATCGAGAGAAGCACACAACACGGTAAACACACCACACATATACAAGACATGATGCACAACCAAGCATGATGCATGATAAGACTACATGAAGCTACTCATGGCAAGAGGTGATGCAAACAAGAGCAACACATCAAGGCAAGTTTAAATGAGGCCGGGAACAACATATAACAATTCCCGTAAGTCCTCGTATGCATATTTCGAAGTTGGTCCAGATCTGAATAAACCTTATGTTCAAGTTGTTAAACAGCAAGTTAAGATGCACAAAGATGATCTACACGAGATTCTAGTCAAGTTACATATAAAGTTCATTTAGTTCGGAGCTACGGCCTAGAAGATATGAGCAAAACAAGTTAAACATGGCATTGATGCAAAATGCACTCAAACATTAAGAAAACACCTCAAAACAAGGATGCAACATGATAATATGAAACTAGATGCAAAATTAAGCAAGTTTCATATAGAGCACACTCAAAACGGAGCAACGGTGCAACACATACGCACTATACAAGTTATAACAACAATCTGCCCAAACAGCAACTAGGCATATTGCAAGCATCAAAACAACATGCTACAGGACCTCAACAAGAAAACAAAAGGCATGGGCATGATGTACAGGTAAAGCATAACAAAACATGAACACTGAGCTATCTCCAGAAATCACTAAAACATGCTAAAACACACATGGAAAGATTGCAAATAATAACAATTCAGACTTTGCAGAAAATAACATCAGGTTGCAATGTTTAGAGCTATCAAACAACATGTTACAAGAACTTATCATGGCAAACAAAGGCATGTAATGAATCTACTAAATGCTTAGAACAAATGTCCCTTACTGACCATAAGCCAAAAAGGATCAGAAAATATAATGGCACCCATGTAAACATGGCAAGTTATAATACAGATTCATACATGGCAGGAACAGAATTATGAAGGCATGTTGGTGAGCTTGTACCACTCACCACAGAGCAATAAATGGCATGGCAAGGCAACCAACAGTAAGAAGGCATGTTTATGAAGCTAATCATGGCAATATCAAGTTCATAGGGTGCATGGATCACTAACAACAATCATGGCAACAACTGAACTTAATGTTAACAGGCTGACAGCAACATTATCAAGCAACTTTGAAGCAAGATATGAACAAGCTACAGCAAGCTATAATTGCAACCAGGGGCATTAATAGATAGAGCATGACATGTAGAACAAAACATATTTAGTGAACATCTCCAGATTATGCATAGAATGATTTGTAGCAGCAGGTTTACATAGCATCACGAAATAACAGATTCAGCCTAGCAAAACAGCAACAGCGAGTACACTACTTAACAAGCTTGATTCACTCACCACAAGTCATTGCATGACAAGATAAGTATAGCATCAGCAATAAGACATGTTTATGAAGCTAACCAATGCAAGAACAAGTTCATAGCATGCAAGGATCAACTACAACAACCTTGGCAAAATTGAATAACATGTAAACAATCTGCCAGGAAACATTTTGTAGCAAACGTAGAGCACGAAAATGACATGCTAGACTACTCCATAATTGCAAACAGGGGCATGAATGGATAGAGGATAACCATATGTTCAAAACATCCTTACTGAAGTATCTCAAAATAAGCATGGATCTCTCTGTAGCATCAAGTTTACATGGCATCAAAATAACAGCAGAACAGGGACTAAAATCAGCAACATCACGAGGCCTAGTTTACATGCTTGTGCTAGTCACCACATTGATCACAAAAATACATGGCATACACCCATGTAAATATGGCATGGCATAGTTCAAAACATATGTAGGGCTCAAGTTCATAAGATGCACACATCAATCATGACAAAAATGACAAACGTGCATGTTATAACAGTTTCAGCAGATTAACAGCAACATGCACTCTTGCAACGATGATTCAGGCATCAAGATTAGCTCAAATGAACATGATGCAATGGAATGAAATGAATTACTCGTTGAGACGAACAATTTGATATATTACACGCACGAAACGGAGTAGTATGCATAGAGTTATGATCACCACAACATGCACACATATTATGAAATTTTAGGGACTTAGTCGATTCTGAAGAAAAAACGGACGAGCGCAATATAGTATAATACACCCAGAGCGACGGATAGGCAGGGGAAGAGATGGGATGATGTTGGGCTCACCATGGGCCAAGCCCAGGACAACGGGGCGGTGGATCGGGTCGGCTGGGTCACTGGGCCGTACGCGGGGCCCACGGGCGCTGGGGATTGGCCTCCCATGCTCCTGCACGAGTAGGAGGCCATTGCACAGCGGTGTGGTCCTCCGACGAGGCGAGGCCGGCGAGGGGAGGCCGGAGAGGCGCGGATCTGGACGGGGACGGCGGGGATCGACGGATCCGGGCGGCAGCTTGCCGGATCCGGGCGCGGCGGCTACGGAGCTCATCGAGCTGGGGGCGGCACCATGGCGGGGTTCCTGTGAGGAGAGAGCGAGAGAGTGAGGTCGGCGAGGGGAGAGATGGAGAGAGGCGGCGAGGGGCGGCGCGACCTGGCAGGGCGGCGCGGGTGTTCCGGCGACGGGGCTCGCCGGCGGGAGGCGG
>LT934116.1:51176501-51209919 GCA_900231445.1 Triticum turgidum subsp. durum | reverse complement strand
TATCAAATGTTTTTTTAAAATACGCATATCTTCTAAACTGTAACTCCAAATTTAACATGTTATATATGGAATTCGATTATAAAAACATATAGAATCTGAATATGATGTTATTTTACATATTAACCATTTAAAAAAATACTATCTATGGTGCAATCTTAATCAACAGTGCATTATCGTCTTTCTTTCATATCGGTACTGATCCGGATTTTGGATGAACATCTCAGCAAAATCAGGATTAAAGCGAAGTTGAAGATCACTTGCTCGTTTCTTCGTACGTATTAAATCTATATGCAAGCCGTGTTCAAATAGAAGACATGTGAAATGTTGAACTTGAGCTTTTGTAGGCAAATACCATCTTTGTTTAGCCGTAGCTATAAATACTCAGATTATAGACCATTTTTTGAAAATTGAGAGTGTGTGGTATTCTTTTCTCCCATTGCAATGCATGGGCCCTTTTGCTAGTTCTAATTAATTTTATTAGACACAACAGTATCGGGCCTCTGACTTTGTCCGTGTGCACTCAGTGAAGCAAGCGTACAAACTTCGAACTTACATCTCTGGTGTGCAGGCAATACTCTACCAGCAGTGGTGAGGAGGAGAATTCAGCACTGCCGACGATGATTTTTGGAAGCGGATTTGGAAGCTTGAACGCACAAACAAAATAAAATGTTCGTATGGAAGCTTGCACATAACTCTCTAGCAGCGAGGGCCAATTTGACTGCACGGGGTATGGAGTTGGATGATGAGTGGTGCTTTCAGCGTGGTTACATCTCGGAGGATGCATGATGCACATTTATTTGTGAAGGGCAAGAAGGTGAAGGCTGTATGGCGTGAACTGGGCTGGAGGGCACCCGAATGGAACTGGAAACCGTAAGCGGTAGCACTTGACACTGATGGCACGAGCGGAACCATGTTTGACGTGGGCAAAGAAGCTAGACCGGCCCAGCAGGTTGCTCATGCTGCACGGGTGTATACTGCTGGCTGCATAGAACTTTGGGCGAAGAAGGCGATTAGCGGCGAGAAGATGGTTCGCTAGCAGTGCCGAGTGAGGACATCCTGAAATTGAATGTCTTTTTTTTGCGGGAAGAAATTGAATGTCGATAGATCGTTCAAGGTCGAGACAGTGGTGTCATACCGGGGTGGAAGAGCTGTTCGCCGGATGCATATAGTCAAAGAGGTAGGTTTAGGGTTTTGCGTGGGTGGGTAACATCCAGCCTCACGTTTATTTATATAGATGATCATAATACAATTATATATGTATACAAATACGTGTACATATACAATATGCTAGACCCTATTTTACATGCCCCATCAATCTGATCTACATACAAAATTCAGATTGGTTCTAAAACGGTCTAGCATATGTCGAGTAGCGGGTTTAGTAAATACATCCGCTAGCTGATCACCAGTTGAGATAAACCTGACTTTCAGTTTACCAACAGCTACTCGTTCCCTCACAAAATGAAAATCAATCTCAATGTGTTTGATCCGAACATGAAACACTGGATTCGCCATCAGATAAGTTGCCCCTAAGTTATCACACCACAATATGGGTGTGCGCTGCCGTGTGACTCCAAGTTCTATGAGAACTGTGTCTATCCAAATGGCTTCAGCCGCGCCATTGGCCAATGCCTTATACTCTGCCTCGGTGCTAGACCTCGAGACTGTAGGCTACTTCTTGAAACTCCAAGATATAAGATTGGGTCCAACAAATATAGCAAAGCCACCAGTAGAACGCCTGTCATCAACACAGCCTGCCCGATCTGCATCGGTGAATATACTGACTCCAGTAAATCTGGACTTACGAATCCGTAGTCACGTGTCTAGCGTACCTTTGACATACCTCAGAATACGCTTAACTGCTTTCCAATGAACCTCCGTAGGCTGAGACAGGAACTGTCACACTTTGTTCACGACAAAGGAGATATCTAGACTAGTGAGTGTCAGATACTGAAGTGCTACAACTACACTGCGATACCTGAAAGAGTCGTCAGTACTCAGCAATGCACCACTGTGACGCGAAAGGCTCTAGGATGTAGCAAGTGGAGTGGAAGTGGACTTGCAGTTCTTCATGTTAACGCGATGAAGGAGATCAAGTGCATACTTCTTCTGCGTCAATGTCATGCCCCCTGAATGAAAGGATGCTTCCAAACCAACGAAGTACTCCAACCGGCCCAAGTCTTTGATGGGAAAACTCGCAGACAAGGACTGCACAAGGCGATCCACCATAGTAGGTGTAGAACCAGCAATCACAATATCATCAACATACACCAGCATGTATATCTGAATAGCACCATGTGAAAAGATGAATAGGGACGCATCTGCCTTGGAGGGAACAAAACCAAGCTATGAGAGCCGCTGACTCAACCGAGCATACCAGGCACGCGGCGACTGTTTGAGCCCGTAGATGGACCTCTGGAGTTTACAGACATGAGAGGGATAACGAGCATCCTCAAAACCAGGGGGCTGCTGCATGTAGACATCTTCGGCCAGAAAATCATGGAGAAAAGCATTACTCACATCAATCTGTCGAAGACTCCACCCGCGGGAGACGGCGAGAGAGAGGACCAGACGAACTGTGGCAGGCTTTACCACGGGACTGAAAGTATCTCCATAGTCGATCCCTTGCTGTTGAGTAAAACCACGAGCAACTAGGAGAGCTTTGTGCTTGTCAACCGAACCATCCAAACGATGCTTGGTCTTAAAGATCCACTTGCAGCTCACAACATTAACACCACGAGGCCGAGGCACCAACACCCATGTGTTCGTGTGACAAAGCGCAGCAAATTCCGGGGACATGGCGACACACCAAGCCGGTTCACCAAGAGCATAACGATGAGTAGTGGGTGCGGCAAAGAATGCATGCCGACGAGTGTCGTACCGCATTATGCCATCCGTGTATGTCTTGGCCTTACGCATATGATCGCGGTGACGAGTGACCATGGTGTGCCCGGGAGCTGCATCGTCGGTAGATGATGGCAGCGACGGCGGAGACCCGACCAGTGGTGTTGCGGCTGAACCATTTTCAGCAACAGGCGACATGGGCCGGAGAGACGCGTCGGGCTGGGCTGAACCAGGCGACGAGGGGGTGCCAGGCGGAGACGGCAGCCCAGGGGACACGGCTGGCGACCCGGCGACGCCCGACGCAGGCGAGACGGGGGACACAGCGAGCGAGCCAGTCGGGCCCGCGGTCGTGCCAGCGGGCGAGGCCGACGGGGCCGTAGACGCGCCAGCGGGCGAGGCCAACAAGGCAGCCTCGGGAGATGGGGCATGCACGTCGGGGCCATGCACGTCGATCACGCCGGCTGATGCAGGTACGGCGACGGTTTCCTGGGAAGAAATTAGAGCAGCATCTGCAGAAAACAAGTCAGGTGACAAATATGACAGGTTGTATTTCCGCACATGAACATGTGAAACCGGTTCATTAGATGGAAAAGTGAGGGCGTGCTCAATAAAAGCAATATCAACCGAGACACCCAGGCTGGAGTAAGGGAAAACTGACTCGTCGAAAACAACATCACGAAAAGTGTCGATCCTACCGGAGGTGCGATCAAGACACTTATAGCCCTTATGCAGAGGACTATAACCAAGGAAAACACACGTCTTGGAGCGGAACTCCAGCTTGTGAGCATTATACTTGTGGAGACTAGGCCAGCAAGCACACCCAAAAATCCGAAGAAAAGAATAATTGGGTTGAGCGTGAAATAGACGGAACAGGGGCGTGTCCTTGTTGAGAACCGGAGTGAGCATATGGTTGATGAGATAACATACCGTAAGAAAGGCCTAATCCCAAAATCGGAGTGGGAGAGACAAATGTGCCAATAAGGCGAGGCCGGTCTCGACCAAGTGACGGTGTTTGCGCTCGGCAATACCGTTATGCTGAGACGTATGTGGACACGACACACGGTGGGAGATGCCCATGCGTTGAAAGTAGCAATGAAGTTTGTGGTATTCACCACCCCAGTCGGACTGAACGGTCTTGATTTTGCAATCCAAAAGGCGTTCGACATGAGCCTGAAAGTTATAAAAGACTTGCTCAACATCGGACTTATGTTTAAGCAAATAAATCTAAGTGAAGCGCGTGTAGTCATCAACAAAACTAACATAATACTCGTGCCCCCCCCCCCCAAAGACGCAATAACCGGACCCCAAACATCTGATACCAAGTACAAGAGGTAGGTTTAGGGTTTTGCGTGGGTGGGTAACATCCAGCCTCACGTCTCTTTATATAGATGATCATAATACAATTACATATGTATACAAATCCGTGTACATGTACGATATGCTAGACCCTATTTTATACATATTAAGCGGAGCTACACGAAGTGGTGCGGGCGCTCGACCTTGCTGCTGAAATTTGGGGCTATTAGGATAGTGGTGGAAACTGATTCCCAGGAGTTGGCGTTCGCCCTGAATAATCCCGAATGGACATCTCTGTTCATGCGGTCGAACTGGATGAGCTGAAGATGACTTGGTTCTCTTCATGTACTGTCCAACATTGCCGTTGTGAAGCAAATAGCGGAGCAATGCGCTGGCTCGGTTAGGCTATAACTGTGATGCTAATGTTGCTTTGCCTTGGGAGTATGATGTATCAGCACAAGTTGCTGAATTTGTTATTGGCGACTTGAACGCCAGTCAGTAATAAAGCTCCTGCTTTTATATACACCTATAAAAATAAGAATAAATAGGTACGCGTCGGCCGAGTTATGACAAAATCAAGCGGCTGGATGTCTTTCTCTTCTTTGCAACAATGATATTGTTACGGAAACTCTTGTAACACAAATTATGCAGCTGTTTTTTTTTTGCAGCATCGGTTGTGTTGCGTGATTATTATTTTTTGCAACATAGGTCGTGCTGCAGATTATATTTCTGGCTTCACTTTTTTTTGCAAAAAAGGTATTGTTGCAGAAAAACTTTGCAACTGAGATGATGTTATATAAATTTTTTTATTTTTTTTAGAAACACTTTGTTTTCACCTTAATATGATGTTACGGCAGAAACTTATGCAACATAACTGATGTTGCAGAAATATTTCTTAAAACAAGGTAGATGTTGCAAAACAGAAACACCACCGTCGTTCGCCGTGAGCCCGTCGGAGGTAGAAATACATGCATGGTTTAGGAGGCCACCTGTCGATCAAAGGAGGCAGCGGACACCCACTAGTGCAGAACCGGGCAATAGCACCGGTTCGTAAGGCCCTTTAGTGTCGGTTCCATAACCGGCACTAAAGCCCCCCCCCCCCCTTTAGTACAGGTTCAGCACGAACCGGTGCTAAAGGGAAACCATGTGGCACGAGCCAGCTCCAGGGGCCTGGAGCCCTTTAGTACCGGTTGGTAAGACCAACCGGTACTATAAGGTTTGGGGGGTTTTTAGTTTTATGATTTTTTTTTCATTTAATTTTGTGTTTCCATTTTAATTCTTTTTCGTTTGCTGGTATTTTACGATACTACACATTGTACACGTTATGCATATATATATATATATATATATATATATATATATATATATATATATATATATATAGAATTTCTAGTAGAACCAATCATGCATATATATATCATCAATGTCTCACAAAACCATCATATTAATTAATTCACACATACACACATGTATAGCTATATACAATTTCTCCTACATATGCATGTTGCGTTTGGAGCCAGTGGCATTAGCCTAATTGGTGCCTTCGGAGCACGATGACAATTGGAAGTGGTTTTCATGGTGGCGGTAGCGGGTAATAGTATTCTCCCTTCGGATTTATGACCTGGTCGAGCAAAAATCCCGCTATTTCCTCTTGAAGTGCTTCTACGCGCTCCGTTTCTAGGAGCTTCGACCGCACCTCTCTGAACTGTTAAGAAGGAGATCAATATGCATGTGTATTAGTTATGTGACTAGATATCGATAATGGTGTAAAAATTAGGAATAGTGTTTTGACAAGCGTACCCATTCCTGTCTTTGAGATCTGCTCCTTTCAGACGCCATCATGCGAATGTTCTCGCAAACGCAGAATGCACACAGATCAGTCCCCTGCGCCTGCTTCAGGGCCTTTACGAGAATGGAATTTGATCAGATAATAATTAATCAAGCATGATAATTAAAGAGATGGCAGCTAGCTAGCTAGCTAGTACTACTTAATTACTTACCTTGGGTCTTCCCCATTTAAGCTTTTCTTTCCATTCGCCTTCCGTGACGCTGATGAACCTTGCCCAAGCCCTGCCCGCCGACAAAGAAAATGAATAAAGGGGTTATTAAATAGTTCATATCATGAAATGACGAACTAAATAGGCCGAGATATATAGTTAATAATGATTGAAATTACCTATTGACTATCCCAAACAAGATGTTATAGTCAGTTTTTCTTTGAGTAGTGAGTCCAGTATTTCAACTGTTCCGGCATCAACTTTAATGATACACAAGACCCAGTAAAATATGCATGCACACACGTTTGCATGTCTTAATTAAGCGGGCATATGTAAGCAAAAACATGTAGCTAGCTAGTAGGCAAAAACAGAGAATTTGTAGTACAAGACAGTGTGACTCACTGGAAGTTGTAAGGAAGTAGTATATCTTCATTGTATTTGAGGCGCTTCAAGAACTCTAGCATGCTGTCCTCTATGGCCTTTTGATGACGTGGATCTATTTTCCATGTGTATTCATTAACGGTGTTTCGGTCAATGAACCCAATGCCAAAGCGTCCACCTTTTCTCATTTCATACATCTTCATCCTGCATATAATACCACAGAAAAGAATATAGTGAGGATAATTACAGGTAATGATTGATCAAAAGGATCACTACAGCTAGCTTGAGACTTAAATTACAGAAAGAAATCACTTACAGACAATAGCAACTGACGATAGATTTGTCGAGTGCGTCTTGATTATATAATTGAAATAGTTCAGAATACTCAACGGACACAGCTTTCTCATGGTAGTAATGCTCCTCCTTGACATTCACCATGAGGGACAATCGATCGGAAATCTTGGTAATGTTCATGTACCATTGATGCAATTCATACATTCTTGTTGGGAGGTTCTTGACCTTGTCTGGCTCGACCAAAGGTTGGCCCCGGACATATTTCCGTTTTATTTTATCCTCTCTAAGTATAGGCATGGGCTCGATCTCGAGGACTTGTCCAACAGTGATTTTGAGAACTTCAGCCTGCATTATATGCTCCTCCGTTATTACCACATTGCCCACCTCAGGAACGTAAACTGTTTGCCCACAATAATATTGGGCGCGCGTACTGTCACGTGTTGTTGGCACAACAAGCGAGGGGATCGATTGCGCCGCCTGTTCTCCCAGCTGGGGAATGGTTTTCCTGCATTTTTTGACAGCTGCTTCTTGTTTGCTCGATCCCGAGCTCGCCTCCTTACGTAGACGTGCTCGATTTAACTTCCTGATGTGGCGCTCATAGTCTGTGTCAACAGGCTTGGGAGCTGGTGGTTGAGCCATACGAATGAAGTGGTCTTCCACCTCTTGGCGGCGGTGGCGGTTTCGGTGCAAAATGGGCTTCCACCTCGGACTTCAATATGGCTGCGATTTCCTCCACGGACCTATCACATCGTCGGCTCCCTTCAGACTTGCCCTCGTCGAAACATTGCCTATCTTCGGGTCCAACTCCCCGCCATGTGCATAGAACCAAGTCCTGACCCTGGGGGGCCAGCTCTTAGTAACCGGAGTGGCACCTGCATCCTCCATCTCTTTCTCAGACTTATCCCACTTAGGCATTGCCACCGCATAGCCACCTGGCCCCAGCTTATGGAACTTATCCTTTTTTCGGCATTCTTCTTGTTTATTCTCGACCATTCCTTAGCTAATTCTGAATCCTTGAATTTCACGAAATCGTCCCAATGAGCACGTTGGTTCTCTAGTGTTCCCTCGAATACTGGAGTCTTCCTTCCTCCCTTGACGTACTTGTCCCATTCACGATTCTTGTGGTTCTTGAATACAACCGCCATCTTCCTAAGAGCAGCGTCCTTGACTTTCTGCACATCTGCTTCTGTGAAATGATCTGGTAGGGTGAAATGTTCCATGAGAGTATCCCAAAGTAGATCTTTTTGATTCTTGTCGATAAAAGTAACATCTGGACGTGGAGCAGCATCCTCTTTGCCTTTTTGTCTTTTGTCTTTTGCTGGCTCTCTCCATTCTTGAAGGGAGATCGGGAGTTGGTCCTTCACAAGAACTCCGCACTGACGAACGAACTTGTCCGCAATCTTCTTAGGCGCTAATGGTTCGCCATTAGGTCTGACTGCCTCGATATTGTACTTTACGCCCTCCTTCAACTTTTTGTTCGGGCCTCATTTCGTCCTTTTGCCTGAAGATTTGCTCGATCCGGATGGCTGAAAGAACAAAGATCGATTCGTTAATATATCTTCAAGTCATTTAAAACATGTGATGATCACCAGATACCTGCTTATATATATAAATATATATACCTCACCGGTCTTTGTTGTTTCAGGATCAACATGTTCTTCGTCATCGTCATAATCGTAGTTCATGACTTCATCAATTCGGTCGTCGCGATCGAATATCATATCACCCTCTCCGGTGTTGTTTAGAAATTCGGAGCCGTCATAATCTTCTTCATTCTGATCATCATCTGGCCCGCGTATCATATCGAACATGGTCTGTTCTCCCTCTCTGTCGGTATTGTCTGCCATAGCTTTTATTTAACTAATTCAAAAGAAATATAAAAAAATTTAGTATTCAAATTACATCGTCTCGAATAATAGATATAATCTCGAATACTTCGTCTAGAATAATAGATATAATCTCGAATACATCGTCTCGAATAATATATAATATTGAATAGTACATCACTGGCTAGCTAATTAAAGATCGAATACTACAGAAGAATCTAGGACACTCGCGGTTCCTGCGGCGCGAGCGGTGGACACCCAAAGAGAAGGAACCCTCACAGGATCATAGCTGAAGTGAGATCCCCGAAGATACTGCCAGGTATTGGAGAACCTGCCGCCCTCTAACGCAACCATGTAGCGATGGACGTGCTCGTCCTCCTCCCTAACACGGCGACGTACCACCTCCGGCGGGGCCGGGTCCCTCCGCACCGAAACTGGCCCACGCCAACGCCACCAAAGGAGATCAGGGTCGACGACGGAACCCGGGGCCAGGTTCCTCATCAAGCGGCGTGCCCCTCCAGGCAGCACCTCCCAGTGCCAGCCCGGCGAAGCCCAGTCCCGGACATGGGTCGGCTGGACGTCGTCGCGGACGGGTCGACGGCGAGGATGCGGGCCGGGCATCATCGAGAACAAATACTAGCTATATGCCCGCAAAAAGTAATATTTTTTTAATGATTGGATTTTGATAACTAAAATTTCTAACATTTCTACTATTTCAAAAATCTATATACTATTTCATACTAATTAAGCATCTAACACTAAAAACAGAAAACGCAACTTCTATACATCCATTAAAAAACTGAAAAACAACATTATATAAAAAATTTCCATACTAATTAAACACTAATTATATACTAATAATAATAATCTAAATTATATACTAATTAAACATAAAAAAATCCATACTAATTAAACACTAATTTCCATATAAAAAATTTTGATAACTAAAACAATAATAATCTAAATAATCTAAACTAATTAAACATACAAAATACGTATATACTAATATATACATGCATTAATTCATACATATGTGT
Source organism: Triticum turgidum subsp. durum (assembly GCA_900231445.1). Classification (NCBI taxonomy): domain Eukaryota; kingdom Viridiplantae; phylum Streptophyta; class Magnoliopsida; order Poales; family Poaceae; genus Triticum; species Triticum turgidum. The sequence continues at coordinate 51,200,244 of LT934116.1, read as the reverse complement.
GTGTGTGTGTTCCATATAAAAAAATTTGATAACTAAAACAATAATAATCTAAATTATATACTAATTCATGCTTGTGTGTGTGTGTGTGTTTTGATAACTAAAACAATAATAATCTAAATAATCTAAATTATATACTAATTCATGCTTGTGTGTGTGTATGTGCTCGGGGCCGGGAGGGGCGGCGCCCATGGTGGCCGCCGGGGGCGAGGGAGAGAGGTTAGAGGGGGAGAGCTCACAGCGGGGCGACGGCGACGGCGAGGCGACGGGGACGGGGGCGGCGACGGGGACGGGGGCGGGCCCGGGGCGGCGACAGAGACGACGGCGGCGACGGGGACGGGGGCGGCGACGGAGACGAGGGCGACGACGGGGACGGGGGCAGCGACGGCGACGGAGACGACGGAAACAGAGGAAGAATGAAAATTTCATAAGTCGAGTATATATAGAAGGCACCTTTAGTACCGGTTGGAGCCACCAACCGGTACTAAAGGCCTGTTTTGGCCAGGCCAAGCGGCGGGGAGCGACCCCCTTTAGTACCGGGTGGTGGCACAAACTGGTACTAAAGGACCCCCCCCTTTAGTACCGGTTTGTGCCACGACCCGGTACTAAAGGGGTCGCGCTGCCACCCCAAAGTTTAGTCCCACCTCGCCGGGCGAAGGGCAGCCGCACTGGTTTATAAACCCAGCCACGGCTACCACCTCAAACTCCTCTATATAGCTAGGAGGCTTGTGGGCCTAAACTCTGCGCGCTGCCCTGTGAGTCTGCTGGGCCTTTAAGGCCTGTAATTACACACCTGTGGCCTATCAGGCCCACAGGGCAGCGCCCCAATTTTCTTTATAGTTTTTTTCTTTTCTGCTTTATTTTCTTCTATTTATTTTTGCGTAGTTTTTTGTATAGTTTTTTCTTTTCTGTTATATTTATTTTCTTCTATTTATTTGTGAGTAGTTTTTCATCTAGTTTGCCAAAATTCAACATTTTCAGAGTTCATTTTGTAGTGATTTTCAATTTCACGGTCATTTTGTAAACGATTGAGAAATAGCAAATATAATTTTTTTTCTTTTCTGCTTTATTTTTTCTTCTATTTATTTCTGAGTAGTTTTTTCTTTTCTGCTATATTTATTTTCTTCTATTTATTTTTGAGTGGTTTTCTTATATAGTTTTTTTTTCAGCTATAGTGTTTCTTTCTTTTCTGCTATTTTTTCTGTTAGTGCCCGTAGTTTTCAAATTTGAATAGTTTAAATTTTGAATTATTTGAAATTAGTGTGAATCTGTTTGCACATAAAATTTCTTCGCGTTTCAAATGCCAAAACACATAACTACCCTAACTATTACAGAGATTGCCCTCTCGGTGCGAAACACAGAAGAAAGTGATGATAGCTAGTGAAGCCGATCACATCCTAGATCTTTGGGTGTGAAACTTTTTCTTCGCGTGTGTCCCTTTGCGCCGTAACCATGGAAAATCTTCATCATTTAACGGGATGCTCGGGTCAATATTCACTGTGAATGGAGCAATTTCATCAAACTTTTCATAATCTTCTGACTTGTCTGTCTTGTCATCCACTCCCACGATGTTTCTCTTCCCAGAAAGAACTATGTGCCGCTTTGGCTCATCGTACGATGCATTCGCTTCCTTATCTTTTCTTTTTCTTGCCTTGGTAGACATGTCCTTCACATAGAAAACCTGTGCCACATCATTGGCTAGGACGAATGGTTCATCTGCATACGCAAGATTGTTGAGATCCACTGTTGTCATTCCGTACTGTGGGTCTTCCGTTACCCCGCCTCGTGTCATATTGACCCATTTGCACCGAAACAAAGGGACCTTTAAACCACGTCGATAGTCAAGTTCCCATATGTCCTGTATATAACCATAATATGTTTCCTTTCCCGTCTTGGTTTCTGCATCAAAGCGGACACCACTATTTTGGTTGGTGCTCTTCTTATCTTGGGCGATCGTGTAAAATGTATTACCATTTATCTTGTACCCTTTGAAAGTCATTATATTCGAAGATGGTAACTGGGACAGCAAGTACAGGTCATCTTCAATAGAGGTGTCATGCATGGTACGTGTCTGCAACCAGCTGGCGAAACTCCTGGTTTGTTAACGTGTAATCCAGTCATCAGACCGCTCCGAGTGTTTGGAGTGTAGCAAATTCTTGTGTTCATCCATATACGGAGCCACCAAGGCGGAATTCTGTAGAACTGTGTAGTATGCTTCAGTGAGAGAATGTCCATCCATACATATTATTTGTTCCCCTCCTAGCGTGCCTTTTCCATCCAGTCTGCCCTTATGCCGCGATTCAGGAACACCAATCGGCTTAAGGTCAGGAATAAAGTCAATACAAAACTCAATGACCTCCTCATTTTGATGGCCCTTGGAGATGCTTCCTTCTGGCCTAGCACGGTTATGAACATATTTCTTTAAGACTCCCATGAACCTCTCAAAGGGGAACATATTGTGTAGAAATACAGGACCCAAAACGTTAATCTCTTCGCATAGGTGAACTAGGACGTGTGTCATAATGTTGAAGAAGGATGGTGGGAACACCAACTCGAAACTGACAAGACATTGCACCAAATCATTTTGTAACCTTGGTATGATTTCTGGATCGATTACCTTCTGAGAGATTGCATTGAGAAATGCACATAGCTTCACAATGGCTAATCGAACGTTTTTCGGTAGAAGCCCCCTCAATGCAACCGGAAGCAATTGCGTCATAATCACGTGGCAGTCATGAGACTTTAGGTTCTGGAACTTTTTCTCTGCCATGTTTATTATTCCCTTTATATTCGACGAGAAGCCAGACGGTACCTTAATACTGAGCAGGCATTCAAAGAAGATTTCCTTCTCTTCTTTGGTAAGAGCGTAGCTTGCATGACCCTGATGTATGCCGTCTTCTCCGTGCATACGTTGCTAGTCCTCCCGTGCCTTAGGTGTATCTTTTGTCTTCCCATACACGCCAAAGAAGCCAAGCAGGGTCACGCAAAGATTCTTCGTCACGTGCATCACGTCGATTGCAGAGCAGACCTCTAGGTCTTTCCAATATGGCAGGTCCCAAAATATAGATTTCTTCTTCCACATGGGTGCGCGTCCGTCAGTGTCCTTTGGAACAGGTTGTCCGCCAGGACCCTTTCCAAATATCACCTTCAAATCCTTAACCATATCATGTACATCAGCACCAGTACGGTGGCGAGGCTTCGTCCGGTGATCCGCCTCACCTTTGAAATGCTTGCCTTTCTTTCTTACGGGATGCCTGCTCGGAAGAAATTGACGATGTCCCAGGTACACATTCTTCTTACAACTATTCAAATATATACTGTCGGTATCATCCAAACAGTGTGTGCATCCATGGTATCCCTTGTTTGTCTGTCCTGAAAGGTTACTGAGAGCAAGCCAATCATTGATGGTCACGAACAGCAACGCCTTTAGGTCAAATTCTTCCCCCATGTGCTCATCCCACGCACGTACACCTGTTCCATTCCATAGTTGTAAGAGTTCTTCAACTAATGGCCTTAGGTACACATCAATGTCGTTGCCGGGTTGCTTAGGGCCTTGGATGAGCACTGGCATCATAATAAACTTCCGCTTCATGCACAACCAAGGAGGAAGGTTATACAAACATAGAGTCATAGGCCAGGTGCTATGGTTGCTGCTCTGCTCCCCAAAAGGATTAATGCCATCTGCGCTTAGATCAAACCATACGCTCCTTGCGTCATCTGCAAACTCCTTCCCGTACTTTCTTTTGATTTTTCTCCACTGCGACCCGTCAGCTGGTACTCTCAACTTTCCGTCTTTCTTACGGTCTTCTCTGTGCCATCGCATCGCCTTGGCATGCTCTTTGTTTTGGAACAAACGTTTCAACCGTGGTATTATAGGAGAATACCACATCACCTTGGCAGGAATCTTCTTCCTGGGGCGTTCGCCCTCGACATCACCATGCTCATCGCGGCTGATCTTATAGCGCAATGCACCACATACCGGGCAAGCGTTCAAATCCTCGTACTCACCGCGGTAGAGGATGCAATCATTAGGGCATGCATGTATCTTCTGCACCTCTAACCCTAGAGGGCAGACAGCCTTCTTTGCTTCGTACGTACTCTCGGGCAATTCGTTGTCCTTTGGAAGCATATCCTTTATCATTACCAGCAACTTTCCAAATCCCTTCTCAGATACACCATTCTCTGCCTTCCATTGCAGCAATTCCAGTGTGGTGCCCAGCTTTTTCTTGTCACCTACGCAATTCGGGTACAACAATTTTTTGTGATCCTCTAACATGCGCTGCAACTTCTTCTTCTCCAAATCACTTGGCAGTTTCTCTTTGCATCGGCAATGGCCCGACCTAAATCATCAACGGGCTCATCTGATGCCTCTTCTTCAGCTTCTTCCCGCATTGCCGGCTCAGCTTCTTCCCGCATTACCGGCTCAGCTTCTTCCCCCATTGTTGTATCATCGTATTCAGGGAACCCATGGCCAGGATAGCTGTCGTCGTCCTCTTCTTCTTCATTGTCTTCCATCATAACCCCTCTTTCTCCGTGCTTGGTCCAAACATTATAGTGGGGCATGAAACCGGACTCAAACAGGTGGACGTGAATGGTTCTTGACGTAGAGTAATTGCGACCATTCTTACAGCCAGCACATGGACAAGGCATAAAACCATCCGCCCGCTTGTTTGCCTCAGCCGCAAGCAGAAAAGTATGCACGCCCTCAACAAACTGGGGAGAGCATCGGTCATCGTACATCCATTGCCGGCTCATCTTCATTACACAACACCGAATAGACCAAATTAATACAAGTTCATACATAAAGTTCATACAACACTTAAATGCAACAAACAAATAACTCTCTAGCTAAAGCATTTAAATGCAACAACAAATGCGATCAAGATCGCAACTAAGGTAACAATTGATCCAACAGCATAATGATACCAAGCCTCACTATCGATGGCATATTTTCTAATCTTTCTAATCTTCAAGCGCATTTTCTCCATCTTGATCTTGTGATCATCGACGACATCGGCAACATGCAACTCCAATTCCATCTTCTCCCCCTCAATTCTTTTCAATTTTTCTTTCAAGTACTCGTTTTCTCTTTCAACTAAATTTAACCTCTGGACAATAGGGTCGGTTGGAATTTCCGGTTCACATACCTCCTAGATAAAAATATCTATGTCAACTTGATGGGCATAATTTGTCATAAACACGAAATGCAACAAATAGTTTTAAAAGAGAATATACCACATCCGAATCATAACAAGGACGAGGGCCGACGGGGACGGATATCAAAACCATGGCACTATGTATAACAAACAACGTACGGGTAAGATAATTATTATACGAGTAACTATATATCCAAATCACACAAACATCAAATTTTTATATAAAATTTCATGAACAAGAGGCTCACCACAAGGTGGTGCTGGCGACGGGACGGTGCGGGCAATCGACGGTGGTTACGACGGAGATTTAGAAGGCACTAAGTAAACCACACCTACATATGCAAACTAAGTGTTATTTTAACCTCAAATTGCATATAAATCAAATACTAGCACATATATATATTTCCTCCCAAATTACTAAACTCACAAATTAATAACTATATAAAGCATTGCAAGAGCTAATCTAGCAATGAGAGATGAAAGGACAAAGTTGCTAACCTTTGTGATCATTTGAATGGATGGGGGCCTTCAAATCTTGACAAATTTTGGGCAAAATGTGTGATGAGCTCGAGAGGAAGAGGGGAAGAACAGAGAGGAGAGGGGAAAGGGGAAGAACAGAGCGAGCTCGGGTGGACGAAGGGTTTATGTAGGACGACCTTTAGTACCGGTTCGTGCCAAGAACCGGTACTAAAGGTGCTGGAGGGGGCCCATACTGACAACATCCTGCCACCACTCTCATTAGTACCGGTTCGTGGCACGAACCGGTGCTAAAGGTTAGCCACGAACCAGTACTAATGAGAGCGGCCCGGCTAGCCGTTGGAACTGGCACTAATGTATACATTTGTGCCGGCTCAAATACAAACCCGCACTAATGTGCTTCACGTTTGACCCTTTTTCTACTAGTGACCCATGCTAGATTCGCCGGCTGAGCGATAGCCTTTTCGTAAAAATAAGTAGAGTACTTAACGGCAATTCTCTTCACGCCTTGACTTTTTTTTTGAGGCAACGTCACGAGGCTTTATTAAGTCGTCACAATGTTTACAGGGACGGAAGATAGGTTCCCGGGGTGGCCTAACCAGACACGGCGACCACCACCGAGAGATAATGCATGCCTCGCTAAGTTGTGAGCTTCATAATTGGAGCTCCTAGACTCATGTTTAAAATTACAGAACTCAAAAACCGAAGAGTGAGCTATTATTTCATGTACAATTGCACCGTAGCTCGCAAGATTGTCCTTCTGCAAGTCTTCCACGACCACTTTGCAATCCGATGCAACCTCAACCCGCCTCAAATATAGATCATCCGCCAGTGCCAAGGCTTCTCTTATGGCTAGAGCTTCGAGAGTCGGTGGGTCTACAATGTTACTGAAGCCACAAGTTGACGCGCCGATGAACATGCCTTCATGATTTCTACAAATCACTCCAATGCAGCCGAGCCCTCGCCTCGATACAGCCGCATCAACGTTAATCTTGGCATTCCCCGCCGACGAGGCCAGCCACCCCCTTGGGTTGACGCGTCTCTGCGTCGTCACAGCTGGGGTTTTGGCATTGATCACCTGCAGCTCCCCTAAGTAGCTAGATATGAAGCTGACGACCGAGTGAGGAGATTGGAAGATATGCTCATGAATGGCCTTCCTCCTAGCTCCCCATATTGCCCAAAGAGACACCACCAAACGATCAAACTGCTCTTTTGTTAATATTTCATTTATAGCAAAGAGCCACTCCTTTGGGTTCTCCTCTCCTCGTCCTACCATGTGTTGCACCAAATCCTCCGGAGCCAACGCCCATATACTCGCAGACATAGGGCATGTAATCAGTGCATGCTTCCATGTGTCCACTGCTCCACAGAGTAAGCAAGTGTTTTTGGTTGACATATGACGGTGTTGCAAAACAATCCCAGTTGGCATAGATTGACGGGCCAATCGCCATAGAAACATCCTAAGTTTCGAGGGTACTTGGATATGCCAAATCATGGACCAGTTGTTGGTCTCACTGGACTCATATGAGGTGCCTCCCTCCTCATATAACCATGCTTCCCTGTCGTGCTTAGTCTTGAGAATCATGTGATAGGCAGACCGAACACTGAATCTCCCCCTAGGGTCATGATGCCACGCCCAAAAATCGTCAACACGACGCGTGCACAAAGGGATCTTGAGGATTGCCTCGGCATCGAATGTAGTAAAAATCGTTCGGACCAGGCCCTCATTCCAGCTTGCCGATGTAGCATCAATAAGTTGTGATACTTGGTCCGGTGGATTTTGGATGAGAGCTGTTATAGGGCACTTGTAATTGTCTCGTGGTATCCAGTTGTGTTGCCAAATATTAGTGGATGCACCATCTCCTATTCTGCGCACCAAACCTTGTGCCAAGATGTCACGCCCGTCCAATATTACCCTCCATATCTGTGATGGGTGGGCTCCCAGCTCAGCCTGAAGTAAGGAGCAGTTAGGGAAATATACTGCCTTTAGAATCCGGGCGCTAAGAGATGTACTGTCTATGAGCATACGCCATGCCTGCCTTGCTAGTAATGCAAGATTGAAAATTTCCAAGTCACGAAACCCCAAACCTCCTAAATGTTTCGGCAGATTCATGGTATCCCATGCTACCCAACTCGGCTTCCTCTTCCCTTGTTTTGAGCCCCACCAAAACTGACGAATGATTGATGTGATGCTATCACAAAGACCTTTTGGCAGACGGAAGCATGCCATCGAGTAGACTGGGATCGCTTGTGCAACCGATTTTATCAAAATTTCCTTGCCAGCCGCAGACAACAATTTCTCCATCCAACCTTTAATATTTTCCCAGACATGGTCTCGCAGATATTTGAACGTACCATTCTTCGAGTGACCAACATCTGTTGGCATACCCAGGTAGCGCTCACTCAATGATTCATTCTGGACCTGCAAATTGTTCTTTATAGTCTCTCTCAACTGTGCCGGGCAACCCTTACTGAAGAAAATCGAAGATTTATCATTGTTGATCCTCTGTCCCGAAGCGTTATAGTAAATATCAAGTAGGTTTGACACCTGAACTGATCCTTCCCCACTGGCTTTGAATAGCAACATGCTATCATCTGTAAACAGGAGATGGTTAACGGTAGGAGCCGTAGGAGCCACCTGAATACCTGTCGGAGACGACTGAGAACTTGAATTAAGGAGGCACGAGAGGCCCTCTGCTGCGATCAAGAACAAGTAGGGGGAAATCGGGTCTCCCTGCCGGATACCTCGTGTGGGCTTGAATGATTCTAGCCTTTCCCCATTGAAACACACGGAAAATGAGACTGAAGAAATCATGCGCATGACAATATCTATCCAATGGCCGTCAAAACCCAATTTTGTCATGATCCCTCGCAAATAGTCCCACTCTAATCTGTCATACGCCTTCATCATATCCAGTTTCAGAGCACAGAAGCTATTGGACTTTGATCTGGACCTCTTCATGAAGTGCAAACATTCATATGCGCAAATGATGTTATCAGTGATTAGCCTTCCGGGGACAAAAGCAGATTGCTCCTCCGATATTATGTCAGGTAATATCACTTTTAATCGATTGGCTATCACCTTTGAGGCTATTTTATACAAAACATTGCACAGGCTTATACGACGAAATTGAGCAAGCACTGTAGGGGTAGTTACCTTTGGGATTAACACAAGCACGGTGTCATTGATGGCTTCTGGGCTCTCCTCACCGCTTACAATTCTCAGCACTATGCTTGTTACCTCATCACCACAAACGTCCCAATGCCTCTGATAGAAATGGGCAGGAAATCCGTCAGGCCCCGGAGCTTTGGTTGGGAACATTTGGAAGAGAGCAATCTTGACTTCCTCCTTAGTATATGGAGCACACAGTTCCATGTTCATAGCTGCTGTCACCTTGCGTGGCACATGATTTAAAACATCGTCCATGTTTTGCACCCCCTCGGAGAGATATAAGGAGTGATAAAATTCATAAGCCAAAGTCTTTAGCTCTCCAGGGTCGGATATCTCCACTCCCAACGAATTCTGAAGGGCCTTGATCATATTTTTCTTCCTCCTAAGACTGGCTCGCAGATGAATTTTTTTTGTGTTTTTGTCTCCCGCTGAAAGCCACTCAACTCTCACTCTCTGACGCCACATGATTTCTTCTCTATGATACATCTCTATCAACCTCTCGTTGATCTTAAGCTCTGCATGTGTAGGGCATGTCCTCAAGGGATCGTTCTTTAGTTCATCCAAGGATTTCTTCAACGATTTTATCTCCTCTCTCACACTTCCGAACGTATCACGGCTCCACCTTCCCAGGTCGTTTGAAAGGTTCTGAAGCTTCTGACGCAGCTCATCTACTGTCGCACATGGCGGGCTTCCACCCCATCCCTGATTTATTACATCTCGAAAACTGTCATGTCTCTCCCACATTGTTTCATATCTAAAAGGACGATTGACGCGATCGTTGATCCCAGGATCCAGATTTAGCAGCAACGGAGAGTGATCCGAAGTGACTCCCGTTAAGTGTGTTACCGATGCCAAGGGAAACATTGACAACCAATCAGAATTCACAAGAGCTCGATCAAGTCTACATCGTGTGTAGGTTCCTCCCGTTACTTTCTTCTCGAAGGTCCAAAAATTTCCTTTATAGCCTAAATCAAGCAGCATGCAAACATCTACGGCATCGCGAAAAGCCTGGATTTGAGCATTACTCCGCTGTCCAATCCCATGATGTTCATCTGGACGTAATACTTCGTTGAAATCACCCAAACAGAGCCAAGGAAGGGTTCTCAAAGTACTGACGTTTTTCAAAGTTGTCCAGGTTTGATGCCTCAAGTGTGTCTGCGCCTCTCCGTATACACATGTCATCCTCCACTTCTCTTTGCCTAGTTCCTCGACGGATACATCAAGATGATAATCAGAATAACCAAGGATTTCAACATTTATTAAATTGTTCCAAAACAAACCTATTCCTCCACTTCTTCCTCTACTGCTTACAGCATAAGCGCTATCAAAACCCAACGTACCAGCTAATGCTTCTACCCTACCACTTTCCAACTGTGTTTCAACAATGCATAAGAGGGTAGGGGCAAAAAGCCTCGCGAAATCGCGAAGCTCTCGAACTGTCGCGGCTTTGCCCGCACCGCGACAGTTCCAACAGAAAATATTCATTGGGCTCGGCGGCGCCCCTCGAAGGAGCCCGCCAATGAAGAGACGATCCTGCCAAGACCGGCACTGTTTTCCAAATCATCCTCCCCTGCATCTGTACTCATCTTGGTCCTCTTTTGGTCCTATTTACTGCTCGGACTAGCTGGAACCGTTGAGGGAGCTAGAAGCAATAGCATCACTCCCTGGCTTGTGTCGCTCATTGCATTACTCCCTGGCTGAATCACATGTTGCGTTTGGGCCGGCGCCCTCTTCCTGTTACTATTTGCATCATCCATAATCGTATCTGACACACTGCCAAAACCCTCTTTCCCGCCGCCGCCCTTGTCATGATCATGGCGCGGCTCGGTTGCACGTCCAGCACGGCCTCCTCTCCGGCCGCCTCTACGGCCTCGACCACCTCCCGGCCCCTGCCCGGTTCTGAGAACCCAAGAAGCACGCAAATCTTTGAAAACCAATGATGACGGAGGATGGATTCCAGTGCCATGTTCTTTAAACTGATGTCCAAACATACCACAAACCGCACACCAATCTGGAAGTTTCTCATATTTTAGCCTATATATTTGGCGCTTCCCATCCCTTATCATCGACACAACATTCTTCATCGGCTTGTTGACATTGATCCTGATCCATACACGATGGAAATTGCCCGTGAAATCTTGTGACTGCGGCTCGGCATATAGGACTTCTCCGACTTTTGCTGCTAAAGATGGCACAAGATGAGCGTATAAGGGTGGTACATCGTGGATCTGCAACCAAATCTCAATTGTATCCAGCAAAACCGTTGATGGTTTAGCCAATCCATCATATGGTTTGATAATTACAGTGTCCCCTCGAAAGTGCCATGGACCATCACGTGTGACTCTCTCCCAATCCCCCAAGCAAGAGAACTGCACCGTGTATAGATTATCTTCCAAAGGCTTGAACTGCACCTCCTGAGCAAGATCCCAGGCGGCCCTCATGTTTTTGAAAAACCAATATTGGCTATAGGTTTTTGGCGAGTGAACCCTAGCGAGAGCAATCCACCGCGCTGCCTCTACCGGTGCTTCTTTTTCATCAAAAACCACGTCATCTAGATCCTCCTCACGAAGACCTAGTTCCTTCATCAGTGCCGTCACATCATCCGGATCTGTAGGTCCTGACCGCGACCCTGATGCTCCGTCTGACGCCATTACACCTCGAACCCTAACCCGATCAACAATGAAACCGGGCCTCTGCAGGAACCCTAGGCACCTCCCACTCCCCCGCCCCACCAAGGACCGAGGAGACTAGCAACTCTCGATCGTCAGAGGAGGGCCAGAGAGGAGTACGGGGGCAGGGAAGGCAAGATCTCAACGGCGGCGATCGGAATCGCCCCGAGAGGAACAAAACCCTAGCTGCAGGGAAAGTAAGACTCTTCCTTCACGCCTTGACTTTGCCCGCGTGCTTTGTTCGAATTCAAATTGGACCGTGGCCCGGCCTGAGATTCTCACTGCGGCGAGACCACGGCCCAACAACACTCCCAGTGTGGCCTGTTGTGCATTTACGATTTGCCGATCAATTAATTTTGCAGGCGAGCCGGACCCATCTCACCCAGAAAGCCCAACTCGTGCTTATCCTCCTCCGTACCCTAGGCGGCGGCCGGCGGCCGGCTGCCGGCGAGCGAACCCCCCGTCGTGCTCCCGTGCGGCCGTCAGCCATGCCTGCTGATGGCCGTCGCACCTGCGCAGCTACCGCTTGAATTCGGCGTCGGCTAGGCGAGCTCCTCGTCTCCCCTAGTACCCTCGTCCCTCGCGTCTCACCGGAACGGCCCCAATCCGCTGCTCTGCCATGGTAATCCCCTTGCTCTCCTTTTGTTCTTAGGACATGATTCCTGAGTTTCTAGTATTAACTGGGGGCAGTCGTATGATTTGTCGCCTGCTTACATGATCCTCTCTATTTCTGGAATAAGCAGGCGATCTGCTCATCACTGTATTAGAAAGAGCTTACATTACACGCTCATCTTGTGATTTTGAGAAGGAAATGGCCACAGTATATAGGGGGTAAAGGGGATAAAATCACAGAAACGACAGGATAATATAATTCGACTAGTTCGCCTTATTCAACTGTTGCAAAATCAACTCTCATGTGTTTCTGATTAATAGCACTACAATATGATAAGATACATATACAGTATTAATGCCACTGCAGAATCCCATGTAGTTCAGTGTTACTAATACTACTGCAAGGCATTACAGTCTACAACGCAGATGCAAGTTGAGTTCCCTCAAATGCGAGTTAAGTTACCTCAAACGTTGTTCATGCGTTCGTCCTGTTTTGTGGCATAGGACGATTTTCAGACGACACATAGGGCTTAGGGGGGATCTGCAGGTTCTGCAACCTCCATGTTAACATGTTTACCACCTTTGTCATTGATGGCCGATTCTTCGGGTTCCATTGGATACACCACAGTGCCACGATAGTCAGCTGCCTCATCTTTTCTTTGTCTTCTGCTGTCATTTCCAAAGAAACGACCAATTCCTGCTCAGTGATTAATTTCTCGTAAATCCACTCTGGGAGGTATACCTCATGCTTGTTCTCAACACTTGGGTCTGAATTCCTCCGCCCGCTCACCATTTCCAATACCAGCATGCCAAAACTGTAGACATCTGACTTGTACGATACCCCTCCAAAGTTCCGAGAGTATAGCTCCGGTGCGATGTATCCCATCGTGCCTCTTGCTGCAGTCAAGGTAACGATGCTTTGGTCCCTTGCACACAGTTTTGCAAGGCCAAAGTCTGAAATCTTAGGATTGAAGTTGTAGTCCAGCAAAATGTTGTGTGGCTTGATATCAAAGTGGAGAATGCGTTGGTTGCAGCCTTGATGTAGGTATTCCATTCCTCGGGCAACACCTAAAGCAATATCTACCATTTTGGTGGGTGCTAGTAGTTGTCGAGAAATGTTAGAAACATGTGAGAATACGTATTTTTCCAGTGACTCGTTAGGCATGTATTCATAAATCAGCGCCCGTCTTGTTCCTTCAGAGCAAAAGCCCATGAGGCGGACAATATTTGCATGGTGGATTAGTCCAATGGTTGCAACTTCATTGATGAATTCCTCTCCCTCTCCTTTAGAGCTCTCTAGCATCTTGACTGCCACAGGCACTCCATTTTGTAGCTCGCCTTTGTATACACTTCCAAATCCACCCTGGCCTAGTTTATCCTTGAACCGTCTTGCTATCTTCTTAACTTCAGGGAAAGTGTACCTTGTGGGTTTTGATGTGCCATATGCCTTGAGAAACATTTCAACTTTCATATTTATTTCTTCATTGTACCTTGACTTCAAGGAGAGATAGATCGCGGTGGTCACCATCAACGAAAGAACTACAAATGCAGCGACAGATGATGCTGCTAATTACAAAGAAAGGAAATTAGTGAGTTGCATTCAGATAAGAAGACATGTGTTCCCAACTCTTATCGCATTGAGAAAACACAAAAGAGTTAAGATGGTAAGCAATAAGAATTTCATTTAGAATGGGAAAAGGAATTGAGAGTTGCAATATTACCTGCAATTGGGATGACCTGTATACCTGCTTGTAGGAAGAAGATCATTAGTTTTGCCATGATTTAATGTAGACAAAAACTGAAGAGCTACTTCATTACTTCTACAAAGTAATTTTGGAACAATTAATTCTTGATTCTTACATGAGTTCTCCGTGGACTTAGGAAGGACATATACTATATAGGGAAAAATACATCCTACCACGCGTGCTTGTACATATGTCCATATACTATATTTATGATATTTCAAAGCAAGCTATAGAAAAATTTGCATGAGAGTTCATAGTTTTTGTATGTTTTGAAATACCTTCATATTTATACGTATAAAACAATATACTAAAAAATAGTACATACTAACTAAAAAGTAGGATATATACCACCCAAATATTCTTATATACTACATACTACACGTACATACTCTTGGTTTTGACAGATACTACATACAATGTACAAAACTCACGTGAGGGTAACTACCATTGGTGGTAGGGAACATTTGTATGTGTGGTAGCTTCCGGTTGGCTTCATGTATATTGGACCTCAGACAAAGGGTGTTATATTGGTTAATGCATTCTCTTGGTAAGTTATAGATCATCTTCAGTTGTAAAAAACTAAAGCAATCTGAAAAATGGCCAATTAAGGTTTATCTCTTTACTTTTTTGGTCTGAATTTACAAAATAGTCCATGGTCATAAGTTTTCCCATACAATTTGGCACTTGAACCTCTTGACGAATGTTTTTTTGGGGATTTTCATGGATACAATTTTTCTCTACATTACATTTTTTGTTAAATAACTTAACTATAGATGAAATCCTGTCGGAAGATTAAAAACAGTTCACATCAGAATATAAGAGTTCAACAAACTAGTGGACAGAGAAACAGAAAATCTAGAATGTTGCTCCAAAATAAAAGACACACTATATGAGATTTCAACTAGGGAAAGAAAGAATACCATGGTGCTGGCAAAATGCTTGACGCCTTCGTGAGCTGAATCCACAGTGTCGACCTTCATGTTCACACTGTTGGCAGACATCTGTAATGTTATTGAGGTGCCAAGTGAATGTTGTTTCACCAAAGTTGATGACTCCATTTCCTCTTTCGTTGAAAGCGAAGTCATCTGAGTTTGGCCCTCTTTTATCATAGGTGAAGGGTATCGAGATGCCTTTAGAAATGGCCATGCAGTCCCGTGGAAGGTCAGACATGTATGCGGAAGCTGATGCCAAATACCAGAATTGCCTAGTGTTGTTACTGAGACAAGAGGCTGGGCCTACTATACTATATTGATCTACTGGTGTGAAACCTCTTGAACAACGTACCAGGGTTGTAACTTGTGATGATTGAGGTTGTTTGTACACATCAGTTGCTAAGTTTGTTGAGATGAGCTTCTGAACTGGGCATTGCATCGATGGTTCCACAAGCGGGATGACGTTGATGACACGGTGCCTGTAATAGATCTCAGTAACTCTGCAGGAGCCAAGAACATGGTGATCCAGGATTGTGTCATCCCCGGAGCACGATAACTGCATGCCTTGGGCGCCACATGATGGTGGGTCGGTTGAAAGCCGGAAGGGGAACCGGATCTTGGGTCCATGTTTGTTGCATCGGTGAGATGGACAAGTTCTTAAGAAATCTTGGTCCACCGATGCTGCTTCGACATAGGATTCATAGGTGAGAAGACATACCAGCAGCAGCGTGACAAGAAATTCAGAGAAGTCCATGAAAAATGTATTGGGGATGAAGATGGAAGAAGAGAAGGTAGAGAGTATAGGAAGTTGTCACTTATTTGCTTTAAACTCCTATGGGTACTGATGCTGTGCTTGTCATGATAGCTGTGTGTCTGAGTGCGACTTTTCCAAGCTACTACTGGAACTTCTGCCTTGTTGAGTGGCTTAAAAAATTATGTGGTGTCTGGAAATGAATGATGCTATCACTGTTTAGACTATTCTTCCCATTTCACCAGCCAGACGCCCTCAGTTTTCTTCAACCCTGTATTCCTACACCTCTGGGTTAAATTATACATGTGCAGTTACATGGACCTTGCATTCTTCTACTATAATAAACTCTCGTGAACTCTGACCTGGTAAAGCACCATGTGCAAAGTTTGAATCATGATAAGGCTTGTTGACTCATTGGGATAGCTGCTTGATTGAGGACTGATTACAGTGTCTCTGGTTGTAGTCCAATCATCATTGAAATAATCAATCAGACATATGGAGATGCTGTGGTTAGCACTGCCATTGCTTTCAGTTACTAGTTAAAAAGTGCTACAGTTAT
Source organism: Triticum turgidum subsp. durum (assembly GCA_900231445.1). Lineage (NCBI taxonomy): Eukaryota > Viridiplantae > Streptophyta > Magnoliopsida > Poales > Poaceae > Triticum > Triticum turgidum. The sequence goes on along the minus strand of LT934116.1, from coordinate 51,184,174 downwards.
TAGCTTATTTTAGTATCCTATTCGTTCTTATCTGCAGACAGCGGAAACCAGGGGAAATATCAAGTGCAATATAATCTGCACTTAGTGTTAAGTATATTAAGGAAATTATAGGAAGTTATCTTTGTAGAGTAGGGTTGTAAAATGGATCAGATTTAGATTTTTCTCTGTGAAACATGCCTTGCTACCTTTTTTTTATGAAAGAGAGCGTTCTCTCATTTTTGTGAAACATGCCTTGCTACCTGATATACTAAATAACTCAAATGAATAGTATTTATCTGTCATTTTTGGATCACTGTTACTTGTCACTGTCTGAAGGCGTTGATTCCATGTTACTGTAACTAGGACAGAATTGGACCGTAAAATAACTCTAAAGTAGTACACTTGGACTCTTCGCCTCCTGTTAATCAAGAGGGGTCGTTAGCAAGATTATGCAACCATTCTACTTTGGCTTGGTGGTGACATGCTAGTCTCATAGTCAACAACATCACAGTCATGTGGAGCTTCTTTAGACTATTCTTTTCTTTGACATAATTGTACAAATCTAACTAGATGAAACTTGCCCTGTGCAGAAGTTTGAATTGTCATCTTAATGTGACTAAGACAGGGTTGGACCAGAGGATGCTACTGTAGTACACTTTGACTCTTCCGTTAATCAAGAGGTACAGAGTCAAGAATATCACCATCACGTACATGACCAGTAGGCGGGATGTACCCAACTTTGGCTGGCAGCAAGTAGCTAAGTCTTCTTGTCAGCAACATCACAGTCACGTAAGGGCACTAGCTGGCATGTAGTTACCCTCCTTTGGTGTTTATTCAGCCATTCATCTGTGCATCTGTGTTCCTGTGAACCAGCCTGCCATGGTGATGCTCCCTGCTCTCAAGGCCTTAACTGTCTTGTTTGTGCTTGCAGTTCTTTCTGCAGGTCAGGCAGAAGGGCGACATCATCAGCTTAATTGTCCTTCTTTCTCGTGCGGCCCTCTTGGAAATGTGTCGTCCCCATTTCGACAGGCAAGTGATCCACCTGGGTGCGGTTATCAATCTTACGAGCTAGTTTGCAGTGATACTAAGGCTACAATTAGCATCGACAACGCAACATACTATGTGTCTGCCATCAACTACATCATTCATACCTTCTGGGTCATTGATGCCGACTTGGATTTATACAACAACTGCCCTCTACCTCGTTGGAAGCGGAACTGGCGCCCTGTTGAACCTATAAGGATAATCCGAGGCCAATGGGTTCACAGCAAGGTAGTCGAATTAGCCCCTGCAACACCTTATCAGGCTAACTTTGTTAATTGTTCTCAGGAAGTAAAGGACAACGGTATGTACATGCCTGTTGCTTGCCTGAGCAACAGCCATTCTTTTGTTTATGTGTTAACTAGCCTAAGATCCGACAGTATGGAGAATCTCGAGCCCTGTTGCGGTTTTCTGGCCATGACTCCACTAGATGGCCAGGAGACTCGGAGCACTGTGCCATTAGAGAATGTGAGCTATGCAGATGTTGTAAAATTTATGAAGTATGGGTTCAGTGTTGGATTTCCTTCCAAACGTCGTGGGTATGGAAATTTCAAGGAATGCCTGATGGATTCAATGCCGTGAGTTTGGATTCTTCATACCTGTAAACTCTAATTTTCTTTTTTGCACATGCACAAGATCTGATCATCCTACATTTTTCTTCTTTTCTGCAGCTCATCCCCTAAAGATTGGATTCTGAGCATTCTTATGGTCGATGTAATTTTCTTGGGTTGCGCAATTGAAGTTCCCGAAGTTCCCTTACCCATTGGAATATGCTTGTATATAATACAGGTGGCATCGCCGTTTTTCAAGTTGTTTGCTGGTACGTGAGAATTAAGTACTCCATTATGATTTATGGATGATCCCTAATTGAACTTTGTTTTATGCAGCCCTATGCAGGTTCGTGTTGGCACCGTTGGTGGTATTGATCTTCCTTACCTACAAGTACTGGAAAACAAGGATCACAATTGATGCTGTTGAGAAGTTCCTACTGATGCAACAAATGATCAGCCCATCGAGGTATGCCTATACAGACATTGTTGCAGTCACAAGCCATTTCAGAAACATGATAGGCCAAGGTGGCTACGGCTCCGTGTATGAAGGTGTGCTCCCAGGCGATGTCCATGTGGCTGTCAAAATGCTGGAGGGAAACCCTAACTGCAATGGAGAAGATTTCATCAATGAGGTCTCCACCATCGGCAGGATACACCATGTTAATGTGGTCCGTCTTGTGGGCTTCTGCTCAGAGGAAATGAGAAGGGCCCTGGTTTACGAGTACATGCCTGGTGGTTCTCTCGACAAGTACATCTTCTCACCAGAAAGCGAGAAGACCTTCTCCTGGGATAAGCTCAATGAGATTGCTTTGGGCATTGCTCGAGGGATCAACTACCTGCATCAGGGATGTGAGATGCAGATTATACACTTTGACATCAAGCCGCACAACATCTTGCTTGACAGCAATTTTGTCCCAAAAGTTGCTGATTTCGGACTCGCCAAACTGTACCCAAGGGACGAGAGTTTTGTGCCATCGAGAGCCCTACGGGGAACAATTGGGTACATAGCTCCTGAGATGATATCTAGGAGCTTTGGCCTCATATCGAGCAAGTCTGATGTTTACAGCTTTGGGATGCTGCTTCTGGAGATGGCTGGAGGAAGAAGGAATGCCGATACAAATGCAGCAAACTCAAGCCAGTCTTACTACCCATCATGGGTGTATGACAGACTAGCTGAACAAGAAGTGCGTGAGATTTCTCCTGCTGACGACATGCACGAGTTGGAGAAGAAGTTGTGCATTGTTGGATTATGGTGCATCCAGATGAGGTCCCAAGATCGGCCGACAATGGGGGAGGCGATAGAGATGCTGGAAGGCGGCGTTGATGGCTTGCAGATGCCTTCTCGGCCGTTCTTCTGTGACGAAGGACACATCCATATAGAGGATTCTTATCATTTGCCATCCGAGTTCACTGAAATCTCCAAGGAGGACGGGTGAAAATTCGTATATGTGCTGTAAAGCGCGCGATGAGATAATGGTTTCATCTCACGTGTACTCTCGGTCTTTATTTCCACTGTTAGTGTGAGATTTTCTGTTGTTGCTCAAACTTTTGTGCTGGCAACTCCAGTTTGCCCCCTGTAATGTGCTCCTGTTGTGGCTTAAATAAAAAAGAAATCTGGCCTAGTCATTACTGAAATAATCTGGTAATATCGATAGCGTGACTGCTTATTACTAAAATTTGGTGCTAGAAGCATTTCCTGAAAAGAACAAAAAAATGGTAGAAGCATCATGTTTTAATTGAGAACCTCAATCAATTGTCATTATGTATGACTACATATGCTGCCTTTGATGTAGTTCATGGTTAAGCATACATGAGCCATGGATTTTATTTTACTTTATTATTATTTAGCGGATGCCGTACTTTGGATTAATTATTATTATGCATCAGCGCAAAAAAAAATATTATTATTAGGGTCCCGATAACTGCCACACGTGTGGTCTGGAGGCAGACCGCCCAGACGAAGACGTGCGGTGGGAAGCAGCATCGACCGAACGATTTCCCAAAACCGAGACGTGCGGTGGGAGGCAGCATGGACCATACAATTTCGTTCGATCGACTCCAGCTGTACCCCTCCTACTGGGCCAAAAGCGGTCAAAAGCCCAACAACAAATATATAAAAAAATGTGAAAAAACTATATAAAAACAAAAGAACTGTTGGTTAAAAGACACATAGTGCAATTTACCTATGTGAACTACAGGAAAAACAACAAAGAAATAACAACATGTTGCCATTGTTTAAAAACAGAAATTTCGCCAAAATGACAAAGAACACATGGCAAATTTTTTCCGAGTATTTCATATTTACAAATATGTTTGCAATAGTCCAAAAAAATGTCCGTGATACATAGAGCTTAGATATTACTAAAAAAACAAATGGTTCAAAAGAGATCCTTTTTGATGCAAAAATGGCACAAAAAGAAAAAAGTTCAACCAAAATTGTCGTGAGCAATGGAGGTAAAAATCGCCATGTATGTGAAAATTAAAAATGTCATGGCGATAAATGTGAAGTTGTATGGCAAATAGAAAGGTAACTTTTCCGTGGCCAATTTTTTTAAAAAGTAAGAAATTGACATGGCAAAAATAAAGTAAAATGCCATGGCAATAAAAGTAAAAACAAACACTATAATTTTGTTGCAAAAATTTATAAATAACCAAATGGCAAAATTTTATGTTACACCAAATGGCAAAATCTATTGCATCCACTATCACATTCGGTACTGAACACACAATATGCATGGCAAAAAAACAACATATTTGCCATAATCCATTTAAAGTAAATTTCCCATGATTTGTAAATAATAGAATTGTCATGTAGTTTGGCATATCTATTCCATTTGAAATAAATTTGCCATGCTTCATGAAATAGAATTGCCATGGTCCACGGGAACAAATGCCATATAGTATGGCAAATCTATTCCCTTTGAAACAAAAATTTCCATGCTTCGTAAAATAGAATTGCAGTGGTCCATGGGAACAAATGCCATGTAATATGGCAAATATATCCCATTTAACTAAAAAATGTCATAGTTCGGGTAAAATACAATTGCCATGGTCCGTGCGAACAATTGCCATGTAGTACGACAAAAAATATCACATTTAACTAAATTTGCCGTGTTTTGTCCCAAAAAAAAGTCCGTGGAGGGTGGAAATTGCCATGTAGTATGGCAATTTTGTACTCAACAAAAAAATCCATTTCAATAAATTTTCCATGCTTCATTAAATATAATTGCCATGGTCCGTTGGAAAAAATTGCCATGTAGTATGGCAAATCTAATCCATTTAACTAAATTTGCCATGGTTCATAAAAAAAACTTGCCAATGTGGAGGGGGAAAAATTGCCATGTAGCATGGCAAATCTATTACATGTGATGTGGCCAAAAAATATTGTAGTCGGCACAAAAAAATCCATTCAATTTTTTTCCATGCTTTTTAAAACTATAAACTACCGTTGCCATGAAACATGCACTAAGATTGCCATGGCCCACTTGAAAAAAGAAAATTTGTTGTGTTACAAAAAAAAACAAAATTGCCACGGTCCATATAATTAAAAAAATTGCCATGCCCCATAAACTACATTTGCCATGATACATAGACTAAGTTTGCCATGGTCCCATTCTAAAAAAGAAAAATTGCCATGTTGGAAAGAAGGACAAAATTTGACATGTTGTCGTTCAAAACAGAAAATTTGTACGATGCATAGACTAAAAAATGCCAAGATCCATAAACTATAATTCCCATGATGCATGCACTAAAATTGCCATGGTCCCGTTCAAAAAGAAATTGCCATGTTGTAAACAAGAGAAGAATGGTTGTGGCCCCGTTTACAAAGTTCAAAATCAAGTATGAAAAAGAAAATTTGCCATGGCAGATTCGTATCAAGAATTATCGTGTTTTGTATGATGAATTTACCCCGTGTGAAAAAACACAAAAGGTTGGAATCAAGTATGAACGAGAAACTTGCCATGGCAAATTCGTATCAAATATTGTCGTGTTCTTTTATCAAATTTTACATGAAATTTGCCAAGAATGTGATAATAAAAAAGTGATCAAATGTTGCCATGGCAAATGCATGTTTCCTTTTGCCATGGTATTTTCAACAAAAATGTCATCTTTTGCGTAATAAAATTGTCGTGTATGTGAAAATAACACAAACAAAATGATCAAAAACAAATTTCCATGGCAAATGCAATGTCAAAATGCCATGGCACATGGAGTAATAATGCTATGGTACATGAAAAAAAATAGATTTCCCATGTTATATGAATTAAATTTGCCACGATAGTAACATTAAAATTGCCATGTAGTTATTGGGTAGCATGCCAAATTGTTAAGTAGGAAAATGTACATACATATGGGTGAGTTGCCATCTTCCATGAAACCAACAGGGCGAAACTAGGCTGATTGAACATGGGAGAGTTGCCATGTCTATATTTAGTACCATTAAAGAATGATGGGTTGTGGTTGGCATGAAGATGGCAAACATGGCAAAAAAACAGTTCAGCCATGGCAATTGATGGGTTATGGATCTGATGAACTTGCCAAGCATTTGGTACAGTAGCATACCAATTGCTTGGTATCTGTTAACAGACATAACAAACATGAAACATGGCAAATTTCAGACTTTTATAGAAAGGGATTTGCTATGTATTTATTCAGAAATATGAAAAAAAAGGATGTGTTGTGGTTCAAAAACATGGCAAATAATGCAAGTTTTTATAGTTCCGCGCATAGGGCAGGTTGCCATCTATTTATTCAGTAGAACGGCAAAATGATGAGAGGACAAATGTAAATGCATTAACTGCCGTATGGCATATCGGAACACATGGCAATTTTCAGCGCCAAACAAATAGGATAGTTGCCATGTATTTATTTAGAAGCATGGCAAATTGATAAGAAGTGGAATTGTAGACACATTAACATCAGTATGAAATGGCGGATAGCACAAAAACACATATTTCAGCTACAATTTTTGTGAACATGCATACATATGAAAGATAATGAGTAGAATTAGCCATTTTCATAATAAAATTTGCCATGGAAACAACCATTTTCACACCGGGGCAGGAAACTAAAACATTCAGTAGGGGGGGAGGACCTGTGTTTGGGAAGTGACAAGCTAACGAGCAGGTTGTAGGCAGGTAGATAGCCAGGGCTAGCCATGCCGACAACGCTGCAGCGGTGACACCCACGAGAAGAGGGGTGGCGCCGGGAGGAGCTTCATGCGCGATGGGGACTAAATTCACCGGAAAATGGACTTGCTCGAGTCACCGCCATGCTTGTACTTCTCCCCACGCTCGAGCCACCGCCGCCTTCCTACGCTCGAGGCCGTCGGAGGTCGACAAGCGAGCGTCCCTGCTAGGTGGCGCGAGCCACCCCGTCGTCGGTTTGGACGGCGACGCAGAGGAGACCGTCAAGCCTCCACGCCCGCGCTCCCTGCGAGAGAGAAGCTCCCGAGCGACAGCCGCACCCTCAAAGCCCCCCTCCCCACCCGATTTCCGCTCGCCCCCTGCACGTCGCCATCCGCGACGGCGAGGTGCCCATGGATGCGCGGCCGGGACGGGCCTGGTGCTCCTGCTCGCGCGTCCGATAGGGGCCGGCGGAGCACCTCCACACTTGGCGTGACAGGGCCAGGTGGGAGGGGAGCGCCTGCCCGGTCGGTGAGCAGGGTGTATGGCCGCGGCCGGTGGTCACCGGTGGAGCTGCGCGGGGATGGTGAGATCCGCGGGAGGAAGAGAGAGAAGTTGGTGGAGTGGGGGATCTGCAGAGTGAGCTCGAGACAGAATGGGGGAGAAAGAGTGAGCGGCGGAGTGGATAAGATAGTCGTCCGGTCGCGCTTCGTTCAGCCCGAACGCCCACAAAACATGACGTGGCAACCGCTCCCGCTTTAAAAATCGCAAATCGCGATGGAGGATGATGGAAGCGTTCGGGCGAAGTGTTTTCGTGCCACACGTGTGGGCGTTAACATTTCCGTATTATTATGCATGATAGCGAATGCCCAACGCCCTATCCCTATCCCTATCGGGTATCGGCTATGGTCCAAGTCTCCTCTTGCAAGGCTAGCCTTAAATTACTTGTACTGCACTACGAAACATAAACTAAAAG
>LT934116.1:51164801-51176341 GCA_900231445.1 Triticum turgidum subsp. durum | reverse complement strand
TGTGGTAGATAAGTTTATGCGTGAGGTACACTCCAAGTTTCAACTCATTTGAATATCTGAGCAACTCTCAGCAAAAAAGACAAATTCAGGGTCTGTAAAAGAATTTACTGTTCACACACTGTTCCGACCTGATTTGTTTTTTTTTCAGAGAGCTGCTCAGATGTCCAAATAAGTTGAAATTTGGAGGGACCTCACGCATGTAATTGTCTATCACACAAAAAAAAATGGATGTTTTTGAATTTTGTTAGTATTTGTTTTGAATTTTTTTTCTGACCGGGTGCGGGCATCGAATTGGATTTTCGTACTGCATATTAATCAAGCGGCAGCCAAGTTTGACCTATCAATCATACAACTCTTATTTGCAAACAAAAAAAATCATACAACTCCTAACATCTTTCCCTCTTGTAGATCGGTAACACTGGCATTCTTTTATGCAGGATAATTAACAGTGCGGATTTATTTATGCACCAACAAGAGAATGGTGGTCGTCTACAAACGCAAGTAGCTACAGATAAATATGAGCGCCCAGGATTCCATGACATGGATTATATTTGATCAACAATTTCACTGCAAGTAATAGTTCTCCGTCTAACATGTTCCTTCATAATTACAAAGACCATATTCAGATTGATGATTTCCCTCTTGATCATCTTATTTAGGTGCTCTCTTTTGGTTGCTGAAACTGACGAGATTAACTTCTTATATCAGAAGAACTGAATACCCCGCTCAGGCTTTTTTGGCCTGAATTTACCCGAACAACCTACTTTGTCCGGTTTATTTTCAAGAATATAGTTTGTATGATGCCGGAGCCCCTGTTTTGTTTAATGAAAAAACGGATAAATGTTAAAATCATTTTATACGGGGTAAGCCCAAAGTATTACAGATTCTAGGATGATACGAAAAAGATTCTAGTATGAAAATTTTAAGCTGTCGTACGTTCAACAGAATCCCGGTCTAGGGAACCTTCTAGAAGGTTCCTGAACTGGATTTTTTTTCTTATACTCTTTTTATTACGATCATTCCTTTTTCTGTTTTCAAAATTTGAAAATTTCAAAAAATGTCCACAATTAAAAAAAGTTCGCAAAGTTGAAAGAGCGTTCATGTTGTTTTAAACTATTCACACGTTTGAAAAAATCACAAATTTGGAAAAATGTTTGTGCTTTCGAAAATCATTCAAAAAATTTAAAACATTTCGTATTTTTTTAATATCCATTTTTTAAAAAATTGTTCAGAAAATTTAAAAAAAATTCGTGTTTTAAAAAAATCGAAATTTTGATAATAATGCTCGCAAAATTTTAAAACTATTCGCGTTTTAAAAGTGGTTCTTCTTTTAAAAGTGTTCGCTATAGTATCCTTGGTCGGTTCGCTCAGTAATCGGTTTGATCTGCTATATACTATAGTGCTTCTTGCCTGGTTCGCTACAGTGCTCATCGCTCGCTCCATACGCCCGTTCGCTCTGCTCGTGCGCCAGTGGGCCGACCCAGTCGGGTCGCCTGCATTTCCCCGACAGTCTACCGCAGTAAGCAGCAGATAGAGCCCGCACTCGACAGCATGCTCGCCTGCAATACGAGACCTCCTTTTCTATTGGATGCTGCGCGAATTTCCTATTGGGCGTTCAATGCATCCAATAGTCATGGTTTTGCCAGCCCATATACTCCCTCCGTTTCTAAATATTTGTCTTTCTAGACATTTCAAATGACTACTACATACGAATGTATGTAGACATATTTTAGAATGTAGATTCACTCATTTTGCTCCGTATGTAGTCATTTGTTGAAATGCTTAGAAAGACAAGTATTTAGGAACGGAGGGAGTAGGTTATATCGATCCAACTTTAGTGGGAACGGTCCCTGTCCGGTTTTAACCGATTTTGAAAATCTTCTAGAAGCTTCCTGAATTGTTTTCCTTTGGTTCGTTTCTTTTACTGTTTTTTTAATTCTGTTTCCCTTTTTTCTTAAATCTCAAATTTCATAAATGTTCAATATATTCAAAAATTGTTCAGAATTTGAATAATTGTTCACTTTTTCAAAGAAATGTTTGAAGTTTTAAAAAATCGTATTTTTAAAAAACTGTTCAAAGTTTCAAAAAAACAAGTTAAAATATTTAAAAAATGTTCACATTATTAGAAAAGTAGAGTTTGAAAAACTGTTCATAGATTCCTAAAGTGCCTGAAATTTCAAAATCTTTCGCTTTCTTTCAAAACATTTTCACAAACTTGAAAAATGTTCACTTTTTAATAAATGAATTTGCAAATTTTCGAGTCAAACGCTACAGTAACACGTGGTATAAGCATGCCAAGATATTCGTGTGCTGCAGTAGTTATCCCCCTACAGTAAAAGTCGTTCTATAGTAAAATGTAGAACGTGGCCCGTCAAGATTCCCCTTTGCATCGCGCCCCTATTGCATGCAGCGAGGGTTTAATAGGAGCTCCCAGTTCGATATACATCTTACTCACTCCGTTCCTAAATATAAGTTTTTTTAGGGATTTCAATGCAGACTACACACGGATGTATATAGACATATTTTAGAGGGTAGATCCACTCATTTTGCTTCGTATGTAGTCCATAGTGGAATCTCTAGAAAGACTTATATTTAGGAACGGAGGGTGTAGAATACTGCCTGACGCACATATCCACATGCAACTACTCCCTCCATCTCATAATATAAAAACGTTTTTGACACTACATTAGTGTAAAAAATGTTCTTATATTATGGACGAAGGGAGTAGCTCACAAAGAATATTCGTCCAAAGTAGCGAATATCCATTTCTGAGCCAGATCTCATCTCCACTGTATGAACAGTAAAATAAAATAAAATACTACAAAAAATAAAATAAAAAGTGCATGGAAGATATTTCAGTGGGTGAGGTCCGTGTAAAATTTCAGCTTGTTTGAACAGCTGAGTAGCTCTTAGCAAAAATGAAACTGCCAAAACAGTACATGAACAGTATACTACTTCACAAACATCAAATTTGTCTTTTTTGCTGAAAGCTACTCAGATGTCCAAATGAGCTGAAATTTGACATGGACCTCACACACTGAAACGTCTATCTTGCAAAAAGGAAAATTTTGATTTTTTTTCTAGTATTTTATTTGATTTCACTGTTCATGACGGGTGTAGATGAGCTCGGGAGCCAATTTGCCCCTCTCCCAAAGTAGCTATTTTTCTGTCTAAAGTTGTTGAACCTGAAATTTAGCACTTCAAACTGGACCTGTCACGTATGCACAACAGTAGTTTTCTTTGAGTTCCATGTGCATCATGTGTAAGATATTGTTGAATGCATAGCACTGGTCGCTTCCGGGTGTGCAAATCCGAACCGTAAACCAAAAACCAAACCGAGCCAAAATTTTGGGTTTTTCAAGTTTCGGTTTTAGTTTCAGTTTTGAAGTCTGAAAACCGTTTGCATTTCAATTGTTTAAACCAAATTGATCAAGATTGAGTTTTTTTTGTGGGTTCAAAGTTCAAACCCGTAATAGCCATTTACTGCTTCAGTTTACGTGATTAGCCTGACTGCTTATCCAACGTCCCTTCTTTATTCTTTGAGAGTGCTTTTTCTGCACCGCACCTCGGTGCACCTATGCAAAAAAAAAACATACTAAAACATTTTGAAAAAATCTGAAACTTTGTGGGAATAATCATCAACAAATGTTAGAGAGGCTTGCAAAGTTTGGTGATCAAATGACATCCAAGGAACTCTGTACAGAAAAAAAAATTACTCAAAATATATGTGCATTGTTTGAGCAGAATTTGTAATTTTTTTGTACAAAGCTCCCTGGATGTCATTTGACTACCAAACTTTGCAAATCTCTCTAACATTTATCGATGATCATTCCTATAAAGTTTCAGTTTTTCTTGAAATGTTTTGGTATGTTTTCTTGCGTGGATGCACCGAGCTAGGGTGCAGCCACTACTTTCCCTTATCATTTTCTAATTGTTTTTTTTCCTCATCATGATATATATCATTTATTTACACGTGGAAAAGTTATGTGTTGGCTCAAAAATTCACGTCAACTTTGGTTAATTTGGTTATTATCGAAACCGAACCGAAAGGAAATGGTTATTACCGAAACCGATCCATATCTATATATAAAACCATATAAACCAGAAACTGTATAAACCGAACCGAATGAAATCGAAAAAACCGAATGCACACCCCGGCTCCTGGTACACATCCCGAGCAGCTGGAACCTCACGCCAAAATGAGAGGTTAACATGCTACCGTTTCAAATTGCAGCAAAAAGATCACGATTTTTCTTAAAACCTTTTCACATCACTCGTACATGATATATCTGCCATGGAAGACACTTTCAAATCCAAATTCAGCGGCGTGTGAGTTGAACTCATATTTGGAACTCCGTTTTCCTTTTGTTTTGGAAAAGGAGGTTAAAACCTCCGGACTATGCATCATTGCAAAGCACATAGTCATTCTTATTAATTAGTATTAAGAAGAGTATAAAAGGAAGGGCCATGAGTAAATCATTACAAAATATGAAATTACACCTAAGATAAAGTCAATTTTTTCTATAGCGGCGTCTTTAAGAAGGGATAAACATCATCGCACCATCGCCTTCATGTCTGATCAGAGACGCGCTGGACAAGAAATTTCATCCTGATTGTCTGAGACAAGCCAATGAAGACCAACACAACAACAAGTACACAACGCTTTCAACAAGATAAGCACCGCAAGTTGGGAGTAGGGCGTTTTGGTGACCAAGCTCCATGGAGACCAAATTTTTTGAAAATTCCGAATTCAAACTTTTCGGTTTCAAAAAAAAATCTTTAAAAATTCTGCATATATATATATATATATATATGGATGAAATATATGTGTGTAAAAAATCATGATGAAATACCTTGAATTGTGACCAGTAAAAAAATTCATGGACTTTGGTCTCAAGCAAAAGTATATCATATACAAGACGGCATGCACATATGCACATAACAGTAAGAGTTCTCCATTCTGCTACTCTGCTTGCAGTTATGTTTCCGCATGGAAGTACATAGGACTCAGGAAACACAAGCTAAGTGCATCATCTCGTACATTATATCACAAATAAATATTTTCGCTCTCCTCCTCGGATATTGCAGTCAACTCGGATGACAAATGATAAGAATCCTCAACGTGGGTGTGCCCTTCGTCACAGAAGAATGGCCTCGATGGCATTTGCAAGTCATCAACACCACCTTCCAGCATCTCGATGGCCTCGCTCATCGTTGGCCGATCATGAGATCTCATCTGAATGCACCATAGTCCAACAATGCACAGCTTCCTCTCTAGCTCATGCATGTCAGCAGCAGGTGATATCTCATCCACCTCTCGTTCAGTTAGGCTATCATACACCCATGATGGATAGTACGCCCGGCTTGAGTTCGGTGCATTTGGATCTGCATTTCGTCTTCCTCCAGCCATCTCTAGCAGCAGCATCCCAAAGCTGTAAACGTCGGACTTGCTTGATATGACGCCAAAGCTACGAGATATCATCTCAGGAGCTATGTACCCAACAGTTCCGCGTAGCGCGCTCAGTGGCACAAAACTGTTATCCCTTGGGTATAGCTTGGCAAGACCGAAATCAGCAACTTTGGGGATGAGGTTGCTGTCAAGAAGTATGTTGTGTGGCTTGATGTCAAAGTGTAGAATCTGCATATCACATCCTCGATGCAAATAATCAATCCCTCTAGCAATGCCCAAAGCAATCGCATTTAGCTTGTCCCAGGACAGACTCTTCTCAGACGAGAAGATGTACTTATCAAGCGATCCATGAGGCATGTACTCATAAACAAGAGCCCTCCCCATTTCCTCAGAGCAGAAACCCAATAGACGCACTACATTAACATGGTGAATATTTCCGATGGTGGACACCTCACTAATGAATTCTTCTCCATTGCACATGGAATTGACCAACATTTTAATGGCAACATGGACATCACCAGGGAGAACACCTTTGTACACGGAACCATAGCCTCCTTGGCCCAGCTTTTCTCTGAAGTGGCTTGTGATTGCGGTGATGTCTGTGTAAGCGTACCTTGTTGGGCCAAAGGCTTGTTGCATCTGGAGGAACTTCTCAACCGCATCAACTGATATCTTCATTTTCCAGTATTTGTAGGCAAGGAAGGTCAACACAAGCAATGGTGCAAATGCAAGCCTCGATAATATAGCAAGCACTGCATAAACGAGATTGCATACCTAAGTTCGATGTATACAATTATGTAGGCATAATGATTATGATTAAGCGATTTGGTCATTACCAATAATGAACTTCATAATATTTATAGCAGATATTATGACTACCGCAGCCCAAAATAATTTAGTCTGGTAGGAATAGTCATTTAGGCATTTCAAGAAATGGATGTCGATACCGACAATTGCAGAACTCTGATTTCCGATGCTTGTACTAGATATCTGTTTGTAGAAGTAGCTGCAAGTTATAACATTGATTAGTGAGAGGATATGCTGCTTTGAGGTAAGATAATCAAATCTGAGGGGGGGCAATGAAAGCAGAGAAAAGTGTCTCGTCCACAGGGTGCAGACTCACCTCATTGAATCATTCAGGCATGTGTTGATGATCCAAGAATATGCCCAGGGGCTGTCTTGAAATTTAAAAGGAAATTGAACAGCAAAACCAGTCCTCATAAATTTTACAACATGTTCATAATCATAACTTATAAGACTATCTGGTGCATTTATGCGCACGCCACCCAAAGGAGTCATGGCCAAGTATCTACATGAAGGCTGAACATTTCCAACAGAATAAGAGAACATTGAAGTCAAGACATATACAAAAGAACTGTTTGTACTCCGGCAAGCAACGGGCCTGTAAAAAACATTGTCCTTTATGATGCGTGGACAACTCACAAAGGTAGCCCATGTAGGTGCATACGGATAGAACAGGGTCATGTTTGCCGATTTCATACCAAAAACATAAGGATGATCCCTATTAGGAATAGGGCAACTGCTGTTGTACAAATTGACATCAATAACCGAGAAAATAGACTCACTGTATGAGATATTGGTCACGAGGTATCTTCCCCTGTTGATATGAATAATAGCATGGTTATCAACACAAACTAGCTCGTATTCTTGAACACCGCAACCAGGTGGATCACCTCGCAAACGGAAAGGATAGTGGATGTCTTGGAGATGTCCACAAGAGAAAGAAGGGCAAACTGCTTGTCCCAGAATATCTGCTGCTTCACTGCTTATTACAAGAACTGAAAGTGTAGAGGAAATTGTGAATGCTTTCAGAATAACAGAATGGAGGGATGCACCAGAGTTCATCATGACAGCTCCGCTGGTGCAATTTCAGGCCTGGAAGCTAGCATCAGAGTATATAAGAACGTTAATCATCTGGGGCCGGCTTGACCAATATGGTTTCAGAATGATATAGAAAGACAGCTTTTGGCATATATGGGGCAAAAAGTCAGTCTGGTTTCCTTCGTGGTTGCTTCCTAACCCATTACCAGTCATGTGGTCTTGTTAGTCAAACAAGTCGGCATAGACTTTGACTTGCAGTCAACTCCCTTTAGAATACGCAACATCCAAGGAGTCATGTTAGTCAAACAAGTCGGCATAGACTTTGACTTGCAGACAATTCCCTTTGGCATACGCAACATCCAAGCCAGAATCAAAGCCAGAATCTGTATCATGGGTCCATCATTCTATAGTTACTAAGATTTTTCTTCTTTCTGATTCACCATTTAAAGAAGCTCAGTCTTGTATCCTTCTTCCATACGGCTCAGCAACAAGCTCAGTTTTGTAGGCGAAACTTCATCTCCTTGCCTCCAGCCTTCATTTCATCACAGAAAATGTATCAAGTTCTAGCCATAGCTCTGATATTTCCAGTTCTCACCTACAAAATCAGCATGGCCACAGCAAGCGGCGATGGTCAATTTTTCCATGACTGCCCACCATCGAGGTGTAGTGATGGCAACATAGAGACCCGATTTCCATTCCGCCTTGCAACCAGTCTCCCATCTTGTGGGGCACCTGGCATGGAGCTATCATGCTCTAAGGAAGCAGATACCATCCTACTTCATCCAATTCTTGGATTATGCAAGGTCACTGCAATCGACTACAGCGGCGGTACCCTGAATGTCATCCCACTTGAAGAATCATGGACTCGGTGCCCGCTTCAGAAGATCTCTACCACCAACCTATCAACTAGTGTATACAGACTACTTACACCTCAAACTGGAACACTGGTACGCTGTTCAAGAGAGTTCAAACCAGATAAGAAGGCTCGTGTTACACCGGGTACAAGGGACAGTGTTGTTGGCCCAATTTCTTGCCTTAGCAACACAAGCCAACTCATGTATTTGATGGACTCTGGTGAATCCATGTCTCTTCTTCCCTTAGATTGTACAGTGGTGTTGAATGGCATTTGGCTGCCAACTCTGGTGGATCCGTCAGGTTATGATTGCAGATATTCTGTTCTCTTCAATATAAAGGCCAAAAGAATCCCGATAACCTTATTTTGGTCGGTTCCTAACATAACTAACATTTGTCAAGACTGTGAGCAAAAAGGGCACCCATGCGGATTCAGTTCACAACGCAGGCAAGCATTCTGCAAGCACCAAGGTACTGTTTCTGACTTCTGAAGCACCAAAAAACAAGTTCAGAACATTTCCTTGCCCTAAATTATCTGGGCAGAATGTCTAAATGATTCAATAAAGAACAATTATATTTATCCCACCATTGTGACATATGCAAATATGTTTGCTGACCAGCATATCTGAGATTAATAAGTATTTCACACCCCCATGGTTCTGATACTCCAACCATATCCATTGTGAAAAGCATTATAGGTAGCTCCAATATTGCTACTATATTAACCTCCAACAATTCTAACAAACAAGCTGGTTGAGATATAAGATTGCTGTAAGTTCTTTTAAGCCCTTTAAATATAAGGACATTCTCTAATAAACTCACTATTCACTAGGATGTTTAGGTTTTATATTCATGTTGTCGAAGTCATACCAAGCAGCTCAGGGTGAAAAAAGTTAAAAAAAACTCTAGCATGTTTCTCCAATAACCATGGTTTATTAGTTAGAGCGCAATCTTACTGTAAGCAGACAAGTCGGCAAGGTAGATTCACGTTAGTTGTTATCCTACCTTCTGAAAAAAGGTGGCCTGAATCCCAACCATGTAAACTGTATTGAAGTGATGCTCATACTTTTGAGACTGTTACTAAAAAGTGACGTCGCAACAAAGTTAAGATCTCTATGACTAGTTTGATCATTATGTTCTTTTATAAAACCTATCACATTTTTCTATAGTTGGGAAATTATTGGTTAGAAAAAAGTGACGCCAAAATATATATATGATTGGTTTGTGTTTGTCACAAATTAGCGTGACGTCATCTACGTACAATTTTATAATGTCCTGCTTATATGGAAGGTGCGGAAGGAGAGAAACGGAAGGGTTTTCAATTGAACCCATCATAACATTCAGGACATTCACGAGGATATCAGATCAGATGATAGGTCGCAGATAGCTGCTGGAGCCTCAATTGTGAGAGACAGAGATTTAGTGGTGGTATAGGTCGTCTAGATTGACTAGTTGCCTATGTAATTTGTAGTTTTGATGTTTGTTCATCTTGGGCCATGCCTTACTTTGTGGCTGTAAGACCTTTTCAATCTTAACAATATACATGAAGCTCTCCAGCATGGCCTAAAAAAAGACAGTACTAGAATTATTTTTGACTTTCTTGTAACAGAATAATAATTTATCTATCTTGTATTATTCTGCCCTCAAAATCTAAATTGCTTATTTCCTATTTGCAGGTTCACGTGCCAAAGTCATTGCAGGTATTATGCATACATCTTTTTAGTTATCGCTCTTATTCTTGCATACTCTTATACCACATAAGAGGCAGGACTTGAAATAAAGTCTTTTAATCCAAGTATGATTCACTGTTTCCCACATTGTGTTCATTCAGCAACATCATCGGCGGCCACATTTGTGGTTCTCTTGTTGACAGCAGCCACTGCACTATATCTATCCCTAAAATCAAAGGCTGATGAAGAGATACGTTTGAAAATAGAAATGTTTCTCAAGGCATACGGCACATCAAAACCAACAAGGTACACGTTCTCTGAAGTTAAAAAGGTAACAAGACGATTCAGAGATAAACTGGGTCAGGGTGGATTTGGAAGCATATACAAAGGTCGGTTGGCAAGTGGAGTACCTGTGGCAGTAAAGATGCTGGAGAACTCGAAGAGTAATGGAGAGGACTTCATAAATGAAGTTGCAACCATTGGTAGAATCCACCATGCCAATGTGGTTCGCCTTTTGGGGTTTTGCTCCGAAGGAACAAGGCGTGCTCTTGTTTACGAATTCATGCCTAATGAATCACTTGAGAAATATATATTCGCACATGAATCGGATATTTGCCGAGAACTATTAGCACCTAACAAAATGCTTGAAATGGCATCGGGCGTTGCACGAGGAATGGAGTACCTGCATCAAGGGTGCAATCAGCGCATCCTCCATTTTGACATCAAGCCTCACAACATCTTGCTAGATTACAGCTTCAATCCAAAGATTTCAGATTTTGGGCTTGCAAAGCTGTGTTCCAGAGATGAAAGTATTGTTACACTTACTGCAGCTAGAGGAACACTGGGCTACATCGCCCCAGAGTTATATTCTCGGAACTTTGGTACAATTTCCTACAAGTCAGATGTTTATAGCTTTGGCATGCTAGTGCTGGAAATGGTGAGTGGTAGAAGAAACTCAGATCCATGGGTTGAGAACCAAAACGAGGTGTATATTCCAGAGTGGATATATGAGAAAATAATCACTGGGCAAGAACTGGAATCAACTAGGCAAATGGCGCAAATGGAGAAAGATATAATGAGAAAGCTGGCCATTGTTGCCCTATGGTGCATCCAGTGGAACCCAAAGAATCGTCCATCGGCAGCAAAAGTGATGAACATGTTAACAGGAAGCTTGCCCAGTCTAACAATGCCTCCCAAGCCATTTGTTTCGTCTCCAGGTCACCCTATACTGCAAGCATAGATAGAAATTTACAACGAGTGAAAAATGTCTGATATGCCACAACAATATCTTGTAATGTAGTAGTAGTAGTAGTTACACAAGTACTATATCGAACGAAATTGCTTTGACGTTGTGCCCATGTAAAATGTAATGCTATTAATTGTACCAGGGTGGTACATATATGACATCAGATCTAACACAGTTTGCGATTGCTGGCAACAATTGGAAGGTGTATGTAGAAATTGAAGATGATTACCTTGTAATTTACTGACACATGGTGCCGGTGTGCTTCTTCTTGGTGGAGCGGAGGAGAGAGGAGGAAGGAGGTCGAAGGCGGCAGCCTCGCTGGACTCGCCGCTGCTTCCGCCGGTGCAGCAGGGAACTCCCAGGTGGGCTCGCCTCTCTGAATGGGCTGGCTGGAGCAGACAGCGGCAGTGCAAGCTCGCCTCTCTGGGACGACCTAGACCGCCGCCGATTCCGCCAGAGCCCCGCCGGAGTGTATCTTTTTCTTTTGAGGGGAACCGCCGGAGTGTTTTTTTTTTTTGAG
>LT934116.1:51140692-51164311 GCA_900231445.1 Triticum turgidum subsp. durum | reverse complement strand
AAGAAACGCGCATGTCTCAGAAAAAAAAACCGAATAGAAACGAGCATTTGCTATAAAAAAAACGAACAGAAACGAAGCAATTCTCGACAAACAAAAAACAACAAAAACGAAGCTGAAAAAAACACTCCAGTCTCCATCATAGTTTAAAAAATCAAACCATCGAGGCTGCCGGTTCAAATTTTTACCGGTCAGACCGCTGGTTCACCGGTTCGATGTCTAGTTTTTTTATACCATAAATAATACATTTCGTGTACTAGTGCCATACTAAATAGATGTAAAATACAATCATTTAAATAAAGTTGAAAAGAAAATTGGCCAGCCAAGATGGTTTTGGGTCAAAGGTTTGAATTCCTTTTGACGCGGGTTATTTTCTACTATTTTTGTGTGGCACTGGTTCAACCGCCGGTTTTATGCCTCCGGTTCATGCAAAAACTAGCATGTTTACATGTTTTTTCCGGTCCAATTGCAGGTCGTCTTTTTAGCTTAAAACCCTGATAGGGACACTAGTTCTGGCTTTTTCCGGTTATAAAAGGTTAGTTACAAAACATCTATGAGGAGTGATTTATTTTTCTCAAGTCAATTGATATATGATATATGTGTAATTGACTCATTGTTCATTTGTCTTGTCCATTTGTCTTCTCCTCAGAACGGGTGTTAATTGCCTGACTTCTTATGCTTTATAGGCACAACCATGCATTAAGTGTGGATCTAATGGAGCCAAAATGTTGCATGACTCATAGGATGATTAACTTGTTTATGTGCAAATGTGCCGAAATGGTTTAAGAGGCAAGGATATCTTCTGCATATAGCTTGTGAAATTGACTGTTTGAATTTTTTATATATGGAAAATATTTGGCTGCCAGCCTGGATAGTGTGCACTCACAAACTGCTGCCCATTTAGCTATAGGGATTTACATATGAGAATAACATAGACAACAATTAAAATGGCGGTGATGCAAAGATAAACTGACTCCCTTTTTCAGTTCGTAAATGATATCCAGATGTTGAATATAACGTTGGTGTTGAAATCACATATGTGTGTGTGTGGACATGTCTATAGCCTCTCTTCGTTTAGCTGTTTCATTATGTAAAATCTCAACTAAAAAAAAAGATATATGAGCTTAAAGCAATAGAAACCAGATTCTACTTAAGTTCCCAAAGCATTAAAAATCTCAATAGTCCATTTTGTTATTAGTTCATTATTACAGACATCAGGTACAGCTGAAATTTTCTATTCGCCATATATTGGACTGCAAGACAGGAACACATACATCATATTAAAATGACTAAAATAACAAAAATTCGCTTCTGAGCCCGTGCTCAGATGAGCACGAAATCCACGCCTCTCCCTCGCATCTGGATTTGTGCCATCCATTGTATTCCATTACAGTATTTCTTTTTCTATAATCTGCCGCTGGCCCGCAATGATCGCGACGGCGCATGGCCTTGGACAGGCGGAACAGACCGCAGCGCAATGGCTCAGCATTGTCTCTGAGCCAGCCTGAGCCGTGGACGCCACCGGCCTCCCAAACGGCGAGCAGATGAGGTCGCCTTAAATGCACCTCCATCCTCTTGTCCTGCACATCCAGCCGCATCAAAAAACAAAAATCCCCATCGCCTATCTCCTAACCCCCTTTCACTCCGTCCGCCATGTCCGATGCGTCTTCCTCATCTCTCCTTGTTTCGGAAGACTTTCTTCTTTCTCTCATTGATTGTCCTTTTTGCGGAGCGGAGCTGGAGACCAATGTCGCAAGGACGGGGAACAGGGCCGGGCATCGCTTATACAAATGTGTTCGGTAAGTAAACCTGTATTATTCCCCCGCATGCAGTTCGTTTCCGATCACATCTCCCCACTTAGATGTGCAGCTGACTTTTTGGCTCAGAAGCGAATTCTCCAAACGCGCAGTTGATTGGTTTTCCCATAGCGCAACATGAGCACCAGGGCAACCATGTGGGGCACATTGTAATCTGTTTTTTTACACAAATGGTACATATTCAGTACAACTATATATTCAGTACATAGTTTCAACAAGTTCTGACAGTGCAAAGGCAGCCATTCTGACGGTGAATCTACTTATCATTTTTACGAACTCATGCAACAATATGTTTTGCTGCTTTCCTCTCATGGAGCAATCCATTGGCTGATGGAAATTTCTACAGCTGAAATGCAAAAAAGTACAATTTCTATTAGGGAAATTCAGATCTTTTTTCCAACTGGGGGCCTCCCGGTTCACTCTGTCAGTAGACTGCGCTGACCGGGTCAGAGATGCATCCGCACGCCGGCGCCCCCAACTCGATCTCTGCAAATGTGATCTCCGCCGAGTTGTTGACCGCACGCAGACTTGGCATTTGAGTCCTCCGGCTCTGTACGGTTGGCCTCGTTTTCCGGCAGCAATACCAGGGGAACCGAATCTGAATTGTCGAGGTTGTCACCAAATTCCGCCCGCAGCAGGAATTTGGACAAGATTGGCTTGAGGAATCGCACTCTGCTAGGCAAAAATCCCAACCCAAACCTTACTAAACCAAACTTCCCATGTCCGCGGGAACTAACCTATCCACCATCATCCATTGTTTCCTCTCTCGCCTCATAGCAGGGTTGCACCGCCAGGTTCTCAAAGCAAGGCGATAATGGCGTTCGTCTTGGGGGAGAGAGGAAGCCCGAGCATCTTCCAGAATTAACCTCGTCTTGGAGGTGGGTGGGGGCGCCGCTTTGCCAGGACACGAGCACGTGTGGGCCTACGACCAGGTAAGACAAACGGCTCAGCTTTTGCGCAATAACGTGTTGTCCCCTTTTCTGTTGGATCGGGAAATCAGGCAACGTTCTGGTCCACGGACTAGGACCCCCGCGCGCGCCCTCCGTCGCAATAGTACGCTTCGAGCCCATGTCCATCGCACTGTTCTCTACCGTATTCTGCAGTAGATCCCTTTTCCGCGAGTGAATTGCAAAAAACATCGACATTGAAGGCTAGAGTTGCAGAAATGACAAGTCCGTAGTTTTGTGCCAAAAACACTAATTCCCAGGCTAATTTTTTGCAGAAACCACAAGTCGTTTTGTTCGGTCGTTTTAAGTGGGATTATGAAAGGTGGGTCCCGCTGTTGTCGACGTGGCGTCACTGTTGATCTGTTTGTCTTGTTAGACGCCGTCAGAAGCCGTTCGCGGGCCGTCTAGAGCCGGAACCCATTTCACCGGTCCACCCCCGCTATCCCTCTGTCTGCATCCTCCCCCGCACCCTCTCTTTCCCTCCCCCGCACCCTCTCTCCGCACCCCCTCTCTCCTCAGACATGACGACGGCGAGTGGCGGCGGTGACTGCGGTGGGCCTGCCGGTGGCGGAGACGACAGACCACCGGAGGCGGATCTGTGCGGCAGCTCAAACCCCGGCGCCCCTTCGGAGAGCAGCCCCAACCCCAGCCCCCGGCACTTGCTCGAGTTCGCGGCGGCTAGATCTTGGGCCAGGGCCGTGAAGGCGGATCCGACGCAAAGCCACCAGTGGGGCTCGTCATTTGGCGGCGGCTAGTAAGTTTACCTCATTTGTACAGATTCTAGGGTTAGGGTTAGGATTCAACAGCTGGATCTTGGGCAGTATCTATGTGTGGTTATTTTGATTAGCAGTGTGAAACCCTAGTTTGGGTTGTACTGAAATAGTCCATTTGATTATTCGGCAGCTGGATCTTGGGCTGTACTGAGACACTGAATTTGATTTTAATTAGTTGATATGTAGTAATGTCAGCTGTTAATTAGAGCATTGCCAATTGAGAACACATTAGAGTAGCTTATTTTTTTAATATGCACTGTTAATTATGTACATTACAGTAGAAAATTAGTTTATCTACATCTGTAGTTATGCACTGAAACACTGAATTTGATTTTATTATGGGCAGTACATTAGAGTATCTACATCTGTAGTTATCCATTGTTAGTTAGAGCAGTGGCAATAAAGGTCAAATTAGAGTAGCTTATTTTGTAGTTATGCATTGTTAATTAAAGCAGTGGCAATAAGAGCAAATTATAGTAGCTTATTTTGTAGTTTTGTACTGTTAATTAGAGCAGTGCCA
Source organism: Triticum turgidum subsp. durum (assembly GCA_900231445.1). Taxonomy (NCBI): domain Eukaryota; kingdom Viridiplantae; phylum Streptophyta; class Magnoliopsida; order Poales; family Poaceae; genus Triticum; species Triticum turgidum. Next base: position 51,160,257 of record LT934116.1, on the reverse strand, counting down.
ATAAGAGCAAAGTATATTAGCTTCATTTTGTAGTTTTGTACTGTTAATTAGAGCAGTGCCAATAAGAGCAAAGTATATTAGCTTCATTTGTAGTTATGCATTGTTAATTACAGCATTGTTAACTAGAATTTTTGTTTTATCTTGTTGTGTAGTTTGGATGATGCTGTTTGGGAAGTTAGAATGCACTTCCATGAAAGAGATAACTTGGAGAGATCCCTATGCATTTCAGACATCACATATCACAATTTGGTAGCATTAATAGAGACAGAGGGATATGGGGTGAATGATTACATTTACTTTGTGAAGGAGCCTGGTGTGGGTATTGAAGGATTGGTAGAAATTACTAATGATGACATGGTCGATGAAATGCTTGACCATATTGCTAGTAAGGATGAGACTGTACTGAATTTGACAGTGATTAGGGCCACTGATCCAAGACCTGCAGATTTGAATTCAGGTTATTTGTATAGGGAGCAGGTTCCTTTGAGTCAATTAGGAGAAAAACCTATCTATGAAGTCAACCCTTCTGGAGTTCTTTTCAGAACACCTGAGAAACAGAGGCAGTCAGAGCCACTTCGGTTCTTTGCCACATAGCAGAGCTCAAACTTACATATTGCTATGGAGCAAGATGAGCAGGAGACACTAATGGAGCTCAAGAGGAGAACCAAGATTGAGAACTTTAGGAAACATAAGGAGGAATCTGAGCATGTTCAAATGGTTAAGCAAAAACTATCAGTTCTTCTAACTGAAGATGACTCTGATCTAGATGCAGATGAGGACTTTCTTAACAGGCTTAATGAATTTAGGAGGCAGAGAGAGGACCCACTCCTTCATTTTGAAGGAGACACTGATGTGGATGAAGTGTATGGGGAAGATGAGGAGGAGCAAGTGGAGCAAGTTGAGGAGGCTGAGCAAGTGGAGCAAGTTGAGGAGCATGAGGAGGAGGAGCAAGTGGAGCAACAACAGGATCCACCCAAGAGGAAGGAAAAAAGAAAAGGGCCAACCAAGAGGTCACATTCAATCTTGGAGCAAAGATTTGAGGATGTGTGGGCACCATCATCAGATGAGGAGCTAGATGTAGGTGATTTGAAGGAGGAATATGATGATGGAGCTGAGAATGCACCTTATATTCTGCCCAATGGAAGGAAGAGCAGAGCATATAAAGCACAACCAAGGAAGTGGTACAGTGAAGAAAGAGAGAACCAGAGCAACAGTTTTGTAGAAAGCTTTGTTTCCTTAATGTGTACCAATTTAGGAGAGCACTCCAGACATTTCACATAAGTCAGAATAGGAACTATGAGTTCCATAGAAACTGCAACGACAGCATCATAGTCTACTGCACTAATGTTAAATGTCCTTTCTACATTGCAGCTTCTGTTCTTGCAAATGAAAGTACTTTTGGAATAAGAAAGGCTAATTTTCTGCACACATGCCCAACAGTAGCAGAGAATACCAAGGTCACAGCAAAATGGGTGGCACACCAGTGTGAGGATATGCTGAGAATTGATATTGGCACACCAATCACCACAATTATGCAGAATTTGAAGAAGAAATATGGAGTAGAGATCTCAACCCACATGGCCTATAGGGCTAGAAAACAAGCATTGAAGGTTGTCCAAGGAGACCAGAGAGGTCAATACATTAGGATTAGAAATTACTTGCAGGCTGTTCTGGACACAAACCCAGGAAGTAGATGTGTTGTGACCACTAAGCATCTGCCAGAGCACCCAAGCAAGAACCCAAGGTTCCATGGCCTGTTCTACTGTCTTAATGCTTGCAAAGAAGGGTTTTTAGATGGATGTAGGCCATTCATAGGTACATTGTGTTGTAAATTGTGTACTGTATTTGTTATTTGGCCACATTAAATACACTGTCTTCTCACAGTTGTCACTTTGCAGGGGTAGATGGTTGTTTTATCAAGCTGTCAACAGGTCAGCAGATCCTTGCTGCAACAGGAAGGGATGGAAACAACAACATATATCCTATAGCATTTGGAGTTGTTGACAAAGAGGACAAAGACAGCTGGACCTGGTTCTTAACACAACTGAAAGATGCACTTGGTGGAGAGAGTGGAAAGTTTGGGTACTATACTATCATTAGTAATAGGCAAAAGGTAAACTTCTCTTCTCATATTTCATTGTTCTATTGTTCTACACCTGGTTCTATTGTTCTGTCAGATTTCATGTGCACATTGCATTATGAACTATTCAATTGGCCAAATATTTAGCTCTAGTTCATATTCTGTCAACAGGGCCTTTTAAATGCAGTAAACCATGTATTTCCCAATTGTCCACAAAGATTCTGCCTTAGACACATATATCATAATTTTCAAACAGCTGGTTTTAGAGGTGATGAACTAAAGAAACACATGGATGCAGCTAGCTACTCTTATACTAAGAATGAACACCTAGCTGCAATGAATAATTTGAAAAGAGAGTGTAAGGCAGCTTGGGCATGGCTTAATAAAGTACCAGTTCATACATGGGCTAGACATGCAATGGATTTAACCTGCAAGACAGACCTAGTTGTGAACAACATCAGTGAGGTGTTTAACAAGACAGACCTAAATGAGTCTAGGGTGGCTCGACGTCGAAAAAACCACCTAAATGAGTCTAGGGTGCCTCGACATCGAAAAACCACCTAAATGAGTCTAGGGTGCCTCGACATCGAAAAACCACCTAAATGAGTCTAGGGTGGCTCGACATCGAAAAAACCACCTAAATGAGTCTAGGGTTGCTCGACGTCGAAAATCCACCTAAATGAGTCTAGGGTGGCTCGACGTCGAAAAAACCACCTAAATGAGTCTAGGGTGCCTCGACGTCGAAAAACCACCTAAATGAGTCTAGGGTGCCTCGACGTCGAAAAACCACCTAAATTCATCACATTAATCATATTGGAAGATCCATAGATAAGCAATACATAACTAATAAGTACCATAATTGGGGGGTCCATACACGACCATTACATAACTAATAAGTACCATAACTGGGAGATCCATACATGAACATTACATAACTAATAAGTAGCATAATTTGGAGATCCATACATGACTAATAAGTAGCATAATTGAGAGATCCATACATGACCATTACATAACTAATGAGGAGATCCATACATGACCGTGAACTCCATGACCATTACTGCCCAGTGTGGCTCATTCAGCTAAGATTGCCTTGATCCCATTCATCTTGGCCTTGCTCTGCTCCACAACCTTCTCAAGCTCATCAATGCGGGCCTGCAACTTAGTCTTCTCTTCAGCAAGCTTCAACTTCACGTTCCTAATGACAGTGGCTTGAGATACTGTCAGCTCCTTAACCATGCCATACTTCTCTTGGAGCTTGCTCTCATCAGGCTTCCTTTCCATCTGGGCCCTCCTCTCATTCTCATCCAAAAGGGATTGAACATCTCCAACCAACTTGTCATAATTGGCCTGCAGCTTGATCTTCTCTTGTGTCAGTGAGTGCACAGCAAATGAGTTCATCAGATTGTCCTCATTCCCGTCTCTCTTGGACTGTTCATACATATCCCACAACTTGGATAGTGCATTCTCCATTGTAGCTGGCCAAGATGGATCAATCCATTCAACAAATCCACAGTTTTTACCATCCTGTTCAATTACAGTGTTAAACAGCAAGATAAAAGCTACATGCCAAGATGAATTCTTTACTAATAACAAGTAGGCACTCCAACAAGTACCAACAATTAGGCAATCTAAATGAGTGCTTACTAACTAAAAGCAACTAGGCCAGCAGGATGTAAGCTACATGCCAACATGAGTTCTTTACTAATAATGAGTGCTTACTAACTAAAAGCAACTAGGCCAGCAGTACTTAATAAGAATTTTTAATGACTGCTTTCAACCCCATCCACATGCTGACATATAAACAAACCTCACTGCTCCACACTATCACATGCTGACATATTAACAAATGACCTCACTGATCCACACTGTCATATGCTCACATATAAACAAATGAACATGCCACAACACTATGCACATATGCTCACATAAATACAATGTCACATCCCTAGTTCTGACAATGCCTATTGCATGCATTAGAGTGTTACATCATGTTTAAATTTCATTTAAACCTGAGATGGGGATTGACTAAGCCCTAACACCAAATGAATTCAACTAGGGTCAAAATAAAACCTTTTTCATTGAACTCAAAATGTCCTCTAAAAATGTTCAACATTTCTGGTTTGAGGTGGAAGCATCTACCAAAAATGGTTTATATTTTTGCAGGGCATATTTGGTCACTGAATTAAACCATATTGTATTTGACTTTGGGCATTTAAATACTATAAACAATTTAAATGTTCAAATAAATGTTGGAAAATTGTTAGGGGTCACTGAAATAATTCAGAAAACACCCATAACTGTTTCCAGGATTTTATAAAATGATTTGATATTTTAAATCAAATCAAAACCAAATTGCAGAAAATAGAAAAGATAAAACAGAACAGAATTATAAAAGAGAGAGAGAAAGACCCGTACCTGGGCCACTTACCTGTAGCCGGCCCAGCTGGCCCAGCTCCCCCACCTGGCCGGCCCAGCCCACCTCCTCCCCTTTGTCTTCTTCCTCCCCTCGCACCGAAGCAGCTCGGTGGCGAGCGCCGATGCCGCCTCGGCCACCTCCTGCCTCCCTGCTAGCCTCCGCTACTCCCTGGAGACGCCACGCGGCTCCCTCAAGCCTCTCTCAACTCCCTCCCGTGCTCATCCCCTTCTCCTGCTCTCCCTCGCTCCGCACCTCGGACCCGAACGGAGCCGTCGCCATCGACGCCGTTTGCCGCAGCCACCATGCTCCCCACGCCTCACCGACGCCCCAGGGAGCTCCGCCTCGACCCCCTCCTTCCTCCCCACCGACGCACGGCCCTCCGGAAGCCCTGCAATGCCGCCACCATCGCCGTTCCGTCGCCGGCCACCGAAGCTCCTCTCCGTCGAATTCGGCCACTCCGGCGCGCCCCCGAGCCCACTGACCCTCCCTACAGCTCCGCGGTGAGCCTCCGTGCAGAACCCCTCTCTCTCCCCTCGCGTTTGCGAGCTCTAGGCCATAGCTCCGTCGCGGCCGAACTCCGGCCGCCGCTGACCATGTCGCCGTCGTCGTTTTGGTTCACCTCCGTCCAAACCGAGCACACAGACGTACTCAGGGCACTTCCAGGAGCCCGTAGCGCCCACCAACCCCTCTTCCCATGCACCATAGCGCCGGTCCCGCGAACCCCCGAGCTCCGGCCGCCGCCGGGGTCGATGCCGCGCTCAACTCCGACCACCCCACGCCCTCTTGTGGCTCCCCCTAGATGCGCGGGAGCACGGGCTTCCTCCTGGTGCCCTCAGGGTGCCCAACCGCAGCCTGTAGTGCCATTCCGAGCTACTCCGGCGAGGTTCCGCCGTCGCCGTGGTCGCCGGCATCCCTAGCCGACGTGGCCGCGTGATTAGCACTAATCACGGCCAGCTAACCTCCCCAGAGCCGCTGACGTATGGGCCCCACGCCCTTATTTAATCCTTATCTTTTTCTGTTAAGTTTTAATCTAACCACCATGGGCCCACACGTCAGCTTTGACTAAGCTGACGTGGCTGTTGACCTGGTCCCACCTGTCATTGTCACTAACCAGCACTAGTCACTGACCAGTGGGCCCCACTGGTCAGGTTTGACCCGAGCCAGCCCAGTTGACCCTGCTGACGTCACTGTGACGTGGGGCTGACGCAATAAGTATTTCTGGATTTAAAATAAGCAGGAAATTCCAGAAAATGCCTAAAACTTCAATAAATCATAGAAAATTAACCGTAACTCCAAATTAAATAAATTATATATGAAAAATTATCAGAAAAATTCAAGGAATCCATCTGTACCATTTTCATGCATGTTAGAACAACTTATAGCTGCTGTTTAGCACAAATCAATTAAATGGCATTTGAATAATCACATATGGAGTTTGAATTTGAATCTTGTATTCAAACCAACTTCATTTAATCTGTTGCTAGTTGCATTAGCTCAAAACACATTCATTTTGCCATGTCATGATCATGCATCATATTGTGCATTGCATTGATTGTGTTCCTTTCTGTGTTGCCGGTATCTGTCCCCTTTCGATAGACGTGATACCGATGACGTGATCGTTGACACTGATGAAGACTCAATGTTATCTTCAGAAGTGCCAGGCAAGCAAAACTCCCTTGTTCATTCCGATAAAATCCCACTCTCTCGCTCCTGCTCTCTTTTACTGCATTAGGACAACAACGACATATTTGATACTTGCTGCGGTAGCTGAACCCTTTATCCTTTGCATGACCTGTCATTGCCACAGTAAATAGATGAAACCCACTAGCATGAGTAGGAGTTGTTTGAGCCCTGTTGTGCCTACTCATTCATGCTTGTTTGTCATGCCTGCTACTGCTTAGAGTTGAGTCAGGTCTGATTCGTCGGGGATGAATCAGAGGCGTGTGAACATGTCCTACTGTGTGTGAGCTAAGTGTATGAACACGATTTGGTAAAGGTAGCGGTGAGAGGCCATGTAGGAGTACATGGTGGGTTGTCTCATTGCAGCCGTCCTCAGGAACTGAGTTCTGTGTTTGTGATCCATGACCAGCTACTACCACACATTGGAATGCTTAAGTGCCCCTCTCGACTTATTAATCAACATGATCTCTGTCCAGGAGTTGCAACTAGTTTCTGGTGTTTGTAGGTAGTGTTAGTAGTCTACCAAGTGGCACCCGGTACAGGTGGGCTTGGGACAGACTAGGCACAGTGGCACGGTGTACCAAGTGGCACCCGGATGGTGGGCTTGGGAACCCTGCTCACATCGTTTGGGGCCGTGAGCGACACCCCGGCCGGATCTCCTTGCGGATGGAACCCGAATAGGCGATAAACCTGGACTAGAGACTTGTTCGGTTAGTCAGGTCGTGGCCGACTCCCTCGCCCGGCTTCCGCTTGAAGGTTGCCGAGGTACATGACGTGTACAGGGCGATAAGTGACGAAAGCGTGTGTGAAGAAGTACACCCCTGCAGGGTTAACATCATCTATTCGAATAGCCGGATTCCTCGGATATGGAAACGTGGACCCCTTGCATAGTTCATAGACAAGTGAAAGTGGATACTCTAAAATACGCAAGATAAGCGTGAGTGCTATGGATGGCGTTCTCGTAGGGAGACGGGAGCGGATCCATAGTGGTGTATTGATATGGTGAATATGTGGACTCGTGTGCGCCACCTCAAAAGAGTTACTTGCAGTCGTAGTTCAGGATAGCCACCGAGTCAAAGCTGGCTTGCTGCAGTCAAACCCCTCCACCCCCTTGTTGATAATGATGCATATGTAGATAGATCTGATGTAAGTCTTGCTGGGTACATTTGTACTCACGTTTGCCTATTTTATGTTTTTGCAGAGAGACTTCGGTCTCACTAGTAGTTCCGCTTGGACTTCGACGTTTAGCTTGTTACCTCAGCTACGATCTTGTGCCCTCGGCAGGATCTGATAGATAGTCAGGCTTCTCAGCCTTTTTCATTTATAGATGTCTGTACTCAGACATGATAGCTTCCGCTTGTGCTTTGATTTGTATGCTCTGATTGTTGGGTCATGAGACCCATGTTTGTAATATCTCGCTCCTCGGAGCCTATTGAATAAATTACTTGAGTCGTAGAGTCATTTTGTGATGCCATGTTGTATTGCACATATCGAGCATATTGTGTGTATGTTATTGAAATGCTTGGTATGTGTGGGATCTGACTATCTAGTTGTTTATCTTTAGTAGCCTCTCTTACCGGGAAATGTCTCCTAGTGTTTCCACCGAGCCATGGTAGCTTGCTACTGCTCCGGAACACTTAGGCTGGCCGGCATGTGTCCTTCTTCGTTCCTGTGTCTGTCCCTTCGGGGAAATGTCACGCTTTGAGTACCGGAGTCCTGTTAGCCCGCTACAGCCCGGTTTACCGGAGTCCTGCTAGCCCAGTGCTACAGCCCGGACCCACTTGCTGATGACCGACATGTTTGAAGCTGGGTCATGAATGCCTGTCCCTGTAAGTCTGTGCCACTTTGGGTTTACGACTAGTCATGTCAGCCCGGGCTCCTTATCATATGGATGCTAGCGACACTATCATATACGTGAGCCAAAAGGCGCAAACGGTCCCGGGCAAAAGTAAGGCGACACCTGTGGGGATATCGTGCGTGAGGCCGCAAAGTGATATGAGGTGTTACCGGCTAGATCGATGTGACATCGAGTCGGGGTCCTGACAGCGTTGGTATCAGAGCTTGACTGCCTGTAGGATTACCAAGCCAAACTGGTCGAAGTTGAGTCTAGAAATTCTTTAGTTATATAAGGGAATTGATTGTGGGATGGAACGTAAGGCTCTTTTTACTCCTTATACCTCATGGCCTTCTGATCTGAGTCATCATCTTCTCTTCTACGGGGATTAAGAACTAGGCTATCTCTTCTTTCTATCAGGATCACGTGTTACTAATCTGCAGACTTGTAGGATTGATGGTTCTAAGCTTGAGTTCAGTTTCTACTTCTGTATGTTAACTGTTGATCTCGAGACCTTGATATTGTGCTTCTGAGTGGTTATGCCACCATTTTTGTGAATGTCTCAAATCTTTTCTGAGCATTTACAGCCGTTATGTTGTCCGAGTCATTCCAGGTTTCTAAATAGTCTGATGCATTTGCAAAATCCTTTCCCTCTGGTTTCGATGTTCCTTTATGCCAGCTCAATCACACTAATTGTTGAGTTGAGGTATTCTATTGCCTTGACATTATGTTGGAATAATTATTATGACCCTAGGTGTTTTAGGGAGTCACCTAGTAATCTAGCAACGTTTTGTGTTCCCAGTGTGATGATTCTGGCCTTTATTCTCGAAAGCATCCCGTGATGCCACATAGTTAGTAGGTATTCTACTCCTGGGTTTTAAACCCGAGATTCACTCTACTTACATCATGTTGATAGTGTTGCTAGTTCCTTTAGGATATTAGTAACCTTTGCGATAGTCCTTAAAGTCCGTGGTATTTCCTTCTTCCAAATACTATGAACCGCTTATGGCAGATGTTATTGGATCAAAAGATCACAATTAGAGCACTATTGAGGAGTTCTCCATTCATATATTGTGGCTCTGCCAGTTCTACCTTTCTGCATGGGTTATCCGGAAGAAATATGTTGAACTTTGTTCGACATGCTAAACCATGCATCCACAACTCAGAAAATCGTATGTCCTTTGAGTTGTGCCTCTTTAGTTGTCTTCTGACCCTCGTCTATCAATTGATAGTCAAGAGTATGTGTGCGTTCGTCTATCGATGCCTATTACTCTTGTGGTCCGTCAAGCCATTCTATCGCAGAATGACTAGGAGAAACAAACTCCAGTACCTCTTCCATATCCAGGATTGGGTCAAAGAAGTTGTGCTCCGCAGATCAAATTGCTAATCCAGCTTTTGTTCTGTTCTACCCTGGAGTATTACCATCTTTATATCGGAATTGTCATGGGAATTGCACACCATCCTATGAACTCTTGACACAGTGATACTTCTCGCCAACATTGTTTATTCCTCGGTTCCTGTGTTATCGTAACCGGAATGTCGACAAGTGAATCGTGGTGTGTGAAATCAATACTGCTAGCAACTCCGTTGTTTGGTAGTTAAAGGACAATAATTTCATTCTTAGCATGTTGGTTAGTGAATCATCATTCTAAGATTGATCGTGCTACCTAGTCCTTGTTCTCGGTGCACTCCTCGATCGATGAGTTAGGGTTATTTCAAATCTTCGCTCTATTGATCATATCGTCTCGCCTCAAAAAGCAAGATTGTTCTCGAGCTTAGTAACATATCGGTGGCTCGTGATTTCCGAAGATCTTCTCGGAAGTATTACCAGGCTGTCACCTGACCGCTATGTTGAGCTCGTGATCAAGTTGGTTCTTGTGAACCACCTTCTCTCCAAGAATCGGTGTTAGATATCCCCGAGCTAGTTGGTTAAGCTAAACGACAACTTGGAGGGTTGGAAGATAAAAGCTTGCCTGACTTAGTTCGTTCCAAAGGGGTATTCTTGTGTAGTGAGTGTTGAAGAAAGATGATATCTTCATCGATTGGTCCCTGTGATCAGCTGCTGGACCTATCGTCTTATCAATCCTTTTATTTGAGTGTGGGCTATCGTCAAATCAAGTCAGAACCAACGATGTTCGTAATGTTGTCTTCCTCGTGGTTGATCCCTCGAGCATACACCATTATATTTTTTGGGTCTGACCAATGCTATCACCGTGTTCACACGATGGTGGAAGTCCAGTGATATGGAAATTCCGATGAGTTGTTGTTGAGTCCATTGACAACATCCTTATCTCCTCCATGATGTTGTTGAACATTAAGTTAGTGTTGGAAACTTTTGAAAGCATTTTCTTCATGCTAGCTCATGAAGTACTTGTTTGATGAAAGGAGTGGCTTCCTTTGATTCATGTGCATTTTGATGTAAGCTGCCGTCGTGAATTCGAGAAAGTTTGTTTTTGCTCCTTTGGAATCATCCCAAATCAGTCATGCACTCGTGCGAAGTATTCTGTAGTCTGGAGACTTGCAACCTCCATTCTATATGTATATCCTAGCACACTAAGCCACTGATTGAGTTGTTCAAAGATAAAGGAGTCTGTCCAAGGTGAACTCTTGGGACTTCCATGCGTGGAGACTTCAATGTCATTAATGATGGTTCCCCCTCCTGAACTCGGTAGTGTTTTATTGTAAGACTACCATGCGGGCATGCTTGTCTGGGACAACGTGTTCCCATGTTTGTAGCAGAACCAGCTCATGTTTTGGAGCTTGCTATCGTAGTTCATTCCCCGAGAATCTCACAACGTCATCTCGTCGATTTGTGTTGCAAACTTCCGTTTTTCTTCCTAGACTCGATGAGTCTGGAATATCCTGACACCAACCAGATCTGAATCTCAGGCAGATATGATGGTTGGAATATTTCCCAAGAATTATAATATTGGTCGCGCGATAACCGGTAAAGTGGATGTCGTGGCCAACACACCCAGCCGGAAGACCTATTATTGTAGTATCTTGATTGAAGAAGTTGGCCACCTCCCCATAAGGATTTCGTAGGATTTACCTCCGTAACTGTTCCTTATGGATTCCAGTGCTCCCGAAGTCCGACCTTTTTACTTGATGTTCTAGATATCAAACCATATCTATGAGTGGGTTACACTAGCACATCAAGGAGAACATTAGAAGCGGAGTGCTAAATGTCTCTCGGTCGATCATCCAGATTTTATTTCCTTGGCCCCGCCAAGGGTGAAATCTGAGAAGGTGTTATCTTCCTTTGCATCTGCATCATTCATCATGGTAGCAAGTTGTGTTGCCAGGATCCTTGACACGGATATTGGTAGAATCTTTATGATTGTGGAAATGCTCAAGTTCTTGAGAGCACGCACAAGCGCTACGTGTTATCCTCGGCACTAGCTGGGTTTGCTCTCAGTTCCCTCGGCAATGCTATGACCTACTCAAACAGTGAATTAACTCTTTATTGTTGGGTTCTTCCCCAGTTACCAGAATCATTCCCAGCCTTTGCATTTTGTTCCCAGCTTGCACCGCCAATGTGCCATTCTACCATGGGTCTCTTCCATTTCCGGTGATAAGCAAATTCATCCATTACGTTGTCTTCAACAAGGTAATCCACATCATCCAAGTCTGAGTATGCCATTCTACCGACCCCCTCCAAATGATCGCTTGTGATTGCCTTAGGCTGGTTTAAAGAGTTTCAATGATCTCTGAATCAAAGGTAATTCTTTTTGCCACTTAAGGGGATATCTCTACGAGTCACCTTCCCTAAGGTGTATCGTTATGGTATCATGGCAACTAAACTCCTCGCTACGTGGACAATATTTTACCACCTTCTTAAGTGTGGAATTGTTGTCTACCTAGTGAACCTTCGTCTTCCGTTTCTTTCCACCCCTCTTGATGTGTATCTCGTGTCTCAACTCGAGAGATGGTCCTATGTCTCATTCCGTGAGTTGTTCGATCTTCAAGGAGATCGACCCTTCTAGAGTCTCCTTCTTCCCTCCATGTCATGTTGGCAGGATTTCTCAGAGCAAGACATCAAGACAAAGATGGTGATCGAATCAACGTTCATTTGAAGTGCACCCTGGATCATGAAGATTATACTAGTTGCGTTTACCTTTCACCTTACCCTACGCTTGAATCTCGAGACGAGATTCTTGTTTAGTGGGGGTGAGTTGTCACATCCCGAGTTCTGACAATGCCTATTGCATGCATTAGAGTGTTACATCATGTTTAAATTTCATTTAAACCTGAGATGGGGATTGACTAAGCCCTAACACCAAATGAATTCAACTAGGGTCAAAATAAAACCTTTTTCATTGAACTCAAAATGTCCTCTAAAAATGTTCAACATTTCTGGTTTGAGGTGGAAGCATCTACCAAAAATGGTTTATATTTTTGCAGGGCATATTTGGTCACTGAATTAAACCATATTGTATTTGACTTTGGGCATTTAAATACTATAAACAATTTAAATGTTCAAATAAATGTTGGAAAATTGTTAGGGGTCACTGAAATAATTCAGAAAACACCCATAACTGTTTCCAGGATTTTATAAAATGATTTGATATTTTAAATCAAATCAAAACCAAATTGCAGAAAATAGAAAAGATAAAACAGAACAGAATTATAAAAGAGAGAGAGAAAGACCCGTACCTGGGCCACTTACCTGTAGCCGGCCCAGCTGGCCCAGCTCCCCCACCTGGCCGGCCCAGCCCACCTCCTCCCCTTTGTCTTCTTCCTCCCCTCGCACCGAAGCAGCTCGGTGGCGAGCGCCGATGCCGCCTCGGCCACCTCCTGCCTCCCTGCTAGCCTCCGCTACTCCCTGGAGACGCCACGCGGCTCCCTCAAGCCTCTCTCAACTCCCTCCCGTGCTCATCCCCTTCTCCTGCTCTCCCTCGCTCCGCACCTCGGACCCGAACGGAGCCGTCGCCATCGACGCCGTTCGCCGCAGCCACCATGCTCCCCACGCCTCACCGACGCCCCAGGGAGCTCCGCCTCGACCCCCTCCTTCCTCCCCACCGACCCACGGCCCTCCGGAAGCCCTGCAACGCCGCCACCATCGCCGTTCCGTCGCCGGCCACCGAAGCTCCTCTCCGTCGAATTCGGCCACTCCGGCGCGCCCCCGAGCCCACTGACCCTCCCTACAGCTCCGCGGTGAGCCTCCGTGCAGAACCCCTCTCTCTCCCCTCGCGTTTGCGAGCTCTAGGCCATAGCTCCGTCGCGGCCGAACTCCGGCCGCCGCTGACCATGTCGTCGTCGTCGTTTTGGTTCACCTCCGTCCAAACCGAGCACGCAGACGTACTCAGGGCACTTCCAGGAGCCCGTAGCGCCCACCAACCCCTCTTCCCATGCACCATAGCGCCGGTCCCGCGAACCCCCGAGCTCCGGCCGCCGCCGGGGTCGATGCCGCGCTCAACTCCGACCACCCCACGCCCTCTTGTGGCTCCCCCTAGATGCGCGGGAGCACGGGCTTCCTCCTGGTGCCCTCAGGGTGCCCAACCGCAGCCTGTAGTGCCATTCCGAGCTACTCCGGCGAGGTTCCGCCGTCGCCGTGGTCGCCGGCATCCCTAGCCGACGTGGCCGCGTGATTAGCACTAATCACGGCCAGCTAACCTCCCCAGAGCCGCTGACGTATGGGCCCCACGCCCTTATTTAATCCTTATCTTTTTCTGTTAAGTTTTAATCTAACCACCATGGGCCCACACGTCAGCTTTGACTAAGCTGACGTGGCTGTTGACCTGGTCCCACCTGTCATTGTCACTAACCAGCACTAGTCACTGACCAGTGGGCCCCACTGGTCAGGTTTGACCCGAGCCAGCCCAGTTGACCCTGCTGACGTCACTGTGACGTGGGGCTGACGCAATAAGTATTTCTGGATTTAAAATAATCAGGAAATTCCAGAAAATGCCTAAAACTTCAATAAATCATAGAAAATTAACCGTAACTCCAAATTAAATAAATTATATATGAAAAATTATCAGAAAAATTCAAGGAATCCATCTGTACCATTTTCATGCATGTTAGAACAACTTATAGCTACTGTTTAGCATCAATTAAATGGCATTTGAATAATCACATATGGAGTTTGAATTTGAATCTTGTATTCAAACCAACTTCATTTAATCTGTTGCTAGTTGCATTAGCTCAAAACACATTCATTTTGCCATGTCATGATCATGCATCATATTGTGCATTGCATTGATTGTGTTCCTTTCTGTGTTGCCGGTATCTGTCCCCTTTCGATAGACGTGATACCGATGACGTGATCGTTGACACTGATGAAGACTCAATGTTATCTTCAGAAGTGTCAGGCAAGCAAAACTCCCTTGTTCATTCCGATAAAATCCCACTCTCTCGCTCCTGCTCTCTTTTACTGCATTAGGACAACAACGACATATTTGATACTTGCTGCGGTAGCTGAACCCTTTATCCTTTGCATGACCTGTCATTGCCACAGTAAATAGATGAAACCCACTAGCATGAGTAGGAGTTGTTTGAGCCCTGTTGTGCCTACTCATTCATGCTTGTTTGTCATGCCTGCTACTGCTTAGAGTTGAGTCAGGTCTGATTCGTCGGGGATGAATCAGAGGCGTGTGAACATGTCCTACTGTGTGTGAGCTAAGTGTATGAACACGATTTGGTAAAGGTAGCGGTGAGAGGCCATGTAGGAGTACATGGTGGGTTGTCTCATTGCAGCCGTCCTCAGGAACTGAGTTCTGTGTTTGTGATCCATGACCAGCTACTACCACACATTGGAATGCTTAAGTGCCCCTCTCGACTTATTAATCAACATGATCTCTGTCCAGGAGTTGCAACTAGTTTCTGGTGTTTGTAGGTAGTGTTAGTAGTCTACCAAGTGGCACCCGGTACAGGTGGGCTTGGGACAGACTAGGCACAGTGGCACGGTGTACCAAGTGGCACCCGGATGGTGGGCTTGGGAACCCTGCTCACATCGTTTGGGGCCGTGAGCGACACCCCGGCCGGATCTCCTTGCGGATGGAACCCGAATAGGCGATAAACCTGGACTAGAGACTTGTTCGGTTAGTCAGGTCGTGGCCGACTCCCTCGCCCGGCTTCCGCTTGAAGGTTGCCGAGGTACATGACGTGTACAGGGCGATAAGTGACGAAAGCGTGTGTGAAGAAGTACACCCCTGCAGGGTTAACATCATCTATTCGAATAGCCGGATTCCTCGGATATGGAAACGTGGACCCCTTGCATAGTTCATAGACAAGTGAAAGTGGATACTCTAAAATACGCAAGATAAGCGTGAGTGCTATGGATGGCGTTCTCGTAGGGAGACGGGAGCGGATCCATAGTGGTGTATTGATATGGTGAATATGTGGACTCGTGTGCGCCACCTCAAAAGAGTTACTTGCAGTCGTAGTTCAGGATAGCCACCGAGTCAAAGCTGGCTTGCTGCAGTCAAACCCCTCCACCCCCTTGTTGATAATGATGCATATGTAGATAGATCTGATGTAAGTCTTGCTGGGTACATTTGTACTCACGTTTGCCTATTTTATGTTTTTGCAGAGAGACTTCGGTCTCACTAGTAGTTCCGCTTGGACTTCGACGTTTAGCTTGTTACCTCAGCTACGATCTTGTGCCCTCGGCAGGATCTGATAGATAGTCAGGCTTCTCAGCCTTTTTCATTTATAGATGTCTGTACTCAGACATGATAGCTTCCGCTTGTGCTTTGATTTGTATGCTCTGATTGTTGGGTCATGAGACCCATGTTTGTAATATCTCGCTCCTTGGAGCCTATTGAATAAATTACTTGAGTCGTAGAGTCATTTTGTGATGCCATGTTGTATTGCACATATCGAGCATATTGTGTGTATGTTATTGAAATGCTTGGTATGTGTGGGATCTGACTATCTAGTTGTTTATCTTTAGTAGCCTCTCTTACTGGGAAATGTCTCCTAGTGTTTCCACCGAGCCATGGTAGCTTGCTACTGCTCCGGAACACTTAGGCTGGCCGGCATGTGTCCTTCTTCGTTCCTGTGTCTGTCCCTTCGGGGAAATGTCACGCTTTGAGTACCGGAGTCCTGTTAGCCCGCTACAGCCCGGTTTACCGGAGTCCTGCTAGCCCAGTGCTACAGCCCGGACCCACTTGCTGATGACCGACACGTTCGAAGCTGGGTCATGAATGCCTGTCCCTGTAAGTCTGTGCCACTTTGGGTTTACGACTAGTCATGTCAGCCCGGGCTCCTTATCATATGGATGCTAGCGACACTATCATATACGTGAGCCAAAAGGCGCAAACGGTCCCGGGCAAAAGTAAGGCGACACCCGTGGGGATACCGTGCGTGAGGCCGCAAAGTGATATGAGGTGTTACCGGCTAGATCGATGTGACATCGAGTCGGGGTCCTGACATACAATGAGTTAACTGACCCAATAAGCATTGGGCAAATATTTAAACAGCCTAACTAACAAGTCAGATCTGCTAACTACCAAATTAAGTACTAAACAATGACCAAATGATTAGACCACAACACCTAATCAGCATAAATTTGACAGATGCCTTCACAACACAGCCAAGGAACCTCCTGCCAGTATGGATGTCCTCGAAAGCAACAAGTCTTTCTGCTCGCACCCCGTGTTCATGGCACAAAACAAAATCATTGCCCTCAAATTCAGAGTCATCCGTCGTAGCAGGCATCTGCACGTGCAAAGGAGAGCAAGATATTTGGGAAGGAAAGTTCAGATTTAGCTCAAGAGGAAAATCCCCAAATCCTAACCCTAACCCTATTTCTACCAACTCACCTTCACGATGCCGTCGTCTGAACCAGAGGTGGCGTACTGGTAATAGTTCTCACTGCTGTCATCATCCTCACTCCAGGAAACCATGACGACGCGGTGGCGGCGGCGGCGGCGGCGGTCGGAGATGTGGACGGGTCGACGGCGGCGAATGAGTTCGAGCTGAGAGCGGGGGCGAATGAGGGTTGGGGTGGGTGGGCCTGTAACGAGTCGCGGGGGTGGACCGGTGAAATGGGTTCCGGCTCGAGACGGCCCGCGAACGGCTTCTGACGGTGTCTAACGAGCCAAACGGATCAACAGTGACGCCACGTCGACAACAGCGGGACCCACCTGTCATAATCCCACTTAAAACGACCGAACAGAGTGACTTGTGGTTTCTGCAAAAAATTAGCCTGGAAATTAGTGTTTTTAGGCACAAAACTACAGACTTGTCATTTCTACAACTCTAGCCTTCAATGTCGATGTTTTTTGCAATTCACTCCTTTTCCGCGGACTCGCGTCAGGCGTGCCAGAGTGATTTATTCGCATCCCAAGAGAGGAAGGTACGACCAGGATATCGGGCGCAGCTGTGCTCGGGCACCAAATCGACGCATCCCAAATAACTCCTTTTCAGATCGTAAATGATATCTGGATGATCCAGATGTTGAACTACATGTGCCTGTCGCCATGCCTGAATTCTCATTGGTTTAGCTATATTTCAGAATGAATAGGTTGGAAGCATTATGTTAGTAGTCCAGGTTTTAGGAAACCTCACTCAGGAACAAGTGCAGCCTATTGGCGCTGCCCTTGTTTGAGGATTTCGTGGACTCGTGGGCATGGCATTTTGCGCCTAATGGACAGTTTTCTGTCAAAACAGCATATCACATGATTAGGGATAATCAGCAACGGCAGGCTCGACGGCTGACGGGCGAATCAAGTACGTGCATAGACAAATTTAGATGGAGCTCAATCTAGAAGATCCAATGCCCTGAGAGAGTTAAGCAGTTTTTGTGGAGATTTGCTCATAATAGCCTTCCGCACCGTCTGAGTATTTCTCGGCGGGGCATGGAAGTGGATACACTTTGCCCAGTTTGTGGGCGTAAGGATGAGGATGGGACGCGCATTTTCTTGAGATGTAAACATGTCAAACCACTATGGAGGGAGTTGCAGTTGGAGCAAACTAGAATTCAGTTTCTTGATGAGGAGGGTGCGAAGGAGCTAGTCACCAGAATACTAGCACTGCCAGAGGACAAAAGACTCGTATGTATCACGATGCTCTGGGTGTGGTGGGATACAAGAAATAAAAAAAATGCAGGTGAGCCGCTGAGAACCACCGCATCTGTTGTGAGGAGGATTAGGAGTGCAGTGGAAGATGCAAAGCTTGTTGGTGCGAGGAAAAATTCTATAACGATTCCAGAGAGTAGTTGGGAACTTCCAGGACAGAATGCGCTAAAGATTAACATTGATGGAAGTATGAATGACACCCTAGCAACAGGAGGATGGGGTTTCATTGTCCGTGACAGTCAAGGACATGCGCTTGGGGCGGGCGCTGGATACATGCTGCATGTCCAAGACCCTCTACATGCAGAAGCAATGGTGTGTCTCGAGAGCTTGCAGGCTGCCCAGGCATGGGGTATATCAGAAGTCCACCTTGAAACAGATGCATCCCAGCTTGTGCAAGCGATTCGGTCGGACGACCAAGATATGGCGATAAATGGTGTTATCTTCAAGGAGATTAAATATTTTACTCGGCTAAATTTTAATTTTTTCCGTATTACTTTCTGCCCAAGAGCATGTAATAAAGTTGCAGACGCTCTAGCGAAGTATGGTGCAGGGACAGGGCTATCATTCCCAGCTTTATGGCCAAATGGTGCCCCTGATTTTGTGCAAAACTTGGTAGCCAGCGATGCTGCTGTGCTCTTTGGTTAATGGAATAAATATGATTCCAATTCAAAAAAAAGTAATATAATACAGGACGCTGAAGAAAAACTAACATGGACATGTACCGTTGGAGCACATAACGATTTAATAGGTGCCATGTTTCTTCTTCAGTTGGGCATGCACCCCATCAGGTTCTTTCCGTCAGTCAGTTCATATGGCTGCAGCTCCTCCAATTAATTAGGCTGCTGCTTCAAAAGGGAAACTCTCGGTGGGATGAAAAATCATCTTTGTTGCAATCAAACTTTGCATCATTTATATAGATTGTCTGAAACCAAACCAAGCAGATAAACCCATGGTATAAGCAGATTGAAGTGGTGTTTGTTGGGGTGGAGAGTTGTCGCATGAAGTAGAACATTGAATAGGTAGATATATAGTAGGAAAATCCAGTATGTACTTGTAGGTACAGGGACGGGCGTTCAGACGTAGCCTTTCCTTCCAACAACAACGATTGTGTAGGGTAGGGACGGTACACCTCGAATATCTATGAGAGAATTCCTTATTTTGCCATATTTGAAAATGGGCTTCCTTATTTGACCATAAAAAATATTTTTCCCTATTTGACCCTCTATCATTTTTATTTTTTTCTATGGCATTTCGATCCAACGCGTTAAGTGGCACGTGAATAGATCGTTTTGCCCTTTGGTTCAGAAAAGCCAAAAACTATTTGACCCTCTATCTAAATTATATATAAGAAAACGCCAAACCTCTTCCCTGTTTCCTCTTCTAGATCTCACCAAACCTCTTCTTCGTTTTCTCTTCCAGATCTTGCCGGCATCTCCATTCCCAAATCGAAATCCCCACGGCGGCGACTCGTCGGCGAAGCCTGTGTCCCTACTGGACAAAAACGATCTCCTTCAGGGGAGCATGGTA
>LT934116.1:51077957-51105021 GCA_900231445.1 Triticum turgidum subsp. durum | reverse complement strand
TCACTCGGTAGGATTTTGATAAACTTAGGCGAGCACAGGGCTGCAGCTAAGCCTCCGAGCGGAAGGCTGGCTTACCACTCGGTAGGATTTTGATAAACTTAGGCGAGTCCTTGGACTGCAGCTAAGCCCCCGAGTGGAAGTCTGGCTCACCACTCGGTAGGATTTTGATAAACTTAGGCGAGTCCTTGGACTGCAGCTAAGCCCCCGAGTGGAAGGCTGGCTTACCACTCGGTAGGATTTTGATAAACTTAGGCGAAACGGATTCGCGGCTAAGCCTCCGAGTGGGAGTCTGGCTCACTACTCGGTAGGATTTTTACAAACTTAGGCGAAACGGATTCGCAGCTAAGCCACCCACTGAGGGGGAATTTTATGTGGACAAAAATAAAAAGTGACAGAAATTATGGAGGAACTATGACACTATTATTTTGAGGCCCACAAACTACAGAAGTACTTTATTGCAACTCATCCGAGTGATAAAACTTAAGTGTAAAATGGGCGGAGTAGCTCCGCGTTCCAAGCTCGGGGCTCGTCGATATTATGCTCGACATTGTAAAGATGGTACGCCCCGTTGTGGAGGACCTTGGTGACGATGAAGGGGCCTTCCCAAGAAGGAGCAAGCTTGTGTGGTTTGTGCTGATCCACTCAGAGAACCAAATCCCCTTCCTGGAAGGCTCGACCTCTCACATTTCTGGCGTGGAAACGGCGCAAATCTTGTTGGTAGATGGTCGACCGGATCAGAGCCATCTCCCTTTCTTCCTCTAAAAGGTCGACTGCGTCCTGCCGCGCTTGTTCAGCTTCTGCTTCGTTGTAGATTTCAAGTCGGGGAGCATTATGGAGAAGATCACTCGGCAAGACTGCTTCAGCTCTGTAGACCAAGAAGAATGGAGTTCTTCCGGTCGATCGATTAGGTGTGGTCCGCAGTCCCCAGAGTACAGAGGGAAGTTCGTCAACCCAAGCTCCAGCCGCGTGTTTGAGATCACGCATCAGTCGAGGCTTCAATCCCTTAAGAATCAGTCCATTAGCTCGCTCTGCTTGTCCATTCGACTGCGGATGGGCGACTGAAGCGTAGTCGACCCGTGTGCCCTGGGAGTCGCAGAAAGCTCTGAATTCCTCTGAGTCAAAGTTCGACCCATTATCCGTAATGATGCTGTGCGGGACTCCATATCTGAATATTAGTTCCCTGATGAAGCTAACAGCAGTACCGGTGTCAAGGCTCTTGATTGGTTTAGCCTCGATCCACTTGGTGAACTTGTCGACTGCCACCAGTACATGCGTGAAGCCACTTCGTCCTGTTCTCAAAGGGCCGACCATGTCCAATCCCCATACTGCGAAAGGCCAGACGAGTGGGATGGTTTTCAGAGCCGACGCAGGCTTGTGTGACATATTCGAGTAGAATTGACATCCCTCGCACTTATCCACTATCTCTTTTGCCATCTCATTCGCCTTTGGCCAGTAAAATCCGGCTCGGTATGCTTTGGCCATGATGGTCCGAGAGGACGCATGATGACCACAGGTCCCCGAGTGAATATCATTGAGGATGAGTCGACCTTCTTCTGGTGTTATGCACTTCTGACCAACTCCAGTCGCGCTTTCTCTGTATAATTGTCCTTTGATAACGGTAAAGGCCTTAGATCGACGGACGATCTGTCGAGCCTCTTCCTCATTCTCCGGAAGCTCTTTCCTCAAGATATATGCGACATACGGAATCGTCCAGTCGGGAATGACCACCAAAACCTCCATGATCAAGTCGACCACCGCTGGGACTTCAACTTCAGTCGGATCTGTGGCACTCTTGGGTTGCAGAGTTTCTTCGATGAAAGGATCTTCTTTGACTGACGGAGTGTGTATATGCTCCAAGAACACACCACTCGGAATGGCTTATCTCTTGGAACCTATCTTTGCTAGATCATCAGCTGCTTGATTTTTCAGTCGGGGTATATGATGGAGCTCCAACCCCTCGAACTTCTTTTCCAGCTTCCTCACTGCACTGCAGTATCCAGTCATGGCTGGGCTTCTCACGTCCCACTCCTTCATCACCTGATTGACCACTAAATCCGAGTCGCCATAGACCATTAGGCGACGGACGCCGAGTGAAATGACCATGCGCAACCCATATAAGAGGGCCTCATATTCTGCCTCATTGTTGGAGGAATCAAAGTGAATCTGGAGCACATATCTGAGCTTATCTCCTCTGGGGGAAACCAGGACAACCCCAGCACCGGAACCATTCAACATCTTAGAACCATCAAAGAACATGGTCCAATGCTCCGAGTGAACTTCAGTCGGTTGCTGTTGTTCAATCCACTCGGCGAGGAAATCTGCTATTGCCTGGGACTTAATGGCTTTCTTTGCCTCAAACTTGATATCAAGGGGAAGAAGTTCAATCGCCCATTTGGCCACTCGACCAGTTGCATCCCTGTTGTGCAAAATCTCTGATAGTGGAGCGTCGCTGACGACTGTGATGGAATGATCAGAGAAATAATGAGCAACCTTCTTTGTGGTCATGTATATTCCATACACAAGCTTCTGATAATGAGGATATCTCTGCTTGGATGGAGTCAAGACTTCAGACAAATAATACACTGGGCGCTGAACTTTGAGAGCTTTTCCTTCTTCTCCCCGCTCGACCGTTAGCACAGTACTGACGACTTGTCCTGTGGCTGCGATGTAGAGCAACAGAGGCTCTTTGCTGATTGGAGCAGCAAGCACCGGCTGGGTGGAGAGCAGAGCTTTTAGCTCAGCAAACGCTGCATCAGCTTCTGGAGTCCACTCGAACTTGTCTGCCTTCTTCATCAGTCGGTAAAGAGGCAATGCCTTTTCACCGAGTCGTGAGATGAATCGACTTAATGCGGCCAAGCATCCAGTAAGCTTCTGGACATCGTGCACTCGCACAGGGCGTTTCATTCGGAGAATAGTGCCAATCTTCTCTGGGTTAGCGTCGATTCCCCGTTCGGAAACGAGAAAACCGAGTAACTTGCCACCAGGAACTCCAAATGTGCACTTTGATGGATTGAGCTTGATATCATACCTTCTGAGGTTGGCAAATGTTTCGGCGAGATCAGCGAGCAGGTCGGAACCTTTTCGTGACTTGACAACGATATCATCCATATATGCTTCCACATTCCGACTGATTTGAGTGAGTAGACACTTCTGAATCATTCGCATAAATGTGGCTCCGGCATTCTTGAGGCCGAATGGCATGGTGATATAGCAAAAGCACCCGAATGGAGTGATGAAAGCTGTTTTTACCTCGTCGGGCCCGTACAGACGGATCTGGTGGTACCCGGAGTAAGCATCTAAAAAAGATAATCTCTCGCATCCCGCGGTCGAGTCAACAATTTGATCTATGCGAGGGAGAGGAAAGTGATCTTTCGGGCAGGCCCGGTTGATGTGCTTGAAATCGATGCACATTCGGAGCGACTTGTCCTTCTTAGGAACCATGACGACATTAGCGAGCCACTCGGAGTGGTATATCTCTCGGATAAATCCTGCCGCCAACAGTCGAGCCACTTCTTCACCAATGGCCTTTCTCTTCTGGACGGCGGACCGCCGAAGATGCTCTTTGACTGGTTTTGCAGACGAGTCGACTCTTAGGCGATGCTCAGCCAGTCCCCTGGGAACACCTGGCATGTCAGCGGGCTTCCATGCAAAAATGTCCCAGTTCTCACGGAGGAACTGGATGAGCGCTTCTTCCTATTTTGGGTCGAGTGTTGTGGAGATGCGGGTCGGAGCTGCTTCGGGGTCGGTCGGATGAATGTGAACATGCTTCGTGTCGCCGGACGACTGGAAAGCAGACTCTGTGGCGGGCTTCTTGGATCGCAGCAAGTCACTCGGATCTGCGTTTTGCTTGTATTCCTCGAACTCGACCGCTGTCACTTGGGAATCGGCAATCTTGGAGCCCTTCTGAAAGCACTCTTCTGCCTTTCTCCTATCACCAGTGACAGTGATAACTCCTTTGGGGCCGGGCATCTTCAATTTGAGGTACACGTAACATGGTCGAGCCATGAACCGTGCATAAGCTGGTCTCCCCAAAATGGCATGATATGCACTCTGAAAATCCACGACCTCAAACGTCAACTTTTCTTTGCGAAAATGCTTCGAATCACCAAACACCACGTCCAAAGCTATCTGGCCGAGTGACTCGGCCTTCTTCCCAGGTATAACTCCATGAAAGCTCATGTTACTAGTGCTCAGTCGGGACATCGGAATGCCCATACCTTTCAATGTGTCTGCATACAATAAGTTCAGCCCACTTCCACCATCCATCAGCACCTTTGTCAGTCGAGTGCCTTCGACAACTGGATCGACCACCAAAGCTTGCCTCCCAGGGGTGGCAATATGAGTCGGGTGATCAGATTGGTCGAATGTGATGGGTGTTTGGGACCATGTTCACCTCTCGGTTAATCACTTTCAGTCGACTTCTGCTTTCCACATCTGCAAAGATCATCAGAGTGGAGTTGATATGCGGATATCCTCCCTCACTGTCCTCCTTGTCTTCGGCCTTGTCCGACTCCTTCTCCTTGTCCTTAGACTGTTTTCCTTGAAACTGCTGGATCAGGAGTCGACATTGGCGAGTGGTGTGCTTCGGGTAAATGATATTCCCGTCTTCGTCTTTCTTCGTGTGAATGTGACATGGCATATCCATCACGTCGTTCCCTTCTTTATCCTTTACCTTCTTGGGGTTCCAGGATCCTTTTGGTTTCCCCTTAAACTTTCCTTGAGTCACGGCCAGAGCCTCTCCAGGAGCTGCCGGTTCAGCCTTCCGCTTCTGTTTCCGACTGGTGTTTCCTTTTTCCGACTGACTCGGCTTGTGCTTGCCGCTTCGGAGTCGGTCTTCTTCTTCACCGTTGGCGTATTTGGTAGCAATCTCCATCATCCGACTCAAGGTCATGTCACCGGTTCGACCAAACTTCAAACTCAGTTCTCTGTTTTTGACGCCGTCTTTGAAGGCGCAGACTGCCTGATGATCAGACACATTTTCCACAGTGTGGTGCAAAGTGATCCACCTCTGAATATACTCTCTGAGAGTCTCATTGGCCTTCTGCACGCAGACTTGCAACTCTGTTAATCCAGCTGGTCGCTTGAAAGTTCCTTCAAACGTTCTGACGAACACTCGGGACAGATGTTCCCAAGTGTAAATGCTGCTGGGAGGTAATTGAGTCAACCATGCCCTGGCAGAACCTTCCAGCATGAGGGGCAAATGCTTCATGGCCACCTCGTCGTTCCTACCACCAATCTGAACTGCCACTCGGTAGTCTTCAAGCCAAGTTTCAGGCTTAGACTCCCCAGTGAACTTGCTGACTCCTGTTGCCAACCTGAAATTGGGAGGGATAACTGCAGGTCTGATAGCTCTGCTGAAACATTCTGGGCCAGAAACATGCACTCGACTGCTTGTGGGCACATCTCTATCGAGTCCACCTCGATGGGCTCTGTTCCGGTCGACCAACCCTTGCACGATAATGGATCGCGCGTCGAAGCCTGGTTCTCTGGGGTCGACTGGAACCCTACGCCCCGTACTGTACTGATGCCTATCATCTGGCTGCCGAGGAGCGTAAGACCCACCCCTCGGAGGGGAATAGGGCACTCGACGCCTATCATCTCGGTCGAGTCTGTCGCCATATTGATCTCGCCGATTCTCGCGCCCTTCGCGCCGCGGAGGCGATCTGGGGCTGTGAGCCGACTGAACCGTATTCACAGTGACGGATCGACTGTGAATTCTGTTGCGCGACTGAGACACGGCTGAATTCTGATCTCCTGCTGCCCGGAGCAGATCCCTGATCTGCAGCAAACCTCTGCCAGCTTCCGACTGCGAAGGCTGGATGGACTCTGCTATACGGGTCGCAGCTGCTAAATTCTGAATTGGGGTTCGATATACCTGAGTCGGCGGGAAGAGTTGACGTCGACTGGTGTCGGGAACTCGTTGCCGCGCGCGCTCGTCGAGTGCTCGCTGAAGGTTCTCCAGTCGAGTGCGCTCGGCCAAATTGGCCAGACGCGCCTCCTCCAAGGCACGAGCCTCGGGGGTTTCTCCTGCAATGGGAATACGCAGGGGACCCTCGTTCCTGCGGCGAAGTTCCTCTCTTTGCAGAGAGTCGAGTGGCTCGGGTTGGTACTCTTCGTAGCCTCGCGTAGGGTCGCCGTCATCACCTGCTCCACCACCACGGGCGAAGCCAGGAGACTGTGGGGCCCGTCGACCATCAAGATTTCCGCCACTGGATCACTGCTACCGCACTCGGATGCAGTCTCTACGGAGCCAGTCGACAGGTCGAACAAGCCGTAGAGATATTCGTCGGGCTCGATTGCCGCGACTTGGGTGGTGGCTGATTGGCGAGCCACCGCGTGCCTCACCCATCGCTGAAGCCTCGACCGGCCCGAGCGCTTGCGCTGGCGGGAGACCGGGAGGGTGGACGATGGAGGAGCCGACCGATACTGGGTCGACGGTTGCCGCAGCAGAACGCCACGGACACATGCGCGAAAATGCGTCGCACCGCGGACGGGGAGCGCATCCACGTCGAGTGGGGCCTCCTGGAGCCATGCGGAGTCGTCGGCGATGAAGGTGAGAGTGCCGAGACGGATCTCTTGACCCTCGACCAAAACTCCAGCAGACACCATGATGAAAGTACTCGGAAGAATCGCAACTTCTCCACAAAATCGCTAAAACACCTGCCCCACGGTGGGCGCCAACTGTCGTGGTTCTAAGCCTGACAGTAGAGTGGGGGTAGGTATGGAGAGGCAAGGTCCTAGCTATGGAGAGGTTGTAAACACAAAGGATGTACGAGTTCAGGCCCTTCTCGGAGGAAGTAATAGCCCTACGTCTCGGAGCCCAGAGGCGGTCGAGTGGATTATGAGTATATGAGCTACAAGGTGCCCAACCCTTCTGCCTGTGGAGGGGGGTGGCTTATATAGAGTGCGCCAGGACCCCAGCCAGCCCACGCAGGAGAGGGTTTAAGGTGAGTTAAGTCTGGGGCGTTACTGGTAACGCCCCACATAAAGTGCCTTTACTATCATAAAGTCTACTTGATTACAGGCCGTTGCAGTGCAGAGTGCCTCTTGACCTCCTGGTGGTCGAGTGAGTCTTCGTGGTCGAGTCCTTCAGGCCAGTCGAGTGAATCCTCGTTGGTCGACTGGAAGGCGACCTCTTCTAAGGATGTCTTGGGGTAAGTTACTTGGATCAGGTCCATGACCCTACCCTAGGTACATAACCCCATCAGCGCGAGCAACACCAGATCCGAGAGGACAACGAGCAGGCGACTTCGATCCGACTTCGAGTGCGATCGGGAGCGGAGAGAGAAGTAGCCGCGGCGCCACGGAAGGATCAATCACACGAGTTGCGGCGTGTAAAAAAAATTGACCTAGCTCTAATACCATGTTAGGAATAAGCAACTTGTATTCCCATGAGGCCATAGGCCGATATATATACATGTACAGGTGTGGAACATACGCAGGAAACCCCTTATACAACGGGATTAATACAAAAGGGTACATGACTTATATTATAACTCTAAAACACACATCGGTTCTTCAGTAGGGAGAAGCATGACAGGTCACGGCTAAGGATGGGGATGAACCACACGAACACCAGGCGGTTCAATGTAAGCAGCAGCCTCTCTATGGTCAGTATAAAACCAAATGGGATTATGGTCAGCAGCATAACTGATGTAGGGATGTGTATATGTGTAGCTAATTAACAGTCCAAGAGTAACCGAGTACAGTGTAGTTGGACATTTTCATGCCTTGGGTTCGTCGGCTGGCCCAGAAGCAGAACAGATTGCCTACGAGTAATTGTTAGACTTGGCAAATTTCCTCGCTGATTCCAGTTCTTGCCCAGTTATTATTTTCCCACAAAGCTCACTTTATCTATCAAACCATGGGCCATCATATGTACTGCCGTTAACATCTGACTTGTAGGATATTTTTCCAAAGTTCAGACAAATATTTTGGTTCTGGTGAGGCAGCGCACTGACCCTGTAGCTGCAGTCAGTGTGATTGTGATGATTCCCCGCAAAAAATAAGAAATGTGGTTGTGATGATGCTTTCATCCCTTGCACACAGTTTTGTAAGCCCAAAACCTTGAATATTTAGATTGAAATTATAGCAAAATCATCTAGCTGCCAACAAAAAAAAACAATGCTTCTTTTGTTTAGCATTTTACATTTAGCAAATTCCTATTTATATAGCCTCTAAAAGTTTCTGAGTACGACCAGTTGAACAGTTGAATGCCATAGTTTCCATCTTTTGAGGAAACCAAGCAATCTGTTTAGACATAAGAACTTAATGGACATCACCACCTCCTCTGCCCTCTGGTCACCATTGTATAGCAAGTATCTCATCATGCAGATATTCTTTTCTTTCAAATAACTCTGAATTTCAGCAGTCCCGACAAAACGGGTCATTTTTCTGAAACAGAAGTTCTACTATTGAAGAAGTGCGTGTAAAGTCCATTTTTCCCCCTCTTCTCAAAAGATGAATTTTTTTGTTATATCTGAATGATGGCCACCCCATATGAAACTGGAGTATTACATAGGATCTCTGAAGCAACAAAGAGAGCTTAGAGACGAATAAAGGAACTTCCTGCCTTTCCAAACTTAGTGGATTATTGTTAATACAAAAAGGACCTGTTGATACTAAACATGCTATTAATTTCAAGTACAATAACTAGAAACAGATTTTCAATGGGAGAAACTGGACGAAACAACAAACTTGATTTATTCATCTGTTGTAGAGGCTCAGAAGCTGCTTGGAATCTGCTCAAGACCAAGACGTCTTTACTGACGAAAATGTCTTATTCACCATGATGGTTCTGCGGTTCGCGTGCAACAGAGAAGGATGGCCAGAGCCCTGTTGTCTTGGGTTCTCTGGCCAATATGTAAAGAATGCAAACCAGGCTTCTTAATATCCTGGAGTACTGGAGCAGCAACATTGACTTCACCGCTGATCAGGTCCTTGAAGTGCCTCCCTCGCTGGTGAATATGGTTACAGGGCTGGGATTGTGTTAGGTTTAGAAGAACCTTATGGGGGCAACCCAGGAAATATGGATCAAGATAGAAGATCCGTGTGGCACTGTTACCTTAATTGATGAAAATGATATGTGTGTGTAGCTACTGGACAAATCTAGGCAATTTACAGTTAGTTTATGAACTTTGCAAGCTAAATTTCGATCTGAGTTCCTTCTCCTACTCACATCTTTGCAAGCTAAGAATCTGAATTCTTTGTATTGAAAATGTAGTAAAATCCTCTCACAGTCAATGGAAGCAAGCATAACATCTCATCAGTTATCAACACTTTTTTGTTATATCCGGGGTGTTTAAGGAAGAGCAAAATTTAATAAATGCATGTACATTTTACAGATTTCTCGTAACGGCTTACAATAGGTTTGAGCCACCTTTTCTCCTTTCGAGGAAATCAAACTGTACCTAATGTCATGAAAACCAAGTGGACATGCTGCAGAACATAAAGGCACTTGCGGTAACTAACATACGAACTGATCAGTGTTTATTATTTAGTTCCTTGGACTGCCCATTTACTTCTCTGCTTTATTGGAGTAATGAGAATTTTACAACATGTTAGTAATTTTTAATTTCAACAATGATAGCTCAAACCAGATTTGCGCTACAGGTGGAGCTCAAAGTACACAAATGAGTTCATCTGTTGTGGATCCAAGAAGGTTTGCAATACTGAGATATTATGCAGGTTAGCATAACTCAAGACTTGTAATAATTTGAGAAAATACAACAGACCATGAATTTTGTTTTACATAAGATAATCTCCCATGCACATTCTAATTGCCTACCTTGTCAGAATCGTCTCTGTTTCACCTAGGGACTGATACATCTGAGGCTAGAGGTGGCGCTAAAGAGCTCACATTTCCCATGCTACCAAAATTTGCTGGACTTGTTACAACAAAGTTATGCTCTATGTTGAGGTCTGCAGTCATGGCACCTTCCAATACTTTTACCACCTCAGACATTTTAGGCCTTTTTTTTGCAATCAATCTGCAAGCACCACATTGCAAGCATCATCATCTGAATCACATCTTGCTTGTGTGCTTGCATGTCGTTGATGTTATTATCAATCAAATCTACCAACCGATCACTCTTTACCTTTTCCTCCAATAGGGTGATGAGATGGATACTCTCTTCTGACCGTGAAGTGTCGAGGTTCTTTCTTCCACTGATGATTTCCATGACCACGACACCGAAGCTGTAGATATCGGCCTTTTCCGTGATCTGTGATGTCAACCATTCAGGAGCTAAATATCCAGGTGTGCCCCTCATTCTGGTAACAACTTGGCTCATATCCCTGTCTATGAGTTTGCATAGTACAAAATCAGGAAGTTTAGCATTGAAGTCATCATCTAAGAGGATGTTTTGTGGTTTGACATCCAAATGAGCAATTCGTTTTGTGCACTCCTCGTGAAGATAAGAGAGTCCCTTAGCTATATGAGTTATAATCTTGCACCGCGTGCTCCAATCCAGAGGAGAAGCCTCATTGTCATGTCGACAATAGATCCATCTGTCCAAGGATCCTTTGGGCATGTACTCATATACCAAGAGCCTGTGGGATTTCTCTGCACAGAAAGCAATCAATCTCACCAGATTAATGTGATGAATCCTGCCAATTGTCCGAACCTCTGCCGAAAATTCTCTTTTGCCCTGACCGGTTCGATCCAAACGTTTTACCGCAATCCTTTCATCAGCAAATTGTCCCTTGAAAACAGACCCAAATCCTCCTTCCCCGAGTTTGTCTTTGAACTGCTCAGTTGCTTCTTTTAGCTGTTGAAATGTGAACCCCATTGGTGTTCCTTGTAGCTCCCCAAACTCTTCCTCTTCTTCCATCTCATTCTTTTGTTGTGTTCTCCTTTTACATATAAAGGTGACGAGGAACAAGATGGTGAGCAAAATGAAGCCGCCTATGGGAGCTAGGATTGCAACAACTCTTCTTACATGGGAGGATTTCGGTTTCATGCTTGTTGGTCCAATAGCTGCAGGCAGAGTACTTGGGGTCGGAGGTGTTACCTCGGTCAGGGGTGCAGGCACGGGATTTTCAGGTGTAGGTGATAATGCTTGATTAATCAGGGGACAAAAGACGACCTGGTAGTTGGTGCCATGGACTGTTACAACCCCCCGGCACAATCAGCTCGTCTGGGCACTGATATGTGATGTTGGCTGCGCACCTTGGCCCCCTGCTGCATCCTGACCTTCCCAGAACCAGCACCGGCAGGAAGTCCATGGGCACGTTGATTACTGTTTTAAATAGCCCGCTATAGCTCCGTTATAGCACGCTATAGCGTTTACAAAGGGAGAATACTATTACCCGCTACCGCCCCATGAAAACCACTTCCAATTGTCATCGTGCTCCGAAGGCACCAATTAGGCTAATGCCACTGGCTCCGAAGGCAACATGCATATGTAGAAGAAATTGTATATAGTTATACATGTGTGTATGTTTGAATTAATTAATATGGTGGTTTGTGAGACATTGATGATATATATATATGCATAATTGGTTCTACTAGAAATTCTATATATATATATATATATATATATATATATATATATACATGCATAACGTGTACAATGTGTAGTATCGTAAAATACCAGCAAACGAAAAAGAATTAAAATGGAAACACAAAATTAAATGAAAAAGAAATCATAAAACTAAAAACCCCCCAAACCTTATAGTACCGGTTGGTATTACCAACCGGTACTAAAGGGCTCTAGGCCCCTGGAGCTGGCTCGTGCCACGTGGTTGTCCTTTAGCACCGGTTCGTGCTGAACCGGTACTAAAGGGGGGGCTTTAGTGCCCACACTTTAGTGCCGGTTATGGAACCGGCACTAAAGGGCCTTACGAACCGGTGCTATTGCCCGGTTCTGCACTAGTGTGACCTTCCCAGAACCAGCACCGGCAGGAAGTCCATGGGCACGTTGATTACTGTTTTAAATAGCCCGCTATAGCTCCGCTATAACACGCTATAGCGTTTACAAAAGGTTTTGCGCTAAGAGATTTTGGTCCAAACAAATAAGCAAACATTTTAAATAGCGCGCTATAGCTTCGCTATAACACGCTATAGTATTTGAAAGAGGTCCGCCGGTAAAATGCTTAGCGCGCTATTTAAAACTAGTCGATGAGGGAGATGTCGAAGAAGTCACTCGTTTGGCCTTGGCCAAGCGTGAACTCACCCTGTTGGCGCCGCTGCTCTCTTACACCGGACTGAGGATAGAGGTAGAAGAAGCACAGCAGTATTTTTTTCGGCCGCAACGCAGCCCTCTTCTATTTCTCCAACTGGATACACAACGCCACACCAGACTAGGATTTTACAGCCGCTTTTTGTAGCCAACAGAGACGTAGCACCCACGCACGCACTAACAGACTCAAACGTACAGCCGGCTTTATAGCTAACAATACGTAGCCCTCACGGAGTCCACCACGATCTGGTCTTCCCTCGAACGTGCGCAGCCAGCTCCTCCGCAAGACCTGGTGCCATCATGCTACCGCTGCATCCTGCCTGCCTCGCCACACAATCGCAGGCTCAGCCACAGTCCGACTCAACCTAGCCTTCTACACGCACGCACACACGCACGCAGGCCATACAATGCCCAGACACACACATACACACACACACGCCACGCTGCTGCGTCTCACACGTCCCGCCTGTCCCGCGCGTCACCGACACGTCCGACGAACCCGACGAGCCCGACGGCATCAGTATGTCCCGTTCGTCCCGCGTGCACCCGACGCGCCCGACGAGTCCGACCACACACGCCGTGGCTTATTCCAACACACCCATCGTATTGGGCGGTTGACCATTGTCCTTGCAGGCGAGCAAGCCGCCACAGCCGCCAGTTTGGCACGACCCGTTGCCTTCGCCATTGAATGAGCAGCCTGTGCGTGCCCAGATGCGCACGCTCGTGGTGCCAACGGGAACGTCCAGCACCCATGTCTCCCCCGGATCGAGCCTCATGCCACCTCCAACCGGAACAGCGGCTGGCCACACGGTGTAGGAGCATCGGTTGATGACATGGAATTTGGTGGCCTCGCTGGTGGCAGCGAGGAGTAGGAGGACGAGAAGGAGAGGCAGGCGACAGAGAGCCGAAGAGGTACTCGCCACTGCCATTTGTGTTATGATTTTGCTTGCACCGAACTTGAATCAGAGTTTGAGTTGCGAACTTGCAACTGGGCTCCTGTGACAGCTAACAGCAT
Source organism: Triticum turgidum subsp. durum (assembly GCA_900231445.1). NCBI lineage: Eukaryota > Viridiplantae > Streptophyta > Magnoliopsida > Poales > Poaceae > Triticum > Triticum turgidum. Next base: position 51,091,824 of record LT934116.1, on the reverse strand, counting down.
GGAAGAATGGTAGAGGATTGCCGCGATAGGGACTGCATCTGTGTGTTGCATCATTCAACGGTCAGCATAAGAACAGCCTAACATGCTCTGTAGTGATGACTGTTTGATAGGACCAGACTTGCTTGCGGTTGCGGTGCTTGTTTGCTTGTTTAGTAGTCCCTTTCAAATTTGTACCTGTACTGTGTCTTCCAAAAAAAGGGAATCTGTACATGTGTATAATCTGTTGTTTGATTAATTTTGCTGCCAGTCAGAAAAGAATATTTGCCGTGTTCATTCTCATTGCATTGGGCTGTTTATATAGGACAGATACATGCTCAGTTACAAGTCACTAGTACGTGGATAATCAAGAGAGAGGTCTCTAGACCTTCTGCATTCTAGCACTAAGCTATAACTACTATGCGTTACAACTCATGATGATAGATAGCACTGACTCATCACATTTGACATGCCCCCTCAATCTCAACCGACGGAGACAAGATTGAGATTGCGACGACATCGGTCGAGCATCAGCTTCGTGCACGGTTTGGTGAAGTCATCCGCGACCTGATCTTCTGAAGCTATGAACCGGACCTCTAGAGCTCCTAGTGCCACCTTCTCTCGGACGAAGTGGAAGTCAACCTCGATGTGTTTTGTCCTTGCATGAAACATTGGGTTCGCTGTAAGATAGGTAGCTCCAAGGTTGTCACACCAGAGTACAGGAGGGCGCGGTTGCGATATGTGCAACTCTTTGAGTAATGACTGTACCCAAGTAACTTCGGCAGTCCCATTTGCGAGTGCCTTGTACTTTGCCTCTGTAGATGAGCGTGACACGGTTGGCTGTTTTCGCGCACTCCAGGAAATTAAGGTTGGTCCAAAGAAGACCGCAAGGCCACCGGTTGAGCGCCGATCATCAGCGCATCCAGCCCAATCCGCGTCCGTGAAAACGCTCAAGAGCGTAGATGTTGATCTCCGTATACCGAGTCCATAGGATATTGTCCCTTTGACATAGCGGAGAATTCTTTTTACAGCTTCCCAATGAAACTCTGTTGGTTGAGCTAAGAACTGACAAACCTTGTTGACGGCGAATGAAATGTCAGGTCTAGTGAGCGTCAAGTATTGCAAACCACCTACAGTACTGCGATACACAAAGGCATCCTCCTCATTGAAAGCTTGACCAACGTCCCGTGATAACTTATGTTGCACATTCATGGGGGTTGACACTGCCTTGCAATTTTCCATGTGTGTACGTCGAAGAAGATCAGTAGCATATTTCTTCTGAGTAAGACTCAACCCTCCAGAATTAGAAGCCACTTCAATGCCCAAGAAGTAGTGCAATGGTCCAAGGTCCTTCACCGGGAAGGACTGAGCTAGCTGATCCAATAGACGTCGAACAGCAGTGGGGCAGGAACTGGCGACAATGATGTCGTCGACGTAGACGAGCATATACATGGTGACGCCGGCATGAGAGAAGATGAACAGGGACGTATCTGCTGTTGATGGAGCAAAACCAAGTTGCTGAAGACGATCACTGAGCCGAGAGTACCATGCGCGGGGCGACTGTTTGAGGCCATAAAGAGCCCGCTGGAGTTTGCAGACATAACCCGGGTACCGAGCATCCTCAAAGCCGGACGGTTGTTGCATATACGCTGCCTCAGAGAGTTCGCCATGGAGGAAAGCATTGCTAACATCAAGCTGGCAGAGGCTCCAGCCGCGCGAAACGGCAATAGCGAGGACGAGGCGGACAGTTGTCGGTTTTACAACCGGACTGAAGGTGTCGAGGTAGTCGACGCCGTAACACTGAGTGAAGCCCTTGGCCACAAGACGGGCCTTGTACTTGTCGATGCTGTCGTCAGCGTGCTCTTTGACCTTGAAAATCCATTTGCACCCAATGATGTTCTGTCCGGGTGGTCGAGGAACGAGCTTCCAGGTGTGATTCTTTTGTAGAGTGGCAAACTCAAGCTCCATGGCCTTACGCCACGAGGAATCTGTCATCGCGGAGCGGTAGGAGGTGGGCGGCGCTGCAAGGAACGCCCGACGACGTGGGTCATCGAAGACCGTGCCATCAGTAGGCACTCAAGGCTTGACAATGTTGTTGCGGAGCCGAGTAGTGGCACCACGCTGCTCTGGCTGCTCAGCGGCTGCAGCAGGAGATCGTGCAGACGCGCGTGAAATCGCGTCATCGGACGACGCTATATTGGACGAACCACAGGAGTCCGGCTCGGACGAAGCAGGCGCATGCACAACCACAACAGGTGAGGCCGGCGACGCGGGCTCGTCCATGACCACGTCCGGCTGTATTGCATGGCTCACATCAGCAGCCCCGTTGCCAGAGGGCTGCATGGCACTGCTAGCGTCAACAGAGGATGTACGTGAGCCATCTGGAGATGTACCTGCATCAGAATAATCGCTCGAGGCAGGATGATTAGTATCCAACAAAGAGGTAGCAAAATCTCTTACGTGATCAACCTGTGCTACTGGCTGGGAATGGGTCAAAGGGATAGGTGTAGAGACTGGTTGAATGGGTGTTGGTAGAATGAAATTAGCAAATGGATACACATGTTCATCAAAGATAACATCACGTGAGACATAGACACGTCCGGTGAATCGATCCAGACATTTATAACCTTTGTGCATGCTGCTATATCCAAGAAAAACACATTGCCGAGATCGAAAATCAAGTTTATGGTTGTTGTAGGGTCGTAAATTAGGCCAGCATGCACAACCAAAAACACGCAAGCGAGAATAATCAGGAGTTTCATTGAAGAGTACGGTAAGGGGTGTAGAGTTTTGAATGGTTCGGCTCGGCATGCGATTAATTAGGTAGCATGCAGTGAGGAAAGCTTCGTCCCAAAAACGAAGGGGAAGCGAGGAGTGAGCGAGGAGGGCAATCCCAGTTTCGACAATGTGCCGATGCTTACGTTCCGCGATGCCGTTTTGCTGGGAGGTGTGCGGGCACGTAACACGGTGAGTGATGCCGACACGGGAAAAATATCGATGGAGCCGGCGATATTCACCGCCCCAGTCTGACTGTACCGCACGGATTTTGGTGTTAAGAAGTCGCTCAACATGGTTTTGAAAAACATAAAATGTGTTTTCGACATCGGATTTTCGCTTAATCAGATAAATCCAAGTAAAACGACTAAAATCATCCAAGAAACTCACGTAATACTTAAATCCGGCAACAGAGGTACGAGCCGGTCCCCACACATCGGTGTAAACTAGCTGAAGCGGAGAGTTGGTTACATGAGAGGAATTATTATATGGAAGCTGATGCATTTTGCCACGTTGGCAAGCATCACATACTAAGGACTCACGAGACGGTGCACAACCTAGTTTATTCAACCTAATGACGGAATCGACGACACTGGATGAAGGATGGCCGAGCCTCTTGTGCCAATGTTCAGAGGTGAGCTTGACAGCAGAGAGGACATGCCGACTGGATGGACTGAACGATGAAGACGCACGGGAGCTTGGCACCGGGTAGAGACCGCCGCGGCTTCTACCTTGCAGAAGGACCCTCCTCGTGACTTGATCCTTCAGATGAAAAAAGTCAGGATACATCTCGGCAAATGCACGATTATCAGAAACAAGTTTATGAGTTGAAATAAGATGTTTGTGTAAGTCTGGAATGTGAAAGACATTTTTTAGGAGGAGGGGTTTGTGTGAGCCAGGAAGCATGGATTGACCAACGTGAGAGATTTGCAAACCTGCTCCGTTGGCGACATGGACCTTATCCTTCCCGTTGTAGCGATCATGGACCGTGAGGCGATCAAGGTCGCTGGTGAGGTGATCCGTCGCACCGGAGTCAAGGTACCAGTTGGTGTCGACGAGTAGCCGCCATGGCCGCCACTGTTGGTAGAGTTGCTGCTGCGCTCGGTGTTGCCATAGCACTCGCGGTTGTCCTCGGCCTGATAGGCATGGTTGAAACGCTGCCTGCACCTCAGTGCATCATGCCCATACTTGAGGCAGACTTGGCAGGTGGGCTTGTTGCGGCCGCGGCCTCCCCGACCACGGCCCTGTCCCTGGCCACCACGACCTCCACCGCGAGTTGCTGCATTCGCGGAGTAGATCTCGCCGATGGAAGTCTGCTGCTCAAGGCGAAGCTCAGCGCTAAGCAAATACGCATAGAAGCTGGCCAGGCTCACTGGCTCATCACGTGCTGTGATTGAAGCAACAAGGGGATCATATTCGGAGCCCAGACCAGCGAGCATGTAGCCAAGAACCTCCTCGTCAGAGAGCGGCTTGCCAACGGATGCCATAGCGTCGGCATACCCTTTCATCTTGTTGTAGTACGCAGCAGCAGATAAATCCTTCTTCTTCTGGTTGGAGAGCATGTAGCGGATCTGCATCACACGTGCGCGACTCTCCGAGGAGAACATCGCGTGCAGCGCATCCCACACGGCACGGGAGGTGTGGAGCTGCGTCAATTGCCCGATGATGTCCTCGGTCATAGAGGAGAGCAGGGCGATGAGGACCACTTGGTCCTGTTGATACCAGCGAAGGAATTCGGGGTTTGCCACGATCCGAGCAGCGTCACCGGTGCCCTCGGTGATGGTCTCCGCCGGCGGAGGGATGGTGCCATCGACATAGCCGAAGGAGCCTTGTGCGCGAAGGACAGGGACGGCCTGAGTTTTCCAAAGAAGAAAATTCTCCCTTGTGAGGCGGATGGTGATCAGGTTGGCGATGGCAGCAATAGAGGTGGAGCTGGACGAGATGATCGCTCCGGAGGTGCCATCGCTGGAAGCAGGAATGGTGGACATGGTGAGGAAAAGGATCTTGCTCTGATACCAAGTCAGAAGAGAATATTTGCCGTGTTCATTCTCATTGCATTGGGCTGTTTATATAGTACAGATACATGCTCAGTTACAAGTCACTAGTACGTGGATAATCAAGAGAGAGGTCTCTAGACCTTCTGCATTCTAGCACTAAGCTATAACTACTATGCGTTACAACTCATGATGATAGATAGCACTGACTCATCACATTTGACAAACAAAATTCTTGAAGCTGGTGTGGAATGTGAATTTCTTTTATGTTTGCCTTTCGTGAAATCGTTAGATTGCACATCTTAATTTGTTCATTCCTGATCTGAGTGTTATGATTTTTAGCTACACTCAGACCCAGAATCTTGAGTCAGCAACCATCTAGGTACCTGGTGGTTGGGGACAAGCTGAAGTTGGCAGCGTTTGGCAGCTGCCTGGAAGCAGCTGGAGTCCTCCTTCACTCATCGACCCGTCCTCACTCGCCAAAACTCTGTGGTTTGTTTTGAAACGAGGGTGGGCGAAAACCTTGTGATCTTTGCGAACATCTCTGTTAATTATAGCTGTTTACTTTTAACCCATTTTGTAGGGCCGAATCTTAGGTTGCACGACTTTTTTGGTTGTGCCGTGGATAGAAATGAATCTAGCAGCTGGTATTAGCTGGTTGGAATTCTATTTCTGAGTACTGGTATGTACCTTGTCTCTTCCAAATTAATTGTAGTTCTAGTTTTGTTAATTTTTTAGCCTGGTACCACCGTCAAGAAGGGAAAACCACCATGGTTTATTTTAAAATTGCTAAGTAGTAAGCATTGCATTAACATATGAGCAGGTTAATTAAGAGTTCCATTGAATGAACTGGATTACTGGAATAAACAAAGACTTGACCAAGGCTATACCATCTATGTGGCTGAGATTGTCCTACTGAATTACCCCGCCTCATATATATCAAAACTGAAAGATATCCCATAATACGAGTATTTGGCAAGCTTTGTTATTTGTTTTAATTCTAAACATGCTTGCCCTTGCTCCTGAGATAGTCTGAGTGCATGAATTCGAAAGTTGGAGCATTAACCTTGCTACCCAGAGAATAGACGCCAGCTTGATCAAGATGATCTTCAAGTACCCCGGGTCTGAAAAAGACTAATCTATCCTCTATTTCGGTCTTTATCACGAGTGGCTTGCCAGGATGTTGGGGTCTCATGGGTACTTCTGTCTTAAATTATAGTATCAAATTGTTGTTATTTTTGTAGTTCTGTTCTTGCAGGTTCAAGCTTACTCGATAGTGCATCTGATGCATGAAAGGAATGGATGTGATGGACGCTGACAAAAATGGCTCCTGCAAGAGCAGTACGCAAAGCATTTCTCAATACTCCTATCAGCCAATGGACCTACGTATCTCGCTGAGAATGAAACTAGAGTTTGCTGCGGTTCTCCCTACAATGTCGAAATGGCTACCGAAAGAGATCATACCGCAAGAATGGTAACATTTTAGTTCATGCAGCGTCAGAGATTTATATATAGTACAGAAATATATTTAATGGTTGATCTAATGAAGCTAGCTAATGGTGAACCTGATAAAATTAATTTGTTGCTGACTAGGGTGGCAAAAGCCTTGTGGCAATGCCTGTTTTGCATATTTTTATCTTCGAGAAAACCCCAAAAGTTTTGCAACTAGATGTATTGATAGAAAAAGAGGTTATGCACGAGCCCAAGAAAGGGCAAAACCCAAAATTACAACGCTACCCCAAATATATGTAGCATTTTACTTTCTATTGCAACAAAGTTAGGTTCAAACCATATTTCCCCTTTTTGAGGAAATTAAACCATATTTCCCCTTGTAGAAATTAAGCCATATATTTAATGTTCGGCACTGGCTATGTCATGAAAACCAAGTACAATCGGTGCAGAACTTAAAGGCACTTGTGGCAACTAACTGATCAATGCTTATTAGTTACTCCCTTAAATATCGAGTTTACTTTCATTTTGTTCATTTTCTTGTTTTGCTAGTTATGATCGTTGCTATTAATTCAACTGTGATAACTAGAAGCAGATATGCATTTATAGAGGAAAACTGGATACAGGAATACAAGATGAGTTTATGTATGATATAGATCACAGAAAATTTGTAACATTGAGATATTCTGCAGATAAAAATAACCCGAGATAGGGGTTTAAAATTGTAGTAATTTCAGCAAATAAATACTACAGATCAGGGCTTCTGTTCCAAGTAACAAATCTACTGCTCACAATCTAATTGGATATCTTCTCGGGACGGTCTCATTTCACCTGGGCCCTGATAGATCTGAGCCTACAGGTGGAGCTAAGGAGTTCACACTTCCATCATTACCAAAATTAGCTCGACCTGTTGCGACAAAGTTATAATCTATGTTGGCGTCAACATCCATGGCACCTTCCAGGACTGTGACGACTTCGGACATTTTAGGCCTTTTTTTGCAATCATTCTGCAAGCACCACATTGCAAGCATCATCATCTGAATTACATCTTGCTTGTGTGCTTGCATGTCGTTGCTGTTATTGTCAATCAAATCTACCAACTGATCATTCTTCACCTTTTCCTCCAATAGGGTGATGAGATGGACGCTCTCTTCTGACCGGGAAGTGTCAAGGTTCATCTGTGATATCAACCATTCAGGAGCTAAATATTCAGGTGTGCCTCTCATTCTGGTAACCACTTGGCTCATATCCCTGTCGATGAGCTTGCATAGTCCAAAATCAGAAAGTTTAGCATCGAAGTTGTCATCTAAGAGAATATTTTGCGGTTTGACATCCAAATGAGCAATTATTTTTGTGCACTCCTCATGAAGATAAGAGAGGCCCTTAGCTATGTGAGTTATAATCTTGCACCGCGTGCTCCAATCTAAAGGAGGGGCATCATTGTCATGTCAACAATAAATCCATCTGTCCAAGGATCCTTTGGGCATGTACTCATATACCAAGAGCCTATGGGATTTCTCAGCACAGAAACCAATCAATCTCACCAGATGAATATGATGAATGCTGCCAATTGTCTGAACCTCTGCCGAAAATTTACTTTTGCCCTGACCAGTTTGATCCAAACGTTTCACTGCAATCCTTTGATCACCAAGTTGTCCCTTGAAAACAGACCCAAATCCTCCTTCCCCAAGCTTGTCTATGAATTGCTTGGTTGCTGCTTTTAGCTGTTGAAATGTGAACCTCATTGGTGTTCCTTGTAGCTCCCCAAACTCTTCCTCTTCTTCCATCCCATGTTGTCGTTGTGTTCTTCGTTTACATATAAAGAAGATGATGAGGAACACGATGGTGAGCAAAATGAAGCCGCCTACAGGAGCTAGAATTGCAACAACTCTTCTTGTAGCAGACGATTTCGGTTTCATGCTTGTTGGCCCGGTAGCTGCAGGCAGAGTACTTGGTGTCGGAGGTGTTACATCGGCTGGGGGCGCAGGCAGGGGACTTTTGATTAATCAGGGGACAGAAGATGACCTGGTAGTCTGTGCCCGTCGGGCAAGTGAAAGTGGAAAAATCGTTGGGATTGCTGTAGGCATCTGGGCACAACCGCTTATAGAAGACCGAGTTAATTGTGTAACTGCAATTTCTTTCTGCGCTCCTAATACATGGATTGTTACACCCTCCCGGAGCCTTCAGCTCTCTTGGGCACTGCGATGTGATGTTGGCCTTTGTTTTATCGAAAAAGGCTTTCGCCCCGCTTTATAAATAAAGCCAACCGCCAGGAGCACATACAAGACTAGTTCAACACACACACCCAAGTCGCACAAATAAGGTCCAGAGGTTCTGCTGAGGGCACAGCTCAACAAGCCCAGAAACGCAACACAACATGAAAAGACAGCTCAGCCAGGGCCAAGGCCGTAGTTGGAGCTGGATAGAAACACACAACTAATCAGGCTCAGGAGGAGCCGGCGGAGGGGGCGGCGACAGACAAACGGCCATCGAGCGGAGGTCGGCGATGAAGGCGGAGATGGCGTCCCGGTCCCGAGGGCGGCTAAGCGGCCGCCAGAGCTGCAAGTAACCAGACAATTTGTAGAGGGCGTCAGTAGAGCGTCGGAGAGGGGAGCGCTGAATCACAAGTTTATTGCGAATGGTCCAAAGCGTCCACGCGAGAACCCCAATCTCAAGCCACCTAATGTGGCGAGATGGAGGCGGGGAGGCCTGTAGTTCGGCGAAGAGGTCGGTGAAGTTGGAGTGGCACCAATTCCCGCCAATTGCCTCCCTAAAGCAGCTCTAGACGAACTGCGCAGACACACAGGAGAAGAAAATGTGATTCGAGTCTTCGGGGGAATCACAAAGGGGGCAGATGCCAGAGCCCAGGCCATTGCGCTTGCGGACCTCAACACCTGACGGAAGCCGACCGCGGATCCACTGCCACATGAAGATCCGGATTTTAAGGGGCAGTCGAATGGACCAAACCGCCTGAAGGGGGGGAGGGGCGGAGGAGGGGGCGATAGCCGCATAGAGGGACTTGGTGGAGAATTGTCCCGAAGGCTCAAGGTCCCACCGAACCTCATCCGGGCCAACATCGACAGTCGGTTCATGGAGTGCAATAAAATCAAGCAGCTAATGCCAGGCGGCCACTTCCGGAGGCCCAAATGGCCTCCGGAGCGCGAGGCGCCCTAAGTCAATAAGGGCCTGCTGAACTGAGATTGTAGGGGCGATGCGATGGAGAAGAGGTCGGGAAAGCGGGCAGCGAAGGGGGCGTCCCCAGCCCAGCGGTCAAACCAAAACAAGGTCGCCGCTCCGGAACCAACCGAGATGGAGGTCCCAATGCAGAGGACGGGAAGCAGCTGGATGACCGACTGCCAGAACTGGGACCCGCCCGACCGCTGGCAGAAGGCCAAGGGTTGACCACGCAGGTATTTGTTCCAGATGATGTCTAACCACAGACCGCCATGTCCCTGAGAGATGCGCCAGAGCCAGCGGGAAAGGAGGGCAATGTTCATGCGCTTAGAGCACATGATGCCAAGGCCTCCCTGGTCCCGAGGTTTGCAGATGTCGGGCCAACTAACCATATGATACTTCTGCCTGTTATTGTCTCCCGCCCAATAGAAGCGAGATTGAATTATAGCAATCTCGTGATGGAGGGTCTCGTGGAGACTGTAGAAGCTCATAAGGAATATGAGGAGACTAGAGAGCGAGGAGTTGATGAGGATTGTCCGGGCCGCCTTCGAGAGCCATCGACCTTGCCACGGCTCCATTCGCGTTTGCAACTTGGAGACCGTAGGGCGAAGGTCCACCACAGTGAGCCGGGAGTCACTAATGGGCGTTCCCAAGTATGTCATTGGGAAGGAGCCCAGGCGGCAGTTGAGGCGGTTGGCAATGCCGAGGGCCTCAGCCAGAGAGTAGCCCATCACCATCACATCGCTTTTGTCGAAGTTGATCTTGAGACCAAACATTTGCTGGAAGCAGAGGAGGAGGAATTTCAGACTAGCGATGTCCGCATCCGAGCCTTCGACCACGATGATGGTGTCGTACTGGAGCAGGGAGATGCCAGTGCCACCAGTCAGGTGAGGGGTGATCCCACGAATATGACCAGCAGCCTTGGCCTTGTCCAGAATGGCCGCAAGAGCATCAACCACCATATTAAACAAGAACGTGGAAAAAGGGTCACCCTGTCTCACCCCACAGAACATGGGGAACTAGGGACCAATCTCCCCGTTGATGTTAACGGCCGTGCGCCGACACGAAATGATCTGCATCACCCGAGTTACCCAACGGTCATCGAAGCCTTTTCGCAGAAGAACTTCTCGAAGGAAGGGCCAACTAACAGTGTCATAGGCCTTATGGAAATCGATCTTCAGAAAGACCGCTTTGAGGTGCTTGGAGCGGACTTCATGGAGGATTTCGTGGAGGACCAACACCCCATCCAGAATATACCGGCCTTAGATGAAAGCCGATTGGTTGGGGTGGGTAATACGGTCGGCAAGCAGGGTCACCCTATTGGCGTACCCTTTATCAAGAATCCGGAAGATCACGTTAATCACCGTTATAGGGCGGAACTGGCGGATGTCAGAAGCACCAGGAACCATGGGGATGAGCGAGATCGTCCCGTAGTTCAGTGTCAGGACCCTGACTCAATGCCACATCGATCTAGCATATAACACCTCATATCACTTTGCGGCCTCACGCACGGTATCCCCACGGGTGTCGCCTTACCTTTGCCCAGGACCGTTTGCGCCTTTTGGCACACGTATATGATGGTGTCGCTAGCATCCATATGATAAAGAGCCCGGGCTGACATGGCTAGTCGTAAACCCAAAGTGGCACTAACTTACAGGGACAGGCATCCATGACCCAGCATCGAACGTGTCGGTCATCAGCGAGTGAATCCAGGCTGTAGCACTGGGATAACAGGACTCCGGTGAACCGGGCTGTAGCGGGCTAGCAGGACTCCGGTATTCATCGCGAGACATTTCCCCGAAGGGACAGACACAGGATCGAAGAAGGACACATGCCGGCCAGCCTAAGTGTTCCGGAGCAGTAGCAAGCTACCAGGGCTCAGTGGAAGCACTAGGAGACATTTCCCGGTAAGAGAGACTACTAAGGATAAACAACTAGATAGTCAGATCCCACACATAGCAATACACATTACACGTACGCATAACATGCAAGTATGTGTTGTACAACATGGCATCACAGCATAACTCAACAACTCATATAGATAAAGGCTCAGAAGAGCCGTCATAGCATTTATTACAAACAGGGGTCACATGACCCAACATTCAGAGCAATCAAGCAACAAGCGGAAGCATTACATGTCTGAGTACAGACATCTAAAAATGAAAAAGGCTGAAAGCCTGACTATCTACAACGTCCGATCAAGATCGTAGCTGAGGTACAAGCTACTCGTCGAAGTCCACAAGACACTAGTAAGACCGAAGTTTCCGCTGCAAAAACATAAATAAAGCAACATGAGTACAAAGGTACTCGGCAAGACTTACATCAGATCCTATCATACATGCATTTGTATCAAGAGGGTAATGTGGGGTTTAGTTGTAGCAAGCCAGCTTTGACTCTGTGGCTATCCTGTTCTACGACTACCAGAAACTCTTGAGGTGATATGGCGCACACGAGTCCACTAATCACCACACAATACACTACTATGGATTCATCCCCGTCTCCCTACGAGAAGGCCATCCATAGCACTCACACTTGTCTTGAGCTTTTTAGAGTATCCACTTCAAGTTGTCTATGTACCATGTAAGCATCTAAGAAGTCCATAACCGCGGACCTGGCTATTCGAATAGATCATATTAACCCTGCAGGGGTGTACTTCTTCACACACGCTCTCGTCACTTACCGCCATGTACACGTCATGTATCTCGGCAACCTTCAAGCGGAAGCCTGGCGAGGGTGTCGGCCACGACCTGACTAACCACACAAGACTCTAGTCCAGGTTTATCGCCTATTCAGGTTCTATCCGCAAGGAGATCCGGCCGGGGTTTCACTCACGGCCCCAAACGATGTGTGCAGGGTTCCCAAGCCCACCTCGCCGGATGGATCTACGCTTGGTACACCATGCCACTTGTGCCTAGTCTGTCCCAAGCCCACCTGGCCGGGTGCCACTTGGTAGACTACTAACACTGCCTATAAACACCAGAAACTAGTTGCGACTCCTGGATAGAGATCAAGTTGGTTAATAAGTCAGAGAGTCAATTAAGGATCCCAATGTGTGGTAGTATCGAGTCATTGGACAACATACATAGAACTCAGTGCTTAAGGACGGCTCCAGTGAGACAACCCACCATGTACTCCTACATGGCCTCTCACCGCTACCTTTGCCAAATCGTGTTCACACACTTAACTCTCAGCACCAGAACATATCGTAACACTCCAATTCATTCCCAATGAATCAGACCTGACACAACTCTAAGCAATAGCAGGCATAGCATGGTAGGAACACATCAGTGGCTTCAATCAACTCCTACACATGCTAGTGGGTTTCAACTATTTACTGTGGCAATGACAGGTCATGCAGAGGAATGGGCTCAACTACCGCAGCACAAAGTAGCAGATGAATCGTTGTTGTCCTAATGCAATAATTGAGAGCAGGAGCGAGAGAGTAGGATTATATCGGAATGAACAAGGGGGTTTGCTTGCCTGGTAAATCAACAAGGGAGGCACTGCTTCATAGACAGGTACTCTGGAACAGCTCCGGAGCAGGACCTATCGAGAAGGAATGGTGCCGGCAATCAATACACAAACATATGCAACAATATGATGCATGAACATGGCATGAAGATGTGATGCTGTTTAAGCTAATGCAACTAGTAATCATTTGGGGTGAAGTCCATTTGAACCATAAGCTCAAATGCATCTCCAAAGTAAGCTCTTATATATATGCCATAATGTGTTTTCACCTATACAGCAAGTATAAGTTGGTTTGTCATGCATGAAACTAGTACAGATGGAAAGATTGCATTTTTCTGATAATTTTTCATATATAAATTATTTCAATCTGAGCTACGGTTGAATTTCTATGAATTTTTGAAGTTTAAATCAATTTCTGGAATTTCCTGATTTAATTTAAATCCAGAAATCATATTATTGCGCCAGCATGACGTCAGCACGGCGTCAGCAGGTCAACCGGGGCTGACCAGGGTTAAACCTGACGTGTGGGGTCCACACGTCAGTGACACTGGGGTTAACCCCGAGTCAAACCTGGGCTGATTAGCTTTGACTAAGCCTTGGGGCCCACTGGTCAGTGTCAGGGGGGTTAAATAAGCGGTGATTAGCACTAAGCTAATCATGCGCCACGTCAGTCGCCAGAGTTTCGCCGGCGACGACCTCGAGCCACGGCGGAAGTTCGCCGGAATGAGCTGGAGGCCACGGTTTGGCACACGGAGGCCACTGGCGGGTAGCCCGTGCACGGGCGCATCCAGCCGCGCTCAGGGAAGGCCATGGGAACGGCGGAGCTCGCCGGAGCAGAGCTCGCGGCGGCGGCCGGAGCACGGTTGATGCGGGTTAGGCGACGCAGGGCACTAGGGAGGCTGCGAGCGGGTCCGCGCGACTCGCCAGAGTGCACTGAGTGCAACGGCGAGCTCGGCTGCGGCCTGCGGCGGCTGTGCCCACGACGGCGAGGAGCTGCGGTGGCGATGGCTTCGGCCATGGTGGGGAAC
>LT934116.1:51056557-51070457 GCA_900231445.1 Triticum turgidum subsp. durum | reverse complement strand
ATAACGTGTACAATGTGTAGTATCGTAAAATACCAGCAAACGAAAAAGAATTAAAATGGAAACACAAAATTAAATGAAAAAAAAATCATAAAACTAAAAACCCCCCAAACCTTATAGTACCGGTTGGTATTACCAACCGGTACTAAAGGGCTCTAGGCCCCTGGAGCTGGCTCGTGCCACGTGGTTGTCCTTTAGCACCGGTTCGTGCTGAACCGGTACTAAAGGGGGGGCTTTAGTGCCCACACTTTAGTGCCGGTTATGGAACCGGCACTAAAGGGCCTTACGAACCGGTGCTATTGCCCGGTTCTGCACTAGTGTGACCTTCCCAGAACCAGCACCGGCAGGAAGTCCATGGGCACGTTGATTACTGTTTTAAATAGCCCGCTATAGCTCCGCTATAACACGCTATAGCGTTTACAAAAGGTTTTGCGCTAAGAGACTTTGGTCCAAACAAATAAGCAAACATTTTAAATAGCGCGCTATAGCTTCGCTATAGCACGCTATAGTATTTGGAAGAGGTCCGCCGGTAAAATGCTTAGCGCGCTATTTAAAACTAGTCGATGAGGGAGATGTCGAAGAAGTCACTCGTTTGGCCTTGGCCAAGCGTGAACTCACCCTGTTGGCGCCGCTGCTCTCTTACACCGGACTGAGGATAGAGGTAGAAGAAGCACAGCAGTATTTTTTTCGGCCGCAACGCAGCCCTCTTCTATTTCTCCAACTGGATACACAACGCCACACCAGACTAGGATTTTACAGCCGCTTTTTGTAGCCAACAGAGACGTAGCACCCACGCACGCACTAACAGACTCAAACGTACAGCCGGCTTTATAGCTAACAATACGTAGCCCTCACGGAGTCCACCACGATCTGGTCTTCCCTCGAACGTGCGCAGCCAGCTCCTCCGCAAGACCTGGTGCCATCATGCTACCGCTGCATCCTGCCTGCCTCGCCACACAATCGCAGGCTCAGCCACAGTCCGACTCAACCTAGCCTTCTACACGCACGCACACACGCACGCAGGCCATACAATGCCCAGACACACACATACACACACACACGCCACGCTGCTGCGTCTCACACGTCCCGCCTGTCCCGCGCGTCACCGACACGTCCGACGAACCCGACGAGCCCGACGGCATCAGTATGTCCCGTTCGTCCCGCGCGCACCCGACGCGCCCGACGAGCCCGACCACACACGCCGTGGCTTATTCCAACACACCCATCGTATTGGGCGGTTGACCATTGTCCTTGCAGGCGAGCAAGCCGCCACAGCCGCCAGTTTGGCACGACCCGTTGCCTTCGCCATTGAATGAGCAGCCTGTGCGTGCCCAGATGCGCACGCTCGTAGTGCCAACGGGAACGTCCAGCACCCATGTCTCCCCCGGATCGAGCCTCATGCCACCTCCAACCGGAACAGCGGCTGGCCACACGGTGTAGGAGCATCGGTTGATGACATGGAATTTGGTGGCCTCGCTGGTGGCAGCGAGGAGTAGGAGGACGAGAAGGAGAGGCAGGCGACAGAGAGCCGAAGAGGTACTCGCCACTGCCATTTGTGTTATGATTTTGCTTGCACCGAACTTGAATCAGAGTTTGAGTTGCGAACTTGCAACTGGGCTCCTGTGACAGCTAACAGCATGGAAGAATGGTAGAGGATTGCCGCGATAGGGACTGCATCTGTGTGTTGCATCATTCAACGGTCAGCATAAGAACAGCCTAACATGCTCTGTAGTGATGACTGTTTGATAGGACCAGACTTGCTTGCGGTTGCGGTGCTTGTTTGCTTGTTTAGTAGTCCCTTTCAAATTTGTACCTGTACTGTGTCTTCCAAAAAAAGGGAATCTGTACATGTGTATAATCTGTTGTTTGATTAATTTTGCTGCCAGTCAGAAGAGAATATTTGCCGTGTTCATTCTCATTGCATTGGGCTGTTTATATAGTACAGATACATGCTCAGTTACAAGTCACTAGTACGTGGATAATCAAGAGAGAGGTCTCTAGACCTTCTGCATTCTAGCACTAAGCTATAATTACTATGCGTTACAACTCATGATGATAGATAGCACTGACTCATCACATTTGACATGCCCCCTCAATCTCAACCGACGGAGACAAGATTGAGATTGCGACGACATCGGTCGAGCATCAGCTTCGTGCACGGTTTGGTGAAGACATCCGCGACCTGATCTTCCGAAGCTATGAACCGGACCTCTAGAGCTCCTAGTGCCACCTTCTCTCGGACGAAGTGGAAGTCAACCTCGATGTGTTTTGTCCTTGCATGAAACACTGGGTTCGCTGTAAGATAGGTAGCTCCAAGGTTGTCACACCAGAGTACAGGAGGGCGCGGTTGCGATATGTGCAACTCTTTGAGTAATGACTGTACCCAAGTAACTTCGGCAGTCCCATTTGCGAGTGCCTTGTACTTTGCCTCTGTAGATGAGCGTGACACGGTTGGCTGTTTTCGCGCACTCCAGGAAATTAAGGTTGGTCCAAAGAAGACCGCAAGGCCACCGGTTGAGCGCCGATCATCAGCGCATCCAGCCCAATCCACGTCCGTGAAAACGCTCAAGAGCGTAGATGTTGATCTCCGTATACCGAGTCCATAGGATATTGTCCCTTTGACATAGCGGAGAATTCTTTTTACAGCTTCCCAATGAAACTCTGTTGGTTGAGCTAAGAACTGACAAACCTTGTTGACGGCGAATGAAATGTCAGGTCTAGTGAGCGTCAAGTATTGCAAACCACCTACAGTACTGCGATACACAAAGGCATCCTCCTCATTGAAAGCTTGACCAACGTCCCGTGATAACTTATGTTGCACATTCATGGGGGTTGACACTGCCTTGCAATTTTCCATGTGTGTACGTCGAAGAAGATCAGTAGCATATTTCTTCTGAGTAAGACTCAACCCTCCAGAATTAGAAGCCACTTCAATGCCCAAGAAGTAGTGCAATGGTCCAAGGTCCAATAGACGTCGAACAGCAGTGGGGCAGGAACTGGCGACAATGATGTCGTCGACGTAGACGAGCATATACATGGTGACGCCGGCATGAGAGAAGATGAACAGGGACGTATCTGCTGTTGATGGAGCAAAACCAAGTTGCTGAAGACGATCACTGAGCCGAGAGTACCATGCGCGGGGCGACTGTTTGAGGCCATAAAGAGCCCGCTGGAGTTTGCAGACATAACCCGGGTACCGAGCATCCTCAAAGCCGGACGGTTGTTGCATATACGCTGCCTCAGAGAGTTCGCCATGGAGGAAAGCATTGCTAACATCAAGCTGGCAGAGGCTCCAGCCGCGCGAAACGGCAATAGCGAGGACGAGGCGGACAGTTGTCGGTTTTACAACCGGACTGAAGGTGTCGAGGTAGTCGACGCCGTAACACTGAGTGAAGCCCTTGGCCACAAGACGGGCCTTGTACTTGTCGATGCTGTCGTCAGCGTGCTCTTTGACCTTGAAAATCCATTTGCACCCAATGATGTTCTGTCCGGGTGGTCGAGGAACGAGCTTCCAGGTGTGATTCTTTTGTAGAGTGGCAAACTCAAGCTCCATGGCCTTACGCCACGAGGAATCTGTCATCGCGGAGCGGTAGGAGGTGGGCGGCGCTGCAAGGAACGCCCGACGACGTGGGTCATCGAAGACCGTGCCATCAGTAGGCACTCAAGGCTTGACAATGTTGTTGCGGAGCCGAGTAGTGGCACCACGCTGCTCTGGCTGCTCAGCGGCTGCAGCAGGAGATCGTGCAGACGCGCGTGAAATCGCGTCATCGGACGACGCTATATTGGACGAACCACAGGAGTCCGGCTCGGACGAAGCAGGCGCATGCACAACCACAACAGGTGAGGCCGGCGACGCGGGCTCGTCCATGACCACGTCCGGCTGTATTGCATGGCTCACATCAGCAGCCCCGTTGCCAGAGGGCTGCATGGCACTGCTAGCGTCAACAGAGGATGTACGTGAGCCATCTGGAGATGTACCTGCATCAGAATAATCGCTCGAGGCAGGATGATTAGTATCCAACAAAGAGGTAGCAAAATCTCTTACGTGATCAATCTGTGCTACTGGCTGGGAATGGGTCAAAGGGATAGGTGTAGAGACTGGTTGAATGGGTGTTGGTAGAATGAAATTAGCAAATGGATACACATGTTCATCAAAGATAACATCACGTGAGACATAGACACGTCCGGTGGATCGATCCAGACATTTATAACCTTTGTGCATGCTGCTATATCCAAGAAAAACACATTGCCGAGATCGAAAATCAAGTTTATGGTTGTTGTAGGGTCGTAAATTAGGCCAGCATGCGCAACCAAAAACACGCAAGCGAGAATAATCAGGAGTTTCATTGAAGAGTACGGTAAGGGGTGTAGAGTTTTGAATGGTTCGGCTCGGCATGCGATTAATTAGGTAGCATGCAGTGAGGAAAGCTTCGTCCCAAAAACGAAGGGGAAGCGAGGAGTGAGCGAGGAGGGCAATCTCAGTTTCCAGTTTCGACAATGTGCCGATGCTTACGTTCCGCGATGCCGTTTTGCTGGGAGGTGTGCGGGCACGTAACACGGTGAGTGATGCCGACACGGGAAAAATATCGATGGAGCCGGCGATATTCACCGCCCCAGTCTGACTGTACCGCACGGATTTTGGTGTTAAGAAGTCGCTCAACATGGTTTTGAAAAACATAAAATGTGTTTTCGACATCGGATTTTCGCTTAATCAGATAAATCCAAGTAAAACGACTAAAATCATCCAAGAAACTCACGTAATACTTAAATCCGGCAACAGAGGTACGAGCCGGTCCCCACACATCGGTGTGAACTAGCTGAAGCGGAGAGTTGGTTACATGAGAGGAATTATTATATGGAAGCTGATGCATTTTGCCACGTTGGCAAGCATCACATACTAAGGACTCACGAGACGGTGCATAACCTAGTTTATTCAACCTAATGACGGAATCGACGACACTGGATGAAGGATGGCCGAGCCTCTTGTGCCAATGTTCAGAGGTGAGCTTGACAGCAGAGAGGACATGCCGACTGGATGGACTGAACGATGAAGACGCACGGGAGCTTGGCACCGGGTAGAGACCGCCGCGGCTTCTACCTTGCAGAAGGACCCTCCTCGTGACTTGATCCTTCAGACGAAAAAAGTCAGGATACATCTCGGCAAATGCACGATTATCAGAAACAAGTTTATGAGTTGAAATAAGATGTTTGTGTAAGTCTGGAACGTGAAAGACATTTTTTAGGAGGAGGGGTTTGTGTGAGCCAGGAAGCATGGATTGACCAACGTGAGAGATTTGCAAACCTGCTCCGTTGGCGACATGGACCTTATCCTTCCCGTTGTAGCGATCATGGACCGTGAGGCGATCAAGGTCGCTGGTGAGGTGATCCGTCGCACCGGAGTCAAGGTACCAGTTGGTGTCGACGAGTAGCCGCCATGGCCGCCACTGTTGGTAGAGTTGCTGCTGCGCTCGGTGTTGCCATAGCGCTCGCGGTTGTCCTCGGCCTGATAGGCATGGTTGAAACGCTGCCTGCACCTCAGTGCATCATGCCCATACTTGAGGCAGACTTGGCAGGTGGGCTTGTTGCGGCCGCGGCCTCCCCGACCACGGCCCTGTCCCTGGCCACCACGACCTCCACCGCGAGTTGCTGCATTCGCGGAGTAGATCTCGCCGATGGAAGTCTGCTGCTCAAGGCGAAGCTCGGCGCTAAGCAAATACGCATAGAAGCTGGCCAGGCTCACTGGCTCATCACGTGCTGTGATTGAAGCAACAAGGGGATCATATTCGGAGCCCAGACCAGCGAGCATGTAGCCAAGAACCTCCTCGTCAGAGAGCGGCTTGCCAACGGATGCCATAGCGTCGGCATACCCTTTCATCTTGTTGTAGTACGCAGCAGCAGATAAATCCTTCTTCTTCTGGTTGGAGAGCATGTAGCGGATCTGCATCACACGTGCGCGACTCTCCGAGGAGAACATCGCGTGCAGCGCATCCCACACGGCACGGGAGGTGTGGAGCTGCGTCAATTGCCCGATGATGTCCTCGGTCATAGAGGAGAGCAGGGCGATGAGGACCACTTGGCCCTGTTGATACCAGCGAAGGAATTCGGGGTTTGCCACGATCCGAGCAGCGTCACCGGTGCCCTCGGTGATGGTCTCCGCCGGCGGAGGGATGGTGCCATCGACATAGCCGAAGGAGCCTTGTGCGCGAAGGACAGGGACGGCCTGAGTTTTCCAAAGAAGAAAATTCTCCCTTGTGAGGCGGATGGTGATCAGGTTGGCGATGGCAGCAATAGAGGTGGAGCTGGACGAGATGATCGCTCCGGAGGTGCCATCGCTGGAAGCAGGAATGGTGGACATGGTGAGGAAAAGGATCTTGCTCTGATACCAAGTCAGAAGAGAATATTTGCCGTGTTCATTCTCATTGCATTGGGCTGTTTATATAGTACAGATACATGCTCAGTTACAAGTCACTAGTACGTGGATAATCAAGAGAGAGGTCTCTAGACCTTCTGCATTCTAGCACTAAGCTATAACTACTATGCGTTACAACTCATGATGATAGATAGCACTGACTCATCACATTTGACAAACAAAATTCTTGAAGCTGGTGTGGAATGTGAATTTCTTTTATGTTTGCCTTTCGTGAAATCGTTAGATTGCACATCTTAATTTGTTCATTCCTGATCTGAGTGTTATGATTTTTAGCTACACTCAGACCCAGAATCTTGAGTCAGCAACCATCTAGGTACCTGGTGGTTGGGGACAAGCTGAAGTTGGCAGCGTTTGGCAGCTGCCTGGAAGCAGCTGGAGTCCTCCTTCACTCATCGACCCGTCCTCACTCGCCAAAACTCTGTGGTTTGTGTGCAAACGAGGGTGGGCGAAAACCTTGTGATCTTTGCGAACATCTCTGTTAATTATAGCTGTTTACTTTTAACCCATTTTGTAGGGCCGAATCTTAGGTTGCACGACTTTTTTGGTTGTGCCGTGGATAGAAATGAATCTAGCAGCTGGTATTAGCTGGTTGGAATTCTATTTCTGAGTACTGGTATGTACCTTGTCTCTTCCAAATTAATTGTAGTTCTAGTTTTGTTAATTTTTTAGCCTGGTACCACCGTCAAGAAGGGAAAACCACCATGGTTTATTTTAAAATTGCTAAGTAGTAAGCATTGCATTAACATATGAGCAGGTTAATTAAGAGTTCCATTGAATGAACTGGATTACTGGAATAAACAAAGACTTGACCAAGGCTATACCATCTATGTGGCTGAGATTGTCCTACTGAATTACCCCGCCTCATATATATCAAAACTGAAAGATATCCCATAATACGAGTATTTGGCAAGCTTTGTTATTTGTTTTAATTCTAAACATGCTTGCCCTTGCTCCTGAGATAGTCTGAGTGCATGAATTCGAAAGTTGGAGCATTAACCTTGCTACCCAGAGAATAGACGCCAGCTTGATCAAGATGATCTTCAAGTACCCCGGGTCTGAAAAAGACTAATCTATCCTCTATTTCGGTCTTTATCACGAGTGGCTTGCCAGGATGATGGGGTCTCATGGGTACTTCTGTCTTAAATTATAGTATCAAATTGTTGTTATTTTTGTAGTTCTGTTCTTGCAGGTTCAAGCTTACTCGATAGTGCATCTGATGCATGAAAGGAATGGATGTGATGGACGCTGACAAAAATGGCTCCTGCAAGAGCAGTACGCAAAGCATTTCTCAATACTCCTATCAGCCAATGGACCTACGTACCTCGCTGAGAATGAAACTAGAGTTTGCTGCGGTTCTCCCTACAATGTCGAAATGGCTACCGAAAGAGATCATACCGCAAGAATGGTAACATTTTAGTTCATGCAGCGTCAGAGATTTATATATAGTACAGAAATATATTTAATGGTTGATCTAATGAAGCTAGCTAATGGTGAACCTGATAAAATTAATTTGTTGCTGACTAGGGTGGCAAAAGCCTTGTGGCAATGCCTGTTTTGCATATTTTTATCTTCGAGAAAACCCCAAAAGTTTTGCAACTAGATGTATTGATAGAAAAAGAGGTTATGCACGAGCCCAAGAAAGGGCAAAACCCAAAATTACAACGCTACCCCAAATATATGTAGCATTTTACTTTCTATTGCAACAAAGTTAGGTTCAAACCATATTTCCCCTTTTTGAGGAAATTAAACCATATTTCCCCTTGTAGAAATTAAGCCATATATTTAATGTTCGGCACTGGCTATGTCATGAAAACCAAGTACAATCGGTGCAGAACTTAAAGGCACTTGTGGCAACTAACTGATCAATGCTTATTAGTTACTCCCTTAAATATCGAGTTTACTTTCATTTTGTTCATTTTCTTGTTTTGCTAGTTATGATCGTTGCTATTAATTCAACTGTGATAACTAGAAGCAGATATGCATTTATAGAGGAAAACTGGATACAGGAATACAAGATGAGTTTATGTATGATATAGATCACAGAAAATTTGTAATATTGAGATATTCTGCAGATAAAAATAACCCGAGATAGGGGTTTAAAATTGTAGTAATTTCAGCAAATAAATACTACAGATCAGGGCTTCTGTTCCAAGTAACAAATCTACTGCTCACAATCTAATTGGATATCTTCTCGGGACGGTCTCATTTCACCTGGGCCCTGATAGATCTGAGCCTACAGGTGGAGCTAAGGAGTTCACACTTCCATCATTACCAAAATTAGCTCGACCTGTTGCGACAAAGTTATAATCTATGTTGGCGTCAACATCCATGACACCTTCCAGGACTGTGACGACTTCGGACATTTTAGGCCTTTTTTTGCAATCATTCTGCAAGCACCACATTGCAAGCATCATCATCTGAATTACATCTTGCTTGTGTGCTTGCATGTCGTTGCTGTTATTGTCAATCAAATCTACCAACTAATCATTCTTCACCTTTTCCTCCAATAGGGTGATGAGATGGACGCTCTCTTCTGACCGGGAAGTGTCAAGGTTCATCTGTGATATCAACCATTCAGGAGCTAAATATTCAGGTGTGCCTCTCATTCTGGTAACCACTTGGCTCATATCCCTGTCGATGAGCTTGCATAGTCCAAAATCAGAAAGTTTAGCATCGAAGTTGTCATCTAAGAGAATATTTTGCGGTTTGACATCCAAATGAGCAATTATTTTTGTGCACTCCTCATGAAGATAAGAGAGGCCCTTAGCTATGTGAGTTATAATCTTGCACCGCGTGCTCCAATCTAAAGGAGGGGCATCATTGTCATGTCAACAATAAATCCATCTGTCCAAGGATCCTTTGGGCATGTACTCATATACCAAGAGCCTATGGGATTTCTCAGCACAGAAACCAATCAATCTCACCAGATGAATATGATGAATGCTGCCAATTGTCTGAACCTCTGCCGAAAATTTACTTTTGCCCTGACCAGTTCGATCCAAACGTTTCACTGCAATCCTTTGATCACCAAGTTGTCCCTTGAAAACAGACCCAAATCCTCCTTCCCCAAGCTTGTCTATGAATTGCTTGGTTGCTGCTTTTAGCTGTTGAAATGTGAACCTCATTGGTGTTCCTTGTAGCTCCCCAAACTCTTCCTCTTCTTCCATCCCATGTTGCCGTTGTGTTCTTCGTTTACATATAAAGAAGATGATGAGGAACACGATGGTGAGCAAAATGAAGCCGCCTACAGGAGCTAGAATTGCAACAACTCTTCTTGTAGCAGACGATTTCGGTTTCATGCTTGTTGGCCCGGTAGCTGCAGGCAGAGTACTTGGTGTCGGAGGTGTTACATCGGCTGGGGGCGCAGGCAGGGGACTTTTGATTAATCAGGGGACAGAAGATGACCTGGTAGTCTGTGCCCGTCGGGCAAGTGAAAGTGGAAAAATCGTTGGGATTGCTGTAGGCATCTGGGCACAACCGCTTATAGAAGACCGAGTTAATTGTGTAACTGCAATTTCTTTCTGCGCTCCTAATACATGGATTGTTACACCCTCCCGGAGCCTTCAGCTCTCTTGGGCACTGCGATGTGATGTTGGCCTCTGTTTTATCGAAAAAGGCTTTCGCCCCGCTTTATAAATAAAGCCAACCGCCAGGAGCACATACAAGACTAGTTCAACACACACACCCAAGTCACACAAATAAGGTCCAGAGGTTCTGCTGAGGGCACAGCTCAACAAGCCCAGAAACGCAACACAACATGAAAAGACAGCTCAGCCAGGGCCAAGGCCGTAGTTGGAGCTGGATAGAAACACACAACTAATCAGGCTCAGGAGGAGCCGGCGGAGGGGGCGGCGACAGACAAACGGCCATCGAGCGGAGGTCGGCGATGAAGGCGGAGATGGCGTCCCGGTCCCGAGGGCGGCTAAGCGGCCGCCAGAGCTGCAAGTAACCAGACAATTTGTAGAGGGCGTCAGTAGAGCGTCGGAGAGGGGAGCGCTGAATCACAAGTTTATTGCGAATGGTCCAAAGCTTCCACGCGAGAACCCCAATCTCAAGCCACCTAATGTGGAGAGATGGAGGCGGGGAGGCCTGTAGTTCGGCGAAGAGGTCGGTGAAGTTGGAGTGGCACCAATTCCCGCCAATTGCCTCCCTAAAGCAGCTCTAGACGAACTGCGCAGACACACAGGAGAAGAAAATGTGATTCGAGTCTTCGGGGGAATCACAAAGGGGGCAGATGCCAGAGCCCGGGCCATTGCGCTTGTGGACCTCAACACCTGACGGAAGCCGACCGCGGATCCACTGCCACATGAAGATCCGGATTTTAAGGGGCAGTCGAATGGACCAAACCGCCTGAAGGGGGGGAGGGGCGGAGGAGGGGGCGATAGCCGCATAGAGGGACTTGGTGGAGAATTGTCCCGAAGGCTCAAGGTCCCACCGAACCTCATCCGGGCCAACATCGACAGTCGGTTCATGGAGTGCAATAAAATCAAGCAGCTAATGCCAGGCGGCCACTTCCGGAGGCCCAAATGGCCTCCGGAGCGCGAGGCGCCCTAAGTCAATAAGGGCCTGCTGAACTGAGATTGTAGGGGCGATGCGATGGAGAAGAGGTCGGGAAAGCGGGCAGCGAAGGGGGCGTCCCCAGCCCAGCGGTCAAACCAAAACAAGGTCGCCGCTCCGGAACCAACCGAGATGGAGGTCCCAATGCAGAGGACGGGAAGCAGCTGGATGACCGACTGCCAGAACTGGGACCCGCCCGACCACTGGCAGAAGGCCAAGGGTTGACCACGCAGGTATTTGTTCCAGATGATGTCTAACCACAGACTGCCATGTCCCTGAGAGATGCGCCAGAGCCAGCGGGAAAGGAGGGCAATGTTCATGCGCTTAGAGCACATGATGCCAAGGCCTCCCTGGTCCCGAGGTTTGCAGATGTCGGGCCAACTAACCATATGATACTTCTGCCTGTTATTGTCTCCCGCCCAATAGAAGCGAGATTGAATTATAGCAATCTCGTGATGGAGGGTCTCGTGGAGACTGTAGAAGCTCATAAGGAATATGAGGAGACTAGAGAGCGAGGAGTTGATGAGGATTGTCCGGGCCGCCTTCGAGAGCCATCGACCTTGCCACGGCTCCATTCGCGTTTGCAACTTGGAGACCGTAGGGCGAAGGTCCACCACAGTGAGCCGGGAGTCACTAATGGGCGTTCCCAAGTATGTCATTGGGAAGGAGCCCAGGCGGCAGTTGAGGCGGTTGGCAATGCCGAGGGCCTCAGCCAGAGAGTAGCCCATCACCATCACATCGCTTTTGTCGAAGTTGATCTTGAGACCAAACATTTGCTGGAAGCAGAGGAGGAGGAATTTCAGACTAGCGATGTCCGCATCCGAGCCTTCGACCATGATGATGGTGTCGTACTGGAGCAGGGAGATGCCAGTGCCACCAGTCAGGTGAGGGGTGATCCCACGAATATGACCAGCAGCCTTGGCCTTGTCCAGAATGGCCGCAAGAGCATCAACCACCATATTAAACAAGAACGTGGAAAAAGGGTCACCCTGTCTCACCCCACAGAACATGGGGAACTAGGGACCAATCTCCCCGTTGATGTTAACGGCCGTGCGCCGACACGAAATGATCTGCATCACCCGAGTTACCCAACGGTCATCGAAGCCTTTTCGTAGAAGAACTTCTCGAAGGAAGGGCCAACTAACAGTGTCATAGGCCTTATGGAAATCGATCTTCAGAAAGACCGCTTTGAGGTGCTTGGAGCGGACTTCATGGAGGATTTCGTGGAGGACCAACACCCCATCCAGAATATACCGGCCTTGGATGAAAGCCGATTGGTTGGGGTGGGTAATACTGTCGGCAAGCAGGGTCACCCTATTGGCGTACCCTTTAGCAAGAATCCGGAAGATCACGTTAATCACCGTTATAGGGCGGAACTGGCGGATGTCAGAAGCACCAGGAACCATGGGGATGAGCGAGATCGTCCCGTAGTTCAGTGTCAGG
The DNA here is from genome assembly GCA_900231445.1 of Triticum turgidum subsp. durum. Classification (NCBI taxonomy): domain Eukaryota; kingdom Viridiplantae; phylum Streptophyta; class Magnoliopsida; order Poales; family Poaceae; genus Triticum; species Triticum turgidum. Next base: position 51,058,030 of record LT934116.1, on the reverse strand, counting down.
ACCCCGACTCAATGCCACATCGATCTAGCATATAACACCTCATATCACTTTGCGGCCTCACGCACGGTATCCCCACGGGTGTCGCCTTACCTTTGCCCAGGACCGTTTGCGCCTTTTGGCACACGTATATGATGGTGTCGCTAGCATCCATATGATAAAGAGCCCGGGCTGACATGGCTAGTCGTAAACCCAAAGTGGCACTAACTTACAGGGACAGGCATCCATGACCCAGCATCGAACGTGTCGGTCATCAGCGAGTGAATCCAGGCTGTAGCACTGGGATAACAGGACTCCGGTGAACCGGGCTGTAGCGGGCTAGCAGGACTCCGGTATTCACCGGGCTAGCAGGACTCCGGTATTCACCTAATGCAATAATTGAGAGCAGGAGCGAGAGAGTAGGATTATATCGGAATGAACAAGGGGGTTTGCTTGCCTGGTAAATCAACAAGGGAGGCACTGCTTCATAGACAGGTACTCTGGAACAGCTCCGGAGCAGGACCTATCGAGAAGGAATGGTGCCGGCAATCAATACACAAACATATGCAACAATATGATGCATGAACATGGCATGAAGATGTGATGCTGTTTAAGCTAATGCAACTAGTAATCATTTGGGGTGAAGTCCATTTGAACCATAAGCTCAAATGCATCTCCAAAGTAAGCACTTATATATATGCCATAATGTGTTTTCACCTATACAGAAAGTATAAGTTGGTTTGTCATGCATGAAACTAGTACAGATGGAAAGATTGCATTTTTCTGATAATTTTTCATATATAAATTATTTCAATCTGAGCTACGGTTGAATTTCTATGAATTTTTGAAGTTTAAATCAATTTCTGGAATTTCCTGATTTAATTTAAATCCAGAAATCATATTATTGCGCCAGCATGACGTCAGCACGGCGTCAGCAAGTCAACCGGGGCTGACCAGGGTCAAACCTGACGTGTGGGGTCCACACGTCAGTGACACTGGGGTTAACCCCGAGTCAAACCTGGGCTGATTAGCTTTGACTAAGCCCTGGGGCCCACTGGTCAGTGTCAGGGGGGTTAAATAAGCGGTGATTAGCACTAAGCTAATCACGCGCCACGTCAGTCGCCGGAGTTTCGCCGGCGACGACCTCGAGCCACGGCGGAAGTTCGCCGGAACGAGCTGGAGGCCACGGTTTGGCACACGGAGGCCACTGGCGGGTAGCCCGTGCACGGGCGCATCCAGCCGCGCTCAGGGAAGGCCATGGGAACGGCGGAGCTCGCCGGAGCAGAGCTCGCAGCGGCGGCCGGAGCACGGTTGATGCGGGTTAGGCGACGCAGGGCACTAGGGAGGCTGCGAGCGGGTCCGCGCGACTCGCCAGAGTGCACTGAGTGCAACGGCGAGCTCGGCTGCGGCCTGCGGCGGCTGTGGCCACGACGGCGAGGAGCTGCGGTGGCGATGGCTTCGGCCATGGTGGGGAACGGAGCTACGGCGCGGGAACGG